>CM052710.1:2343954-2566744 GCA_028551405.1 Uromys caudimaculatus | reverse complement strand
TATATAATATACATGTGTACATATATACATACATGTGTGTGTATGCATGTACATACATGTGGCAGAGAGCCAGGTATGGTGGCTCAGGCCTTTCTTCCCACATATCTGTGTCCCAAACATTCTGCTTTTCTCATCTAAGAACACCGGTCACTGGGTTCTGGGCTCACCCTCATCCAGGACAGCCAATCAAATGTTCACTTTCATTGCACAGATAGAAACCCTCTTTCCAAAGAAAGTCACAGTCCTGGCTCCTAGAACTCAGTATTGGACATTTCGTTTTAAGGAAGGCAATCCAACCCAACCTGATACCTCAGGGATCCTTTGGCCCCATAATAGAAGAACAGTACCCCTCCCTACCCCTTCCTGTCCCTCTCCTGGTTCAGCTGCTGCCCTCCAGGCCTGCTCAGTGCCACTGCTGGCAGAGCTCAAGGCTGAGGGAAGGCACTGGTTCCAACATTCTCCTCACCTCTGGGAGGGGACACCTTGCCGCCCTCCCAAGGAACCAGCCCTTTGGCTGCCCCCAGTGCTCAGCGGCCTCCTGCTGGGTGCAGTCTCCTCAGCTAGGCTACTCTCAGATGCTTGTTCTCCTCCGTCAACGTTTTCCTTTACATGTATTGACATGGTGTGTGCACATGTGGGGCAGGGTCTGTGTACACACCAATGCGCGTGTGAAGGGGCGAGGGCAGCTTGGGGAGTTGATTCTTCTTCCCCCATGGGGTCACGGAGGCTACACTCTGGTGATCAGGTGACAGTGGGTACACTGAGGTCATAATTAGGCATGTTCTTTTCATTTTCTCGTTTCTTTCTTTCAAGACAGGTTTCTCTGTGTAGCGCTGGCTGTCCTGGAACTCACTCTGTAGACCAGGCTGGCCTCGAACTCAGAAATCCGCCTGCCTCTGCCTCCCAAGTGCTGGGATTAAAGGCGTGCGCCACCACTGCTTGGCGAAATGTGAGTTTTTTAAAGTGTATTTTAGGACAGGGGTACATTACCAGCTCTGTTTAGTAGTGTTAGGTGAGCATGCACAAAGCCCAGCACTTAATCCCAGCACATTTAAAAAGCAAAAGCAGGTGTGGTCACACACACCCTGCACTCCAGAAGCAGAGGCCCCAAAAGTCAGAAGTTTAAGGTCATCCTTGGGTACACGATGAGTTAGAGACCATGACTAGGGAAGAGAGGAGAGGGGGACATTCAGCCAAAAGCACTTGACAGAAAATTCAAATGAGAGGCTGTCTTACTCAGGGAAGGGGGGGGGGTGTTTCTATTCCTGCACAAACACCATGACCAAGATGCAAGTTGGGGAGGAAAGGGTTTATTCAGCTTACACTTCCATGCTGCTGTTCATCACCAGAGGAAGTCAGGACTGGAACTCAAGCAGGTCAGGAAGCAGGAGCTGATGTAGAGGCCATGGTGGGATGTTTCTGACTGGCTTGCTTCCCCTGGCTTGCTCAGCTGGCTTTTTTATAGATCCCCAGACTACCAGCCCAGGGAAAGGTACCACCCACAAGGGGCCCTCCCCTCTTGATCACTAATTGAGAAAATGCCTTACAGCTGGATCTCATGGAGGCATTTCCTCGCCTGAAACTCCTTTCTCTGTGATAACTCCAGCTTGGGTCAAGTTGACACAAAACCAGTCAGTACAGAGGCCAACCATTGCTTATTACTCTAGTTGAGACCTGGGAGAAAGAACCTAAGAATGAGGCAGACTTCAGGCAGGAGAGATGGCTCAGCAGTTGAGAGCACTGACTGCTCTTCCAAAGGTCCTGAGTTCAATTCCCAGCAACCACATGGTGGCTCACAACCATCTGTGATGGGATCCGATGCCCTCTTCTGGTGTGCCTGAAGACAGATCACTCATATATAAGATAAATAAGTCTTTCAAAAACAAGGCAGACGGACTGGAGAAATGGCTCAGTGGTTAAGAGCACTGACTGCTCTTCCAGAGGTCCTGAGTTCAATTCCCAGCAACCACATGGTGGCTCACAACCATCTGTAATGGGATCCTATGCCCTCTTCTGGTGTGTCTGAAGACAGCAACAGTGTACTCACATACATAAAATAAATAAATCTTTTAAAAAAATCTCACTGTATTAAAAAAAAAAAAAGGCAGACTAAACTCTCATCCAATAGCCAAATTTATTCAGCACATCAGACGATTTATACCCTGAGGGTTAAGAAGAATCACACAAGTCAAGTGTCCAATCACAAGGCTGCACATTTGCCTAAAACATGTTTTTCCATAGAGGCATTTAAAGAAATAAGAGTCAATTGTGGCAGGGCAGTGGTGGCGCACGCCTTTAATCCCAGCACTTGGGAGGCAGAGGCAGGTAGATTTCTGAGTTCGAGGCCAGCCTGGTCTACAAAGTGAGTTCCAGGACAGCCAGGGCTGCACAGAGAAACCCTGTCTTGAAAAAAAAAAAAAAAAAAAAGAATCAATTGTGGTGAAGAATCTGAAGTAAACTCATTCCGATCTCCTACACCTAGGAGGGGCACAAAAGCACCGTCTAAAACCAATTCTGTGTTTTTGAGGAGACTGTGGTCACAAGACTGTTCTCTATGTTTTCTTGGAGTTTTCTCACAAGCACTCAGAATTTGTTGGACCGACTCCTTTCTTGGACCACGTCCCAACAGCCATTAATACCGCAAATGATAAAAGTTTCAAATTAAAAGCCCATTGCCTGTCTGTATGAGTTCCTGCCAGCTAACAAATTACAAGGGTGAGCTTTCTATATTCTTTCTTTCTTTCTTTCTTTCTTTCTTTCTTTCTTTCTTTCTTTCTTTCTTTCTTTCTTTCTTTCTGATTTTTGAGACAAGGTCTCACTATACTTGATCCTGGCTGGCCTAGAACTGACTATGTAGACCAGGCTAGCCTCAAACTCACAGGGATCCACCTGCCTCTGCCTCCCAAGTGCTGAGATTAAAGGTGTGGGTCACCAGCCAAACTTTAGGAGGAGAAAGAGCCCAGGTTGGAGGTCTCCCTCAGGTCTCTCCCCTCAGAGTTCAGGAAACCCTGCAGAAGAGGGGGAGGGGGATTGCGAGAGCCAGGGGGGATGGAGAAGGTGGGAGCCAAGAGAGCAAGGCCTGCAGAATCAACTAAGCAGGGCTCATTGGGGATCACTGAGCCTTCACGGGTCTGTGATAAGTCCCCTGCATATAGGTTGTGGTTGTTGGCTTGGCGTTTTTGTGGGACTCCAGTGAGGGTGGGGTGTCTCTGACTCTTCTCACTGCTCATGAGACCCCTTTCCTCCCGCTGGGTTCTCTCGCCCAGGTTTGAGGTGAGTGTTTGTGCCTGATCTTATTGTATCTTGATGTGCCACCTTAGGTTGATGACCCTGGGAGACCTGCTCTTTTCGGGTGGAGACGGGAGGGGCGAGTATCTGGTGGAGAGGGAACCTGTGGGGAACTGGGAGGAGTAGATGATGGGGAAGCTGTGGCTGGGGTCAGTTACATGAAATAAGAAATCTTTTAAAAGGAGGATGTGTCCCCATACTTCCAGTAACTTTTTAGATTTATTTTATTGTATTATTTATTTATTTTATTATTATGTATGTCAGAGGTCAGAAGAGAGTGTCTGATCCCCCGGAGCTGGAGTTATAGACAGTTGTGAGCTACCCAGTGTGAGTGCTAGAAACCAAACCTGTGTCTCCCTACGAGAACAGAAAGAGCTCTTAACTGCTGAGCCAGCTCTCTAGCCCCATCCAGTAACTTCTAGTTAGTCAAAACCAGTTTCGATGGGTTCTGAAACCACTGTTAGCTTGGGAGCATTAGGCAACATTGAATGACGTAGGTCCTCTGTCACAGCACTGTTCCCACGAGTCCTTGACCCTGCGTGTGCAATGGGTTTCTGTGCAGCCACAGCGAGATGCTTCATCAGTGTGGAACATCCCAGAAGGATTCCAAGACGAGTTAAGTTACACAGAAAGAGTGTGAATACATTCACCAGGAGACAAGATCCACCGGCAGCAGTTCTCAACCTGTGGGTCTCGACCTCCATCACAGGGGCCGCGTATCAGATATCCTGCTACTCAGATGCCTACATTACGGCTCATAACAGCCGCAAAGTTACAGTTACGAAATAGCAATGAAAATAATTTTACGGTTGGGGGTCACCATCACACGAGGAACTGTATGAAAGGGTTTAAGCGTGAAGAACCCTGCCCTACAGGAAAAGCACAGCTACTGATAGCAAAATGCATGACTCAAGATACAGTTAACAATCATGAGGTAGGCTGTTCCCAGCGGTCTCCACAAGGCTGCCCTCCATTCCTCCTGGTTATGGACCCTTCACTTGTGAGGTTTATCTTTAAGGCTCAGGGTCCAAGCCCTGGGTTCCTTCCCCAGCATTAGAAAAAAAAATTGCTAGTTTTTGTTGTTGCTATTGTTAATTCTCCTTTTTTTACTTTTTAAAGATTTTTCTCTCATTTTTGGCGCATGTCTTTAATCCAACAGTCAGAAAGCAGAGGCAGGAGGATCTCTGTGAGTTAGAGGCCAACCTGGTCTACATAGCCAAACCATGTCTCAAAAAGAAATAAATAAGCTAAGTGTTTTCAATTCCTTTCTCAAGAGGAAAGACGGAGAGCTGGCTCAGCAGTTACACACTGGCTGTACACACGTGAGGATCAGAGTCCCACACAAATGCTGAGTGTGCATGGTAGCGACCTGTAATTTCAGCCTCATCGAGCAGAAACAGGAGAAGGATCAGCCTCATCAGCAAGCCCTGGGGTTGACTGAGACACGCTGCCTCAGTGAGTAAGATGGAAGCACGATGAAGGATGATTCCTGACATCAGAACCAGGTCTCCACAGGCACATGCACACACATGAAAACATGCACACACACATGCACACATCCATATACATGCAAACATGTATACTCACATATGCAGATTTGTACAGACACATGCAAATGTGTACATGCACACACACACACACACAAATGGGTACACGCACACGTGCAAACATGTGCACAAACACACATGCACACACATGCACACATAAAGGGCAAAGAAAAAAATACAAGATCTAAACCTTGAGTTGCAATGGCTGCATTCATTTGAACAGCACCCACACTCCATCCAGGTCCAGGCGCTCTGTCCATCCTTGTGTGAGTCACTTCGGTGATGGAATCCAAACAGAGACAGCTCGCTCACCCAGTGACTCTCCTCCTTTCTTGAGAGATCCTCCTGAGTAGAGGTGCATGATAAACAGACATAGGTGGTTTCAAGAATCTGAAATCTCTTCAGAAAATTACTTTCCCCAAACCCTGAAGCCACTTACATTCCCACCCAGAGGACGCGAGCATCCGCTAACCTTTACCAGGGCCCTTTAAACTGATTTTTAATTTCACTGAGGACTAGAGGGCTTAGGATCACAAATACACTCTGTCTTGGGATGAAACCATCCCAGGTTGACCTACAAACCACAGGTTTTTATTGGCCTAGCTTGAGCGCGCAGCTCCGTGCCAGGTGTGGGGAGTTAAGGAGATGCCAATATCCCCCACTGGGAAGATTGGAGCCCTGATAGGATGGATTTTAAACCAAGAAGAATTGAAGAATAATATACAAATTAGATTAAATAAACCAAAAAACTTGGAGATTTTCATGCTGAGGGATTTTCATGCTGGAAAAGGTCTGAGGTAGCTATCCCAGCCAGGATGGTGGCCGTGTGCACCAGGGCAGAACTACAATTTAAATGACCCTTCTGGGGGAAAGGAATCACTGGCAATCGTGTCTGTCACAGCAATAAAAATATGTAGGTCTTACTATGAGAATTCTGGTGGTAACCAAATACAAAAAGAAGGTGCAGGGTGAGACTAAGCAAGACCTAGCGAATGTCCTTAGAGATGCCATTGTGGAGCCATGTTGTTCCCGGAACACACTGGCCCCAGCTGACTGGGACTCAGCATCCCAGTACATACTCAGTGCGGCAAGTCCTGTCTTGTCATCTCGCTGGGTTTGTGACGGAGCAAGTCGTGTTCACTCTTCAGTGCTGAGACTGCTGAGCCTCAGTCCATCTCTGCCCATCCAAGACAAATCGACGTCCCATAGCCGTGGGCAGAGCAAAGGAGCAGGAGAACCTGTCATTTGAGGGGCGGTGGGAAGAGGGCTCTGCGCAGCCACATGGCCACAGTGCTCAGCTCTCAGCTTCCAGCTCCTGCCCCAGTCCAGACAGCCTCACTCACCTCCACTCCACCTCCTTTAGTCCCCAGTGAGCAGTCTGTGCTCCAGAGCACTGCCTCCAGGGAGGGTGGCACCTGGTCAGAGTGTCCTATCCCAGTCTCTACTACAGACTAAGTTCCAGGCTAGCCTGAGCTCCATGAGACCCGAATAAACCATACTGAAATTTGATCCCCCTGTATAACAGTGTTGAGAAGGTTTGACACCTTTGAGAGGTAATGAACAGTGCTGGGAAGGTTGCTCAGTGGTTAGAGCACTTGCTGCTCTTGCAGAGGACCTGGGTTCAATTCCCGACAACTCCCAACCATCTGTAGTCCAGTCCCTGAGGACTCAACACTCTTCTGGCCACCCAGGGCACACATATGCACATGGTACACATACATATCTCATACAGACTAAACACCACATGCCTGTTGTACACATACACACATGCAGACTAAACACCTATGCTCACACAAATATTTTTAAAGAGATGACAACATAGGTGGACTGGGGGACCTGAGAGGGTGGGCCATCTTGTGGAAAGGACTTGCCCATCTGCAGATGTCTGTCTCCTCTGGGGTCCTGGATCCAGTCCCTAGACACTTATGTCTGTGGGATCTGCCTTTCTGGAGCACCCTGGTCAGTACAACACACACCTGAGAGGCTCCAGACCCCGCCTGAGTCCTCACATTCTTCTCTATCTCTCCAGGTCCATGACACTAAGGCTCGGATCCCCACAGGAGTCTTGTGCCTACAGCTTCTCAAATATCAGCCTGGCAGAGAGATGCCCTAGGTACACACACACACACACACACACACACACACACACACGTGAGCGTGGTCGGGACCACTTCTCAGCCTAAGTTTACCTTGCAGAGTCCTTCTGGATAAGTCCTGTGTGCTTTCTCGCTCTATAGACTACAGCCGGGAGCACATCACTATGCCACTCCACCGCGCACACATCCCATTGGCAGAACCTCAGGGAGCCCCCCCAAAGCCACAATGACCACAGGATGCAGTATACACTGATCCAAAGAACAAAAATACTGATGCCCAGAACAACCCTATTTACTCAGGAAGCCAGGGCGTATAAAACTCAAGCTTCCTGAGCCAGAAAAATACCCCAAACATACAGAGAAACATACATAGCTGCACCAAACCCAATAATGTTTAATTTTCTCTCTCGTTTTACATTTTTATTATATTCATCTTGGCATTCTATCTTATTTGTGTGTACGATGGAAGTGTGTGTACTTGTCCAAGACAGGGAGAAAATCTGGAGGAACAGAGAGCTCTAAGCCACCCAGTATGGGTGCGGGGAACTGAACTTGGGTCTTCTGCAGTAGCAGCAAGCCCCTTTAACCACTAAGCCATCTCTCCAGCCCCTATATTTCTTTATTTGGGAAGAGAATGTGGGTGTGTTTTGGTGTGTGTCTGTATGCACATGTGCACACATGACACATATATGTGTCGTGGTGCATTCATGGAGGTCAGAAGACAACCTGTGGAAGGAGTTTCTTCTCTCTTCTTCTACCATGTGAGTCCTGGGGATTGAACACGAGTCATGAGACTTGGTAGCAAGTGCTTCGACCTGCTGAGCTGTCCCGCTAGCCCTGGCTGTGTATTCACAGTTTCTGTTATTTATGACTGAAGGTGCATGGAGCCCAGCGAAGCAATGCAGGCCAGAGGTGCTGGGGCTGCACAGAGTGTCTGTATAAGTAAGGAGCAACACTGAGGACATTTCCATCAAGTTGTTGCTTCTGCCGTGGCCACAGATGCCTCAGCCGCAGGCCTGCCCCTGCCCAAGTGTGAAGAATACTGTTTATTTCTGCAGTAGGAGCTAGACCTTAGAGACAACTCCCCTCCTATCACTCAAGGCTCTGTGAGAGAAAACATAAGACATCTGACCCAGAATAAATGTCACCCATTAAGGCTTCAAAAGGCTGAGGTCGGGCCATCCATTGGGTGGGCTGTGACCCCTCTGCAGACTGAGAAAGCCTAAAGCAAGAAACAGAACGGCCTGCAGTGAGCCGCCATCTGTGGGGGAAGAAACAAACAGGAGGCAGCTCTGAGAAATGGGCCCCTGTTCCTGCCAGGACACAAAGAGCCCAGAAGGGAGCCTGGGGGTCACCTCATTCGCTGCTTGTAGAGAAAAAAACTAAGGTTGGGCCGGAGGGTGTCAAGCATGCATGAGGCTGATTTGATATTATTATTATTAATCACCATCGTATGTGTGTGCACACGTGTGTGTGCATGCGTGTGTGTGCATGCGTGTGTGTGCATGTGTGTGTGCACGTGTGTGCGTGTGTGTGCGCGCACATGTACATAATGTGTGTGGCGATTAGAGAACAACTTTGCTCGACTCGGTTCTCTCCTTCCGCCATTTGGGTTCCGAGGTTGAACTTGGGTTGTCAGGTCTCTTTCGAGCCACCTTGACAGCCCAAAGGGGTGCTTTTAATTTCAGGAAAAGTCCTACACTTACCCACCAACAGCTAGTTTAAAGATGTCTGCTTATGTGTGAGGTCCAAATGACATTTCTGTGTTGAGGGGGGGGTGTCTTTCCAACAAGAAGTAATCCAACTGATGAAGGGAGGGGACAGAACTCATGATTCCAAGTGGCACCTACAAACCCCCTCTCAAATCTGTCACTCTCTAACCTAACCGATGCTGTCTGTGCCTGGTGGGCACGCCTTTAATCTTCAGCACTAGGGAGGCAGGGGCAGGTCGATTTCTGAGTTGGAGGCTAGGGTGGCCTACGGGCCTACATAACAAGGTCCAAAGCAGCCAGAGCTAGATAGTGAGATCATACTGCAACAGACAGACAGACAGACGGTCAAACAGACAGACAGGTGTTTGAGAGTTCCTCCTGCATCGAGCAAGGACAGTTGGCGGCCCATGGGCTGCACACTGGGACACGACCACGAACCCCCAAAGTCCTGTTTGGTTTTTATGTAAAGGCTTTAACCCTAGATTTGAGACCTTCATACGTGTAAATTAACTTTAAATCTGGGACAGGCAAAAGAGTTGGCTCAGCGGTTAAGCGCACATGTTGCTTTGGCAGGGGACCTGGGTTTGGTTCCCAGCACACACATGGTGGCTCACAACCATCTGTAACTCCAGTTCCAGGGGATTCTGACATCCAGGAATGTCATACACGCTCATGCAGGAAACACACTTGATATGCATAAAGCAAATCTAAAGAACCTAAGGATAACATGAAATTGTGAAAAGGATGCATTTTGTACATAAGTCATCTCTCGCCCTACTGCCGCACGAGGCAGCAGTCTGAGGTACATGCAAGAATAAAGATGCTTAGCCAGCGTTATTGTAATAGCGCAAAACCGGAACCACCAACTAATCTGATGGCTACCCCCATGCAACAGGGACCTGCTATAAAGAGTCTCCATTTCCCACCTCTCTGGCTGTGTGCCTTCACCTCACCTGACCCCAGGATTTAGGGTGTTTCCCACCTGGGCAGGTTTCTAAGGGTACTAAGATGGACTAGGTGACGTGGGAGCAGGCTCGGGGGAAGATGGGATACCAGGGGACAGGCTGTCCCTGGGGACACTTGGAAAGCTTTAAAGAGCAAGCTACACATAACTTGCAGAGTGTACTGCACTGGCATTGGGTGGACAAAGGGCAGGCAAGGCTGAGGGTCACAGGAATGCACTAGAAGCAATTTTGGATTGCTTTTTCTTGTCTCCAAGTTGAACACTTGGACAGAACCTGTTCTGAGAAGTGCCAAAACAGTGAGAGCTGTACGGTATCCCTGGGGAGTGCTGGATGAGGTGGGGTGCGGGGTGTCAATATTTGCATTCTGTGCCTAGGGACTGAAGGCTTGTGAACTTGGGCAAACATCCTGGCCACGGGTATTTTGACTGACAGGCAAGCACCGTGTATGGAGCGTGTGGACAGTGTTTACCCAACATGCAAACAGAAACCACAGCACTTGACACAGCGAGCTAAGTCACACCTCAGTCTTGCAAATGCATCATCGGAAAGCCTGCGGGAGAGGCGACTGTACCTGTACAGTCCTGGTTTACCTCACACAGATCCCTTATGGGGAAGATACAGCTCTTGGATCACAGTGGCAAAGATGTACCTTCAGACAAAATGAGCTGCTGAGATCGTGTGTGTGTGTGTGTGTGTGTGTGTGTGTGTGTGTGTGTGTGTGTGTGTATGTGTGTGTGTAGTTTCAGCTGCCAAGCTCAGGGTCACTGGATGTTCTCCATTCCCAGCATCTCCACTGGCTGTAGATTGACACTACATGTATGTCCTTGTCCCCGGTAGTTCTGATCCTCAAATCACAGGCAAAAATGAAAATATTTATTTTTATGTATATATCTGTGTGCCTGCATGAGTTTGTGTGCATGACACGTGTGCAGGTGCCCTCAGGGGACAGAAGAGCAAATCAAATCCCATGGCTGAATACGTGCTGGAAACAGAACCAGCTCCTCTTCAAGAGAGGTGTGAGCACTTCTCCCCAGCCTCTACTTCCCTTTTTTTATTTTAAAGATTTTAAAAAATTTATGTGTATGAGTGTTTGCCTGTGTATGTATGCTTTCCTGGGGCTCTTTGGGAGCCACTAGAAGCCATGAGATCCCCCGGAGTTACAGGCAGCTATGAGCTGCTCTATAAGGGAGCTGAAAACGGAACCCAGGTCCTCTGTAAGAGCAGCAAGTGCTCTTTACTGCTGAGCCAGCTCTCCAGCCCATATTTACCCTTTCTTAACAGGATTCCAACCTCTCGTGACTAGACTATGCAGGGCAGGGACATAGCTCACCAGCCAAGTGCTTACCTAGCCATGTGCAAGGTCCTGGGTTCAATCTACAGGACTGCCAGAAAAAAAAAGCAAAACAAACAAAAGTAAAACTTAAGGCTTGTCCAATCTGTGTTTGCACAGAAAGTGGTACCAACAGGACACTCACTCCCCGAACTGTCTCCTCAGGGCCTGAATTTCTATTATCTTTTCTACACGTTCTTTTTTTTTTTTTTTTTTTTTTTTTTAAAGATGGCGGGAACTTTTTTTTTTATTTTATTTATTTATTCATTTATTTATTTATTATTATATGTAAGTACACTGTAGCTGTCTTCAGACACCCCAGAAGAGGGCATCAGATCTCATTATAGATGGTTGTGAGCCACCATGTGGTTGCTGGGATTTGAACTCATGACCTTCGGAAGAACAGTCGGAGCTCTTAACCGCTGATCCATCTCTCCAGCCCCTACACGTTCTTTAAACGTTCTGAGGTTATTGATATGCACAGATGGTCTGGGGCTTTGCTTTCACTTAGAAATCCCCTTAACATATCTTGTGTGCTTGTGGACCGGCTTGGTGTCCTGTAGGTGACCATGGCTGTTAGAAGTTCAATGAGGTAAAAGGAAATACAATTTCAAATCCCATTATTTCAGCACCCATCAGTAGACAGTGAGGACCCTGGTGTCCAGAGCTCGTGCCAGTCTGGTCAGACAGTTGCTAAGAACTCTCATCAGTATCTAGTGTTGCTGGCTCCGTGGCCAACGCAGATTAGCTGCTTATGAAATAAATGAAAGAGCCAGTCAAATTTATCCTGCTGTGCCAAAGATGTGAGTCAGAAATGCCACAAATTCTGAATCATGCCTTGGCTGCGTTGATATACAATGGCTTCGTTCCAGTCAAGTCTGTTGTACCTGTTTCTCCAAATTCATTATTTTAACTATTCTCTCCCCCAACTAGGTATTCAAAGTTGGACAGATGAGGTATATGACAGACATATTTCAGATAAAGAGGACTTATTTTTTTTCCAATGTGTTCGTATTAAGCTCTTGGCTACTTCTTGGCAGACAAGAAAGAATTGAGTTTTTAAAGTTCTTTGCTCTTAAAAAATAAATAAGCAACTGTGTTCCACAAAAGGAAAAGCTGGCAGATTCCAACAGTAAATGTGACACCCTGTGGAATCCTGAAGCACAAGTAGCAGTGGAAATGGATCCAGCTATTTATAGGATTACAATAAACACACCTTTGTACAGCGCAGCCATTTACTGCCCTGCTGATCTGAACAGGGACAAAAAGAGCTGTCTGGGAGACTGCAGCGGCTCTCTTCCCCCTTGCTTCATCCACTACTGCAGCAAGCACCTAAATGAGCAATCACTGCGTTCTCAAGAAAAAAACTGTCTCTTCTCCTGCCCCTCTGCAAACAGCTGCAAGCTCTTTCCAAAGCAGATTTAACCAACCAACTAAACTGAAGAACACCCTAAAACCCAGTGGTTTCCCAATGTTCGTTTCCTGGAGCAGAAAGCTATACAACCAAAATCCGTTTCTCCTTCATAAATAGGTTCACAATTACGTGAAGACAAGTTCCTACAAAAGTGAGACTTTGGATTTGCAGCTGTGTCCAAGAAAGAGGCAAAACCAGAAAGCGAATTTTCATTGGATTCTACTTTATTAAATGAAAGAACTCTTCCGTCATGTGCTTGACTTGCTTCAAAACTTACAAAGGAGACCGTTAAACGGAATTTATGTCTAAGCGGGAAGATAAACGTGTAGGGCGCCTAACCCAGGGCGACCTGGGAGGACGGGGCCACCTCAACTTCTACCCCTGGAAATTGATCCAAAGGACTTTACTGGCAGAGCCTAGCGAGCTGTGACAAGAATCCGAGGTTACACCCAAGTCTGCACACCGTCTCCTTTGGCCCACGTCGACGTCACCAAAATCGTGAAATTAAGAAAAATATCAGGTTGGTTGTGTCCCCACGCGCGCTCTAAAAGTCGGGGGAACTGGGTCCCATTTTCACAACTCTTTAGTTAAGAATTCAGAGTTCAGTCTTCTCCCAGTGACCTGAATTATTCTTCCTCTACAACCTTAAGGAGAGCTTCAAGGATCCTTTTCGGTGTCCCCTGCCCAACTCCCCGTACTTTTCCAGTCTTTTTGCACCCCTGATCCTGGAGCATCGGGGTTCAGTATAGAGGACTGGTGGGGAGCAGCGCCCCTCGCTGGCAGGGGCAGGAAGCGCCGAGTGCTCCCGGCTTCGCCGCCCTCGGCCAAACAATGGTTTTCCGCAGGGACAAGCGATCCGGAGCAGCGGGACCCCAGGATCTCCGGAGTACTCAGCCTCTCGACACCGCGCAAAGAGCGCCCAACCCCACGAACCGGTCCCCGCCGCGGCCACCACGAACAATGCGCGCCCCGCCCCGCGCGCCCCGCGCGCCTATTGGCCGGGCGGCTGCGGGTAGAGCAGCGCGGGCGACTCCGGTGCGCGTGCGCGGGGCGGGGCGCGGCGGGGGCGGCGCTTTGTGTGCAGCAGTGAGCCGGGGTCTGCGGGGCGCGGGCCGCGGCGGGCGGCGGCATGGAGGAGCTGAGCAGCGTGGGCGAGCAGGTCTTCGCCGCCGAGTGCATCCTGAGTAAGCGGCTCCGCAAGGTGCGTGCGCCCCCGCCCGCCCCCCGCGTGCGCCGGGCGCTCTGCGCGGCTCACGGCTCGCTCTTATCTCCCCGCAGGGCAAGCTGGAGTACCTGGTCAAGTGGCGCGGCTGGTCCTCCAAGTGAGTCTCCGGTGCGCCGCCGCCTTCCCGCGCGCGCCTCCCGGCCTGGGTGGGAACCCTCGCATCGCAGGCCCTGGCGGGAAGTCCTGTGCCTTGGGACCCAGAGAACTCCGGCCAACCGGCGCTGCCCTTTGTTTACGAACCCACGGGGAACGAGCAGGGCGGCCTCCAGCCCCGAGTCCCTCGGGCCCGGCCCGCCTCCGCGCGGCGCGCTTCTGGCGCCCATTTGTTGCATGCGCCCCCGCCCTGGAGCTGGCCGCGGCAGGCGCGGGACGCGGCCCCCTCCCCTTGCCCAAGTTATCCTGCTGTAACCTGAGCTTCCTACTGGTGGGAGGGCTCCCCCACCTACTCCCACCCCCGCCCCGCGCTTGCTTTCTTCTCAATGAGGGAAGGAGACCCGACCTTCTCCGGAAAGGGCTTCTTTTGTAACTGCCCCGCCACCCTCCTTCCTGGACCCTATCCCCTCCCAATACCACCTCTCCAAACCCCAGTGCCCTGCCCGCGCTCTCGGTGGTATCCGCCACTTTGTTCCGTCTGCGCCCCCCGGCTCCCCCTCCCCACCTGCCTTTCCTTTCCTCCCTGGCTCCGGGCCAGGCCCGGGGGATTCCCTCGGCAGCTTTGCTCTTTGTTGGGGTTTGTTTTCCTTCCAGTGAGTCCCCTCGTGGCCTGCTGGGGCTTGGGGCTTGAGGTGGCAGTTTGCCTGTGGGTTTGAGGCTGGGATGCTAACTCACTTCTAAGACCTCAGAGGACTGCCTCTCCACGGTGCCCCTTGCTCCCAGCGGGACTGTGGGAGCTGTCCCCGAAGCCCACCTGGATGCTGCTCACCAGTCCTGCTCTTTGTTTTTCCAGACACAACAGCTGGGAGCCAGAAGAGAATATCTTAGACCCGAGGCTGCTCCTGGCCTTCCAGAAGAAGTGAGAACTCTGGAGGAGGGGAGAGTAGGGTGGACTTGGCTGGTGACACAGTGGCCTGGGCTGTGGGGTGAGGAAGTTTGTTGGCGGAGCACTTTAAGGCCTCCCAGACAGCCTCTGGTTTCTCTTGGCCTTTTCTGTGGAGTAACTTTTGGTCAGCACTCATAGCACTTGAGGTTGGAAGCTTGTCTTAAGAAGCATGCCTGTCACTCTGCCCCTGCCAGGGTGTGCTGTAGTGCAGGAGAGGGCCCAGAGGGGCCTGGAGCCCACAGTGCAAAGTGATGTGTTTGATGTTTTGCCCAGGCTGTGAAACAGTGCTGAGGTCACCTCTGTAATTATAGTTGATGCTTCTGCTTTTAGGTCCCCCCTTAAGTGTGTGTGTGTGGGGGGGGTGTTCACTGAGATAAGGATTGTGTGAGATGGTGTTGGGAAGGACACGTTGGGGGGGGGGGGGGAGCATGGGTTTTAACGCAAAGGTCCAGGAGGAACACAGTGCCATGTGTGCGGTGGCAGGGACACCTTCCAGCTGCAGAAGCTGGCTCTGGCCATAAAGGCAGGATGAATGGTCTGCTCAGAAGCCTCCCAGCTGAGGTCAGTCTAGAGGACTTGCTGTCTGTGTTTCTCACTGTTTCAGGAGTGGGGAGGGGTAAGTTTTGGCAGGGCGTGTGAGTGCTTGAGCTTGCTGGGATTCCTCTGGAAACGGAGAGCAGCATCTTCGCCTTCTGTCAGATGGATAGCTTGGTCCTCTTAAACTCCCAGGAGACTGCCTGGACTGTCTCGAGCTGGTATGTTTCTCTGCAATTGAGGTGGCACCCTCGGGCCAGGTGCTGTTCTTACAAACCTGCAGCTGCTGCCGCTGGGGGGGGGGGCACTTGAGCAGATGGAAACCAGCTTGGCTGGTGAAGCAAGGTCCTGAAGCAGAGGGACATCCAGTGGAAGGCAGCACATGCTCTGGACACTAGGAGCTGACTGTTAACTTCTTGGTCAGGGAGGAGCCACTGTGTTTAAGAGAAGTCACAACGTAGAATCAAGATGTTGATCTCAGCAGAGCCATGAGACGCCCCTTGAACTTGTTCTGGGGAGTCAGAGATCCAAGGAGGTTGGAGCCCAGGGGTTTTCCTGGAGGTCCAACCGGTTTCTTTTTGAGATTACCTTCCAGGATTCCAAGGAAATGGGGTTTGGCTATTGTATTTCACATTTGTCTGTTTGTTTGGGGGAAGGGACCCATGCTTGTGGTCAGGCCTGTGTGATGGCCGGGGGAAAGCCTGTAGGAATTGTTCTCAGTTTTTAAAAACCATTTTTAAGTATTATTCTTATTGTATGTGCATGGGTGTTTTGCCTGCATTTATGTGTGTGTGACGGTGTCAGATCCCTTGCAGCTGGGATTCAGACAGTTACAAGCTTCCGTGTGTCTGTGTGCTGGGGGTTGAACCCAGGTCTTCTGGAAGAGCAGCCAGTGCTCTTACCTGCTGAGCCATCTCTCCAGCCCCTATTTCTCTGTTGTAACCACATGGCTTCTGGGGCTCAAACCCAGGTCACTGGGCTTAGAAGCATGCATCTTTGCTTCTCAAGCATGGCACCAGGTTTTTGTCATCAGGGTGGGTAGCCTGACAGCCAAGCTTCCATGAGAGACTGACACAGTACTCGAGTGTTCATACGTAGCCCTGGGCTGCCGAGGCCTTGCTGCTGGGAGCTTGGTAACATCACTCTTCCCATTAAGAACAGACTTCTGGAGGTGTTTGACATATGCAGGGACAGATGACATAAATAAGCAAGTTGGCCCTGAGAAGCCACACTGGAATGGCTAGCAGATCATACAAGGGTTTCCTGCGCTTGGTATATACTGGGGGGCGGTGTTTGTGGGCTCCGTGCTTTGTGAGAATGACCGAGTTGGACCACTAACATCCCAAAGGCTGTTTTAGGACGAGAGAGCTGGGATTCCCGTGGAGTCTTCACCCACAGAAAGTTTTCTTAATGAAAAATGAGAAACTTCCCAGCTTTGTTCTGAGATGGGCTGACTGCAGAGAAGTGTGGGCCAGCCCCCTAGGCTGGTGTCTGGACCTCTGCCCACAGCGCTCTGACAGTCAGAGCAGGCTCCACTGCAGAGCGGATGATAAGCTACTGCAGGCTAGAACAGCGGGCATCCCTTGGGAGCTGGAGGGTGGAGGCTGGAGTCAGAGAAGGGATTGCAAGCAGGGCTTCTCAGAGCTGATTGGTGCTGTGTCTCCAGGGAACATGAGAAGGAGGTACAGAACCGGAAGAGAGGCAAGAGGCCCAGGGGCAGGCCGAGGAAGCACACAGTCATGGCCTCCTGCAGCAGGCGCTCCAAGCTCAAGGTGAGTTACCACAGGCTTTGCCCTGTCTCTTTTTGTGTCCTCACCCACCTGTGCTGCTCCAGGTAGAAGTTCTGCTGGGGAGCTGTTGAGGTAGGCAGGCCTCTATCCTGTTGCCCATTCAGGCCTCTGCCAGTAAATAACACCAACAGGCAACAGAGAGTGTGCTCTTCCTACCCCGGGGCCTCCTCAGGTGCTGCTTCTCTCAGGGCAAGCCCATTCTCCACTCTGCCCTCCCGGATAGCAGCAGCAGCAGCCTGGGTAGATAGGCATAGCTCCCTCTCACCTTGGTGACTCTCCATCAGGGAAGCCAGTGTGCAGTAAGTTTGGCTAGGAGTTGTGGACCAACAGGACAAGTTGTTAGACTGGGCCATGCAGAATTGACTGACAAGCCAGAAAATGGGCAGAAGCAGAGATGCTATGCTGAGGCCTTCTCAGGATGTCCTGTTGACACTCCTTGCCGTGATGACAGACAGGCGACCTTCCACACACCATGAGGGCCTTGGTATTTTCCCTCCTGCCTTCCGCCACCCCCTGACAGTTCAGAGGTAGGATAGGGAAGGGGTTCTGGCCTTAGGCTTGGGTATGCCTTTGTTCTTTACTTGGACTTCATTCCCTAGTCTCTGGCTCCACCCTCTTACCTCCTAGCAGGAAGATATGAGCCACAGGGTTCCTATTGACTGGGAAGGAATTTCTGTGGGTTGGGGAAGCATAGGGCCCCAGGGTTTGACGGGATCAGCTCCCATTGAAGCTAGAACATTGTCTATTTACAAGTACCGTGGCCCTAGAGATAGGCTCTTCTCTGACTAGCGCACAATTTAAAATAACCCATCTATTCTAATCCCACATTCTGCCACCGCGGCTGGTTGCCTGTGCTCAGGTGCCATGCCCCTGACTCATTACATCTTCCTGGCAAAGGCGCGAATCTCCCTCCTGGCTCCATCCCAGAATCCTTTCTCTCTCCCAATGTTCCACCTCTGTTTTCTTCCCAAGCCATAGGCCATAGGCTTTTTAATTGACAGGTGATGCATCCATACAATGCAGAAGATATTCTCTCTACACACGGTGCTTACCTATAATTTGTTTACCTATAATTGTGCTTACCACTGAGCAGGTTTTCCCCTTCTTCACAAACATAGTCATTGATCATTCCTCCCTGGCCGTTGGGGTCTGCAGGGCCCTGGTGTCATGGCTGCAGGATGCCTGGTGCTGCCTGGGCAGGCATTGATTCGTGCTTACTTGTCTTTTCAGGAACCAGATGCACCTGCCAAGTCCAAATCCAGCAGTTCATCCTCTTCCTCCACCTCTTCCTCCTCTTCCTCAGACGAAGAAGATGATGACAGCGACCTAGACTCCAAGAGGGGCCCCCGGGGCCGTGAAACCCACCCAGTGCCTCAGAAAAAAGCCCAGATCCTAGTAGCCAAGCCAGAACTGAAGGATCCCATTCGTAAGAAACGGGGACGAAAGCCTCTACCCCCAGAACAGAAGGCAGCCCGGAGACCTGTAAGCCTGGCCAAGGTGCTAAAGACCACCAGGAAGGATCTGGGGACCTCAGCCACCAAGCTGCCCCCTCCACTCAGTGCTCCTGTGGCAGGCCTGGCTGCCCTGAAAGCCCACACCAAAGAGGCCTGTGGTGGCCCCAGCACTATGGCGACCCCAGAGAACCTGGCCAGTCTGATGAAAGGCATGGCTGGGAGCCCCAACCGAGGTGGCATCAGCTGGCAGAGCTCTATCGTACACTACATGAACCGCATGAGCCAGAGTCAGACTCAGGCTGCCAGCCGACTGGCACTCAAGGCCCAGGCTACCAACAAATGCAGCCTCGGGCTGGACCTGAAAGTGAGGACGCAGAAGGGGGAGGTAGGCGTGAGCCCCACAGGAAGCAAGGTCCCGAAGGCCCCTGGCAGTGGAGCTGCAGAGCAACAGAGAGGAAATAATTCAGGGGGTCCAGGTTCTCAGCTGGCACCCACTCAGGAGTTGAGCCTTCAGGTCCTTGACTTACAGAGCGTCAAGAACGGTGGGCCTGGTGTGGGTCTGCTCGCTCGCCATGCCACAGCCACCAAGGCTATTCCTGCTACCAACCCAGCCACAGGGAAAGGTGCTGGGAGCGGCCCCACAGGAGTAACCATGACCAACACTCCCACAGACACCAACAAAGGGGAAAAACTGGCTTGCAAGACAACGCCTCTGCCCACCCCTTCTGTCAAGAGGGACACCGTTAAAAGCGTCGCTGCCTCCGGTGGGCAGGAGGGCCACACTGTCCTGGGAGAAGGCCGAAAGCCATCTGCGCTGTCTGAGATGAGCACAGGAGAGGAGAATAGCAGTTCTGACTCAGACCCTGACTCGTCCTCTCTTCCCAGTGCTGGGCAGAACCTGTCCGTAGCCATCCAGACCAGCCAGGACTGGAAACCTACCCGCAGTCTCATCGAGCACGTCTTTGTCACGGATGTCACCGCCAACCTCATCACTGTCACCGTGAAGGAGTCTCCCACCAGCGTGGGCTTCTTCAACTTGAGGCATTATTGAGACCACAGCCCAAGTCAGACCTGCCTTCCAGTCTCTGGTTTTGCTTTGATGTCTGACCCGGGGAGCCAGCTCTGCCCTGTCTGAGACTTAGGGCTGGGAAATGGCTTCCTGCTGATTCTACCTCTCTGGGCCTCCACTTCAGTCTGTCCTGTCACCTCAGGAAAGCCGGGTGGCCACTGACTTAAAAGCTGCCTGCTTGGACAAAGCATCCTTTCTAGTGAGACCCTCCCCTCCCTGCCCAACTTCTGTGAGGTGGATCGGGGAGGGGCTGTCAATACAGCTCCCTCCCCAGGCCAGTGAGGAGAAGGGCGGGGCTGGCAGGACCTTCTCCCTAGTCCAGCCATGGCAGGACCTTTCTGGTGAGGGAGGCACCCTATGCTTTGCAGTAAGGCTGTCGCTTCATTTTTATAAGGCTAATTAGCTGTGAGGTTGGCTCAGGGACCCTGCGGAACTCTTCAGTCTATCCCCGGTGTGGTGCCCTCTCTAGCTGCGATGGTAGTCCCAAAGCGCAGCCAGGGTTTGGAGTCCCGGCACTGAGGTGTACCTGGGTGCTACTGGACTTGGGAACAGAGAGAGTCATGTCCTTATTGCCTCCTTCCTGCAAGCAGGCCTGAACCTCAGTGACAGAGGTGACCCTGTTCCCCTCTGGATCCAGACCCGTACCCCTGCTTTGACCTACTCAATTGCACCCTAGTTCTGAGGTCTGACACTCCTGACTTTGGGGGAGGAGTGGGCTAGAAACCCAGCAGGCCAAAATAGGAGCTTGGAGTCCTGGGCAAGCAGTTTTCCCCACTGGTTGGCGGTTTATTGCTAGGGCCCCATGAGTCACCATGGCAGCTCCAGTGTGGGCATGCAGGTGTTTCATGGGGGCCTGTCACCCTGCTGCCTGTCTAGATTGGACATCTCTAGACTACTGTGTAAGCATTTCCTGTAGTCGATCCTGGTGCAGAGCCCTGCCTGATGAGTGGGCCACTCTTGGGTCCCATTTTCCCTGACAATCCTCTCCCACGTTTGGGAGCTTGTGTTTCCTTCCTGGCTGAGAAGCAATGTCCCTATGCCATTTGTGTGGTGGGGTAGTGAGGCAGCCCAGCCAGCAGGGGGCCCTAGTTCCTCCCCCAGCTTTAGGAGATAAGTCTAGTTCTGAGCTCCTTTCTAGATGCCTTCTCCCCGTCCCCCATCCCAGGTAGCTGTCTTGAAACTACCTTGTCAGATTGCTGGCCGATGCCAGGATCTTCTGTCCTGGAATATCACTGTGGGCCATGACAATCTGGTCAGTGAGTCTGTGATGCCAAAAAAAGTGGGGGTGGTATGAAACCCTTGTTTCTACTTCTGCCACTGACCGATCAGCCAGCAGGTGTGGGCTCTTCACTCCAGTTGCCTTGAAGGGAAGTGTTTCCCCTTCGACAGACAGACAGACAGTGGGCTGAGATGTCTGGGCCCTGCCACGCTTTCAAAGGGCACCCCCTCGGCCCCCAGTCGCTCACTCTGCACACCAAATAAGATGGTCTTTGTGTAACCAAACTGACCTCAGCGCTGTGCCTTTTGGGACAGACCCATATCCATGGCTCCTGAGAGGTGCCTGTGATGTGCCGGGGGCCATGTTACTGGCGGCAGGAGCTACCACTGGGAAGAATTCAGGGCTAGGAAGTGGGTAGCGAGGGGGAAAGGCTGCCTCCTGAGCCATCAGCTTCCCTCCCTGCCCTCAGCCAGGGTCCTTTACTGCCTCACCCAAGGTCTGCAGCTTTTGTGCCAGACACTGCCTTACAGGCACCTCCATGTCTTTTGGGGGTCCCATGAGCTGTTGGAGAAGTGACCCTGTTTGGGGAATCTGTTGACTGGCCTTTGGCCCCTTCTGCCGGTCTCCAAACCCCGATTTGGTGCCTTTTATTTTACCGATTACGTCAGTCCCAAAGTTGAAATCTACAAATCCTTTCCTCTCAGCCACTTTGCCTTCTTGTGTGTTTTTCCTGGTGCTGTGACCCCAGTGGTCTTTGTTACAAAGCATATATATGTATAGTGCGCCAGCCTGAGAGCCCCACTGGAGCGTCGCCATGCGCTCTGAGTCAAGTTCTCGTGTTTACCAATAAATAAAGTAGTTGGTTTTTATGTTTCGTATTTGCTGCTCTCTTCCCCCTACCCTTGGGGGGGGTGCATGGTCAGTGGGGGGGGTGCATGGTCAGTGAGGGGGGTGCGTACACACACATACACACACACACACACACACACACACACACACACACACACACACGTAGCTAGGCATCTGACATTCATTTCTCTTCATAAGGGTTCCAGGTGTTAAGTGTTACGTCTTCATGCCAAGTGGATTTCAGGATAGGATGTCTTCTAGCCTAGGCTGGCCTTGAACTTCTGGCCATCCTGCCTCAGCCTTCCTAGTATTACAATTATAAACCCCCTTTTGTCTGCTTCAACATCAGGTAGGAGACGTGACCGGTATGTCCTCTTCCTCAGAAGTATTGGCTTTAAGAACAAAAAAAATCTTTGGTACCAAAAAGAGTGCCCCTTGTTTGGGTATACACCAAATCCTGACCTTGATGAGAGAGCTCTGATCTCAAGGTATCATCTAGAAAGAAATGTTCAGCTTTAAGCCAGCATAGGTCATTGGCTTGGTTTATCTGTTTTTAAGCCAGTTGTTTATATATGTCCCTTTAAACTGCAGCTATTTGCTTTCATAGGGGGGGAGCAAGGGTGGGCATGTTACCGCCCTGGAAAAGCTTAAAATCTGCTGGAACAGAACAGTCTAGCTTTCAAGGAAATGCCTGCCCCAGGAAGCCCATAGTGGTCTGGGGAAGGGTTTGAAGTAAGGTAGGGTGGTGCCCTGGTCACCGTGTCTACACACATGAATCTCACAGCTCGGGTTTCTAGTGACACTAGCCTAGAGTATAGGGCCTTTAGACTGATGTTAATTTATGTTGCAGGGGAAAGACAGTAAAGGATGCGGGGAAACTCTTGTCCTTTTGCTACTCTTAGTATCAATAAATATATTTTTAAACTTCTAGCCTGGTGCGCATTGTGACTGATACATAGAAACAGAATAGTCTTTGCTTCCGCTGACATGGGGCACAGCACCTGTCTGGATATGGGCACAGCTGCAGCCCTGAAAGGGAAAAATAAAACATTGGAAATAGCTTAGCCACTCAGGTTAAAAAGATCTCTGCAAGGAGGGAGGGCCATGTGGAGCAACACCAGTGATTGATGGGAGGCATGAGGAGTGTCCAGAGAAGGCTGTCCCATGATGCAGGTTACTACCAGCATGTAGAGACCAAGAGTGCCACAGAACCACACAAGGAAGTCAACCATACAAAAGTCTACCTTATGAGAATATCCAAGGAGCTGAGTTTGAGAAAGCCTGACTTGATGGGAAAAAATAAATCAATTTAAAATATGTGTGTGTGTGTGTGTGTGTGTGTGTGTGTGTGTGTGTGTGTGTATAACATAGTCATAGATAATTCTTATATAACATGTATATATCATACATAATCATATATCCATCAACATATATACACATCAAATATATATACATATATATATATATATATATGTTTCTATCAGGGACTGAAATTTGGCTGACAACAGTGAGCAACTGTTAGATGCTGGTAGTAACTTTATCTTCGGACAAGGATATATATATATAATTACTGGGCAAGTGGAATGTTTACAGGCCCCCAGCCACCACAGGGAGCTCCTGTGATACTCTGTAACTCACTTTTCCCCCACACAGAAGGCATAAAGTAAACCAACGCTCTCACCTCCACAGTGCCCTGTCCGGAAGCTCTGAGAAGGGCAGGAAGCCTTGAGTCAGGGGCCGCTTTGACTCTCACAACTGAAGAGGAAGGGAAAACACGCTTACTACAGTAACCTTCCCCAGCCCAAGACTTGTCCTCCCAGGAGAAAAGAGTTCCTCTGAAGTGCAGGGAAGATAGGCTCAGCAGAGGCTGCTTGGGACTCGGGTCTGGATGTCAGGCTGTGGGGAGGGATCAACGCTACAAATAGAAACACCTTGTTGCAGAAACCCCGATCTTTTTTAAACGTTTTTATTTTATGTGCATTGGTGTTTTACCTGCATATATGTCTGTGTAAGGATGTTGAATCCTCTGGGACTGGAGTTACAGTTTTGAGCTGCCAGGTGGATGTTGTGAATTGAACCGGGGTCTTAATAGCTGAGCCATCTCTCCAGCCAGGGAAACTCATTTCTTGATTCTTGCAAAGCAGGCTGCTGGCGACTTCATTTCCCTTTTGTTGTCTTCGATGCCTCTTTTGTTTGTTTTCTTTTCTTCTCTTTTTGAGAAGGTGGACAGGGGCAGTTAGATCCCAGACCTCTGGTCCCCATTGACTAGCTAAGCTTTCTGAAAACCTGTGTCTACAGAGACAAGGTCTCCAGACCAAACTTGAGTGGGCGGGGCTGGCCTACATTGATGTTTGTTAATTTCTGTGCTGCTGGTCTGATCACCTAATCAGTCCACCTCCATCCTAGAATAGGCACCACTGACACCGAGTGGAGGGCACCTAGTACGGTTGGTGCAGCTGGGTTCTAGGCCAGTGGACACCATCTCCCTCCTGTCCACCCTGTGTGGGTCGAGGCCGATTCTCAAAGACACAGAGGTGAGGCCTGGCGAAAACGGGTAGGAGGAAAGGAGGCTTTTCTTCACTTCTATCCGCAACCAGAGAGGGGGAGGGGTGGTACTTGGGACAGGGGCTGACGCCGTCGCCTGTAGAGGGCGCGCGCTCCCCACGAAGTTCGGGCCGCTGGACTTTGATGACAGAGAGGAGGGCGGAATCCCTCGCTGTCCCGTGCTGTCAGGAACTCAGTTGCACCGTCTATAACCCCTGCTACTCGGAGTAACCACCAGCTGTTCAGTCTCTGACCGCAGAATGAAAGTCCAGGCCTCAGCCTACTGCGTCTCACTGCTGTCAGCTAAATTTCCATCCTTGATGGCACTGAGACCCCTTCGGGCTCCTATTCGCTCCTACCTTGGGCTCCCGCTGTACCTGAGCCGCCCCTGGCCAGACAGACATTTTGGTGAAAAGAAAAAAGCTGTGGATGCATCCGCAGAGAGCTGGGGCATGCTTGCATACCATTGTCGTCCTGGACATAGCACCCGGTCTCCGTCAGAGCCGCGCGCTGTAAGCGTCCAAGAGTCAGGAGAAAAAAACAAAAAAAAAAAAACAAAAAAACCCGGCTCTACGCAGAGCCATAAGTATTCCATTCAGCCTGTGTTTGTGTTGGGCCAGACTCAGCTCCGGCAGCGGCTCTAACGTGTCCTGCCAAAGAGGACGGACGGAGGGAGATCCGGTCTGAGCGAAGGCTCTGGGGAGCCAGGGGTCCCGACACCCGGTCTTTGCTCTCAGGGAGAATATACCCAAAAAATTCGACGAGGGAGCTCTGAGCCTAGGTTGAAGTTGGTGGTGACCAAAGCGGGAAATCCCTCAGGGTCAGTGCGGGATTCCAACCTATATTTGGGGGAGGGGCTACTGCTGAAGCCACCAGGCACAGTCACCCACTGTCTTCTTGGCTCCCTGGTGGCCATCGCCATCTCCAGAGGGCCCAGCAAAGAGCTTGACCGGCCCAAAGCAGCTTGAGATGGCCTAAGAAACAGACCTTGGACCTCTTGGCGTCTGAGACAAGTTAACCACTCAACGTCCGAGAGTACTTGCCACTCAATGACCTGCTGTGGCAACCCCGGACCTCAGGTGTTGACCCAGAACCTCCCACACAGGTCACTGAGCTGGAGGAGGAAGGTACTGAGGGTTCTGCCAACTGCCAACGGCCTGGCAACTGCCTACTGGGCCAAGGGCAAAAGATGTGACCAGGTCCATATTCCTCCCTTCCCTCCCCTTGGGCTCTGCGAGTTCGCATGGATTACAGCTCTTTCCGCAAGGGAGCGACGTCTGCCCAGGAAGATGGAGGTGGAACCGGGTTCAGAGTAAGGTCCTCTTTGGGAATCCGGAGTATGGGTCGCCTTTGCAGCCTCGCGACCCCGCCCCTCTGCTAATGAGAAGTCAGCAGCCTAGAAGACTGAGAACACCCACCACCATCACCCCACGCTATGTTCTCCATCGACAGCCTCTCATCCAACCTTGGGGTATCTACCCGAAAGAACACTGGGGTCCAAGAAGCCGCAGGGACTGGGGGTGGGAGCGCGGGGCTGAGGACCCGCGGCTCCCGGCTCACTAATCACATCAGCGCGCTCTGCGCCGGCTCCAAGCAGGCAGTTGCCTAGCAATACCCGCGAATTCAATTCCTCAATCAATAGACGGAGACTGCATTTCGGGGAGCGCTGGCGAGCTGGGGAGGTCTGAGGCACAAGTCCTGTGACAGCATTGAGGAGAATGCTCGGGTCCTGGGCAGTGAGTCCGCAAGGCTCCTAGGTGTCAGGCGCTATGGAAGTTTGGCATGGAAGGGTGTGTGGCTCTGGGGGAATCCTCCCCCAGAGTGAGTAGAGCCCAGAGGTCGCGCACACGTCACCTCAGGAGTCTCCGAATTCTGCCTGTCTCCCAAAGAAGTTCAGCTGGCAGTGAAGACAGCTCGCGGGAAAGCTCAAAACGGTCGTGACTCACTCCCTTCCCAACCCACCTCCCCTCACTCCCACTGAGGGGTTTCCTAGTTGGGAACGGGCCTTGACTGGGAATCCAGTCCTTTTTGAGAGTATGTGAGTGGAGGTAAGGGACACCAAGTCAGAGAGGCAAGTATCCCTCCCTTCCAGGCTACCTCTTCCCTGTTCTGGGAAATAAATAAAATAATGAAGCCAAGACACGTGTCTATTTACAAAGTATATATTTAAACACATAAAAAGTGATACTGGATACAGACACATTCACAACCCAAGATAGGTACCGAGGTTTCACTCTTGAGCTGAGGCGGAGATCAACTGAAGATTTATACATAGTTGAGAACTCATAAGCCCAATACCCACGCTCCGGGCCGTCTGCAGTTGCAGACTCTGAGCCACGTGGCCCCAGACCCCTGCCCACCCCACCCCCCAAGTCAGCCTCTCAAGAGCGAGCTAAGGAGACACACACGACGGCAATGGACAGACGGCAGGACAAGGAGGGGCAGTGAGGGCAGAATCAGGAAGGTTGGAGGAAAGGAAGATGCAAGCGAGGAAGGAGAGAAGAGAAAGGTAGCCAGATAGGGAACTCCTATCCCGGAGTTACGTCCACTCGGTCACCACAGATGCACCCTTCAAAACAGGTTCATCTGAAAATAGGGCCGACATCTAGACAGACACAGTCAACGGCGCGTCTTTATACAAAGTCGAAAATACTAGTTTTACAAATATGAGCAGATATAAATCCCCATTCCAGGGGCTTCTCTTTAGCCGCAGTTTGATTTTCAAAAATAATAAAAAATAATAAAAGCACGTAGAATACACCGTTTTCCTCTTTTTCTCCCTCTCTTTAAAAAAGTCTGGAGGAAAGAGACTGAGAGGCTAGAGATGGGGAGCCAGGAGTGCGGAGGACGAGGCTGACGTCCCTCTCAATCCCTCCCCATTACCAAGCTCCTCCAACCCAGCCCAGAGCCCTGAAGTCTGTGCTTTGTCCGGTGAGCAGAGCTTCGAGCCCCTCCCTCCAAAAGCCCTGGAAGTTAGAGAGTCTACTGGCCCTTTAAGGGCGGGGAGGGCGGAGAGGCCGCAGGATCCCTGCTGGAAGCTGCGACTGTAGGCTAGGGGACAGATTTGTGCTTTTGAGTCAGAGCTGCGCGGCGCGGTCCGGAGTGGGCCGGGACCAGGGGCGCAGATGGTCTCGGGGCACCGCTGGTCACCGGCCGCTCCCGCTCCACCTCGCTCTCCCCCGCCCTCTGCGGCAGAGTCTGAACGTGGAGTTCACATAGCGAGCACTCCGAGAATCGAAAAGGACTATAAATTACAGCTTTTGCTTTTAAGAAAGGGGGAAGAGGGAAAACGCTTAAGTTCTACTGCGCATTCTTGGATGGAAACCCCGCTGAGCCCCTTCAGCCACGAGCCCCACTTGACCAAGTTCCACTCGGGCTGTGACCCCCGCGCCCAGCCCGACCGGCCTGGTGCGCAGCCCGTTGCCGGCCCCGCGGGGTGGCCTGGCGGCCGCTCGCTCCTCTAAAAGCAGAACCCACCCTCCCCCCGGCGAGCCAGGCTTGTCCAAGTCTTCCTGGGAGGTGGGGCCGCCCTGTCTTCTGGCGAATCTAGAGGACGCAAAAATGAAAAAGTCCACCCGAATATTTTTCTTGTAAAACAACTGTCTGGCGTTCTGGGCACTGAACGCAATCCTCCCAATTTATCCTGGCATTTTGGGAATGTAAACAAATTCGCTGGATTTCTTTTCTCTCTGCAAAAGTAAGGGAAGGAATCGAGGTAACGGGGAGATTTTTGTCCACATGACACAAACACACAAGTCCGAGTGTACGGCACACACACCTCCATAAAGTGCACTCTCCTGCTGCGGTTCGGGGAGCACTGCGTCCCACTTACTCACTCACTCACTTTTTTCTACCTTTAACAACACACGTGAGAAAGTTATCTGAGTTGATACTTTTTTCCCTAGTAGACCTCTTAATCTTAAAAAAAAAAAAAAAAAATAGAGAAAGAAAATAGAAAAAAAAAACCTGGTCTGACCCCACCCCCCTTTTTCTGATTGGGAAGCCAACCTTTTGTTGGCCTAGCTAGCCAATGGGAAGGAGAGCAAAAATCCTGCAGCGGTGCCAGGAGGATTGGGAACCGGCGGTGGAGGGAGGAGGTGGGCCGGCTGAGTCCCTCCACACGCCCTCCAGAATCCCAGAGCCCAGGCCCCCAACTTTCCTAGTGCCCTGCGGGGACAAGAGCCCCTCCTGTTCCAGCTCAGTCTGTCTGCTCTACCAAACCACAATCTCTCTCTCCTCGTTTAAATAAAAGAACTTCAAGAGTTGAAATATATATATTTAGATATTTTTTTCTTAAATAACATATTTACATCTAATAGAAAATAGAACTCTAGAGATAATTTTCCAACCAGAACTGAGGAAGGAGGAATGAAAGGGGAGAAGGGTGTGAGGAAGGACAGGACCAGCCAGAGGCCACAGTCACCCAGAAATAAAAAGCACTAAGCCAGTTGAGCTCACTCTCTCCTGCTCTGGTCCTGAGCTCCCAACCCACAGCAATTCATCTTTTTTCCTTAAAGAAGCCTTGGTCCGTATTGCTCTCCTTAATGGTAACGGTCAGAAAGTTTGAGGTCACATCTGTGACGACCACCTTCTCCAGGTTAGTCAGAGAGGGGCTCCAGGACTCCTCCTCTGGGTCCCCCAGGATTCTGGCCACTGGGATCCTGGCGATGAGGGAGGGCCTTCCCCCTTGGGCCCCCATGTCCCGATAAAGGCTTCCCACTGAGCCTGGGGTGTCTGAACTATGTCGGACCCTGGCGCCACCAGGGTCCAGGGCACCTTGGCCTTTGGCCTCCAGGAAAGCAGCCCTGTGCTTTATCACCCTGGCTGGAAAGGTGTCCACAGCCAACTTGCCCGAGGCCTCTGCTGAGCTAGGATTGGTCACACCATATTGTACCAGGTCTGAGTCCTGTCTCCGAGCAAGCTGGATCACACTGTGACCAGCTGGGAACTTTCCTGTCCCAGAAGGGGTCTCATCCAGCTTCCTGCCTTTGAAGTATTCTCCAAGGCCATCACTGGGCTCTACCAAAGGTCTCTGTGAAGGGTCTAGGAGCTCCTTTCTGGGCTTGGGTCCTCGTTTCTTGGAGCTGTCCCCGGGTGAGCTGGGCTTGTCGTCTACACGGCTGGTACCTCTGTCCCTGTCTCGGTCCCGAGGTGGGTCTGCCCTGCAGGTACTGGTGCTGCTCCCTGGTGGGGGTAGCCCCGTGTTCCTAAGGCCCTCTCGGGCCCTGGAAGTAGATGCCAAATCCTGGGGTGAGCGGCCTGGGTAAGGGATCCGGATGCCTCTGGCAGAGTCACTTCTGAATTCATAGGTTTTGGCCTTTGCCTTGGCTTGGGCCTGCAGAAGGAAGGTGTTGTGTGTGAGGAGAGCAGAGCCCCGCTGCCCCCCCCCCCCACCTCTAGCCTTGACTGCCCAACTTTCCCTGGATGCCTGGGAAATTCTAATTGAGTGAGGCGGTGGGCTTACAGTAGTAGTCTGGGGGAGAAGACAATTTGTCTGGAAGCAACCATTTGCAACCAACAGGCTCCTTGTCCAACATTATAGGTCTACTTGGGATGGCTGGAGAGGGAAATAAAGGCCTTCTGGTGCAGCTAAGTCCCACCTTAGAACCCCTTGATGCTGCCACTGACTTGATTACATGCTGTCAGAAGATGCCCACATTACAAATAAGCACCACGGGGCACAGACACCCATTTGATTTACAAGCCCTGCAGATCCTCCTTGACTGTCACACTCCACCACTGGAGACCAAAACATACCTTGAGAAGGAAGGTTTTAGGCTTGGGTCCTCGCTTTTTGGGGCCATAGAGCTCCATCTCCCGTTCCCTAAAGAAAGAAAAGAGATAGAAGGGGGTGTGTCTTGGCTGCACAGAAGTCAGCCTGTCTGGATTCCAGTGAGTGGCTGGGGCTAAGGGTCTGTACCTTTCCTCAAAGGCTGCAAGGAGGCGAGCATCTAGGATATTTTCTTCGGGCTCCCACGTGCTGTACCTAAAGGAAACCAGGAAGAATCGGGCATCAGTCCCTGGAGCAGGAGACAGAGAGGGGAGGGAGTGGAGGGCGTGTATATGTGTGCAACTTTTCCGGCTGCCTTGTGTTGTATTTCAATGTGAAGAGGAAAAGAGGAAGAAAGAACCCTCCTCGATATCAGTGTGGGGTTGCGATTGCATATAACCTACTTACTTCTGCGACCAGCCCTTCCATTTCACGAGATATTCCATGCGTCCCTGTGGATGCAAAAGGGAAAATGCGTGTGTATGTGTGTGCGTGGGGAGAAATGCATGACGAGAACACAAGAAATACACGCGAAAATGCATGCACCAAATGAATGCTCCAAACACTACTGCCAAAGGAACCAGCCTACTGCAGCACCCCTGCAGAAACGCTGCACAAAGTGCATGCACCGGCATTCATCCCCCACCCCGCCCCCCATCCATGCAATCTGTGCAGGGCTGCAAGTCTAAGGAGAGCGCTGGGGCTGAGCAGCCGCCGCCGCCACGGCCGCGGCCGCTGCTGGGACCTGGGGGAAGGGAGGCTGGGCTGCAGCAGGGGGAGGGAGCCCGGGCCCTGGTGAGGGAGGGCCCGCGCCGCCGCCCGCCTTCCCCTTCACCTACTTTGCGAATGCGCCGCTTCAGGAGGGCTTCGGCCGCGAACACCCGCTCCCCCACCGCCGAGAGCTCCATGTTGACTCGCCGCTTCCCCCCTCAGCCGCTTCCAGGAGCAGAAAAGCAGCAGCCAGCCCTCGACAGCCCATAATACTCTCCCGCTGACGTCAGTTCTCCTCCCTCCCCCGCGCACTCTCCCTCCCACCACCCCTCCCAGCTCTTCCTCCCGCCCCACGTGTTGCTAACGACGTTGCTAAAGCCAAGCGTCCTGGGCCCGTTCTGCGGGCGCTGATTGGACTAGCGCCCGGCCACGCCCCTCTCCCCGTCTCCCCTGCGTTGCTACGTGACCCGCGTTCCAATCGCCAGGGGGCGGAGTCTCCGTCCACTCCAGAGACCGGGGGGGGGGGGGTTTGCCGTCAGCGGAAGTGACGTAAAGCGAGGCGGGCCCGGCTGCTGTCAGTCTGTACGGCTGGACAGGGGGGCCGCTGCCCTAGGCTCCGGCCCCTGCCCCCATACCAGGCTGCCCAGCGGTTCCCCGGGTGCATGACTTGCCCCGCCGAGCTCTTAGGGCTCCCCGCGTAGGTGCCAACCAGGCGCTGTCCCTCTGCAGACACAGACCCTCGCCACCTGCCCATGCCCTGGCTGGCGCCATCCTCGTCGCCCGCCGCCGGTACAGCACAATGCACAGGTGCGGGGCGAACCGGCCGCGCCCGAACCCCCGGACCCACGTCGCTTGCGCCGAACCTACTAATTCCCTGACCCTCCCTTGCGGCCGCGCACCCTGGGTCTCCATGGCAACGTCCCCTCCTCCCTCCATCACCACTCCCATCCAGCTAACAAATCAATGAGCCTGCTCTTGGTCTCCAATCTCACAACGCTGCCCGCGTCCACCCTCTGGGTCCTGCGAGCCTAACTGGCGTGGGCGCTTCTCCGGGCTCAGAAGCCCAAAGCAGACTGGTGCAGGCCGGTGTTTACCGCCTGAATCCATCCTGGACCGAGACCCTACTGGAGGGGTCGCGAGCCTCCTCTTCCCGCCCTCACTGTCCCAAAGGGTCAGCTGCCCTGCCCCTGCTTCTGTCCCAGACCCAGCCGGCGGTTTCCGCCCATTCCACTCTTCGGCCCTGAGAGAAGTCAACCCTGTCCATGTCTGTCCCGGCCTTGGTGGGTTTTGGGAGCCTATGACCATCCAGGCAGAGCCTAGAGCCTGGCTAGTTAGGTGAGCGGCTGGGGGCGCCGCGGCTCTGCTCCAGACTTGGGTGCGGAGCTAGTGCACTTTCTGTCTCGGGCTCTTCTAGACGATGAAGCGGAGGACACCCGACAAACATCGGCGTGGAAATTGAGGGGTGTGGCGGTATCTAGTGCGGCCTGGAAGAGAGGATTCCCCCCCACGCGAAGATGGCAAGTCCCAGGTAGGGGACGAGGGTCGTGCAGAAATGCCTCAGTCCCTTGCACACCTGAGTACACTTAATGACCTCTCCTTCCTCCCCTGTTGAGGCGCGGAGGTTCAACAACAACTGCCCCCACACTTCCTCTTTACCACCCAAGCTCCAGATCACAGAGCCCGACTCCTTGGAACACACAATTTATTTAAATCACGATATCAACTTGGCTGGAAGCAGTTTCACCTGGCCAAGAAGGGGTTGGGAAAAAGGGAGAGAGAGAAAGAACGACGAAGACGGGAAAACAGCGAGCTAAGGAGTCTGTTTCGAAAGGCAGGAAGCGCAGAGCGCAAAACTGGCCTCGGGTGCAAGGCGCTGCGCACTGCACGCACCGGTGCTGGCCTTGGGGCAAGCGCCGAGTTGGGCCCGCTGCGCCGGTACTCCCCAGACCTCCTCTTGCCTCAACAGTCGCGGGTTCCAGATTTTGTCTTCAGTCCTAGACATTACAAGGTGTGCTCCAGGTGACGAGTCCTCTGGGTTCTTAACGAACAGCGGATCCAGGATGCCCAGATCGCCCCGGCGACCTACGCCCGCCGCCTTCAAGAGACCGCCGACGGCTGGGTCCTTAATCATAAAAAGTCATTCCTGGTAACAAATAGTTTCGTCGGTCGGTGCCAGCGATACAGCTGTTTCTGTTTAAGCTTAAATACTTTCCAACAGTTTGGGCAGTAAAAATAAAGTCGGCCTCAGCCGCCTATAAGTGTCTGGTTTCCCCGCCCAGAGAAAGCCCACCCTAGCCCTCCGCCCGGGTCGCTCTAGTCGCTCCGCCTGCCCGCGCTTGGAATCTGCTGCCCGCCGCGGGCGTTGGCTGTCGGGCCACCCGGAGCTTAGCGGGGGCCGCGGCTCTGCAAGCCGGCTTCAGGGCCACCTTGAAGCCAGTGGTGGAGTAGTTGGTGGTGGAGGTGTGGATCAGCTCTTTTCCTCTCTCTCCCATCCCTGGGAAGTTTGCCGGTCAAGAGAAGATGGTGGTTTCCCTTCAGCTTGGGTTTTGAAAAGAACTCTGTCCCTAAGTTGTGTGTGCCCTCCAGAGTCTTCATGGACTCAGGAATTTTGGGCGAGGGTCATCAACTGCTGGTTTGTTTCACCGAAAAATCCAGCTCTTTTCCACTCCTGTTCCCCCCCCTTTCCTTCCTTCCTTTCTTTTCTTCTGCTCATTCACTAAATTTACTTCTTTGTCTAATTAACCTGAGAAGTTTTAAGTGAAGAAAGGCAGTCCTGGCGGTGCTTGCTACCTCGGATGGAGCAGTTAGTGATCCTCCGCTTTCTAACTGTGTTTTCCTGTCTTTATGCCTAATGGTAATTCTTCTCTACTGGCTTGCTCAAGACAAAATTAGTGTTTGGGAGCTCTCTGAGTTTGAAAGGCCGGGAGTTCCCGTGGAGCCCATTGCAAAATTGGAGGTGGATTCATGAGCAAAGGAAAGGAACAGAACAATCAGAGGTCCGGAACTTGGTTCCTGTCTCAGCGGAGTTTGGTCCTTCAGTAGATCACCTCGGAGGGGGTGGGATGTTACCTTTGCACATACACAAAGTGCTTTCCAACCTTGCAGGAGCTAAAAATGTGTTGCAAATGTGTCAACTCAGACCTCCGGGTGGCCTCTCCCATGGACAGTTTAGAAACACTGAGGCGGAGGAGACCTCTGAGGAATGGGTTTACAGTTCTACAGGCCCAGAGCTGGGGTCCGTCCGGTTAGGTCAGAACGGGAAGAAGCCTGTGTGTTCCAGGAGAGGGCACTAGCAACTGCCCACATTTCAACCAAGTCTGGAGCGGATTTGGGCCGCCCGGCTCTCAGCGCCGTCCTTGGAACCAATAAAAGGAGGTTTGCCCACAGCCCACTTTTTTTTTTTTTTTGGAAACCTCCCTTGCCCACCGGCTTAATTCTCCATACCTCTTCTCTCTTCCACACAAGGCCTTCCCCTCTTTGAAGTTAGATAACCGACTGTTCCCTTGTGCACCTCCCAAAACTAAATAAAACAAAAGTATCTAAAAACAAGAATCGGAGGCTGTTAATCCCACTTCTAGCAGTCACCGCTGCCAGGTTTGCTTGCGCCGCCTCTGCAGTAAATAAGGTAACTGCTTCCTATTACTTTAGCCCATATGGCTGCAATTTGAGTGTCTTTGGAGACAGTGAGTGTGTAGGGGTGGGGAGGGGGGACACGGGGGGAGTGAAAGTGGAAATCAAATGCTCTTAGATCGCATTTTTATGAAAAAGATTGCGATTCTCTTAACAGCCCCCCCCCCCAAGACAAACTACCGGGTTTCTTTGTTTACGGAAATGCAGGCACCCGCTTGTCTGGGGGACACCTGCTACCGCAACCCCCACCTTTCCCCACAACCCGGTCCGATTCCTGACCGGTTTTAGGTGACCAGGGCTTGGGGCTACCCACTGCTCTTCTCTGCCAAGAGCTCTTACTAGGAGCAGGGTGCCTGCCTGCCCACCCTCTCCTGCCCCAGACTGTCCTGGAGCCCGACTTTCACCGCAGGCCTGAGTCTGGGGCCACTTAGGCCTGGATAGGTCTGTTGCCCATGGACTCAGCCTCTCGGGAGAGGAGCCTGAGGTCAGCGCAGTCCAGGGAAGATGAGCGCGCCTGGTTGGGCGCTCGGATCCTGGGTATCCGGCCAGACCAGCAAGCCCCAGCGCGTCCTCCAGCTTGAGGCTGAGGCCAGGCCTCGGCTAGTTCTTTGGGTACGTTTCAACTGCGCGGCTTGGCGGGCGTCGGACCTGCCCAATCTTGGCCACGCACACTGGCGGATTTGGAGCTGTGAAGTGAGCAAGAGCGGTTCCGAGGCGTGGCCATGTGTACCACGGCCTCTGAAGGGCCTGTGGCCTGTGGCTAACCTCCTGCCGACTTGGAGCTGGATCTGCCTGTACCCTCCACTCCTCGGCTCCACAGCCAGGCCGGAATGCCTGCTGAGTGGATTGCCGCCTGCCGCTGGAAAGTGGTAGCAGCGACGCAATACTCTGGACAGAAGTCCGAAGGCCTAGCCTGTGCAGGCTGACTGTAATATCTAGTTGTTCTCAGAACATTCCCAGCCCTTCTTTCTGTTCCACGATCTCCTCTCACTCCCTCCTAGGGATGAAGAATGGGCAGTGAAGGACAAGAAGGGCCTCCACACACCAGACACCACATAATCTTTGGTACACACACACACACACACACACACACACACACACACACACACACACACACGCACAGGCTTACACACAAAGCCTCCCATGGAAGAAAGCACCCCAAATTCAGCTCATCTATAGAGCAGTTGCTGAGGAATAACTCTTGCCCCCCGTCACTCAGGGCATCCATCCAGGGAAGGTCAACTATATTGTCCCTATCTATAGGTAAAATTGAGGCATAAGCAGACCAAGCAGCGAAGGCTCTACCTGGGAACTCCTAAGACAGGGTTCACAGGCCCTTCACAGTAGGGGCTTAAAAACTCTCGGTACATTTCCGTTCCCCTTGGGCTTATAAGGAAGAATTGGGGGTAAGAAAGGGCTTGAGGTTGGGTCCTAGGCAGGTAGCACAAGCCCCTTCGCAGAGCCCTTGGCAAGAAAGTTGAGAGATTCTTAAGAAGCCGTTTGGGTTTGGAAGCTGGATGGGGGTGGAAATCTTCATAGCCACAACTACTGTGGGCTCTGAGACTAGCCTGCTGGCTAGCTGCATGCCCGTATGGGCAAGTTATTTGATCTGTTTGGACTTCTAACAGTTAGTTACCTCTGGAGATAGGGCTCTACTATTGTTCAGTCTGTAATCAAACCTGTGGTCCTCCTGCCTCAGCTTCCCAAATACAGGGATTACAGGTATGTACCACTATTTACAGACTCTCACTAACGTTTTGTTTGTTGAGATGAGGTCTCCCTTCATAGTCCTCACTGGATGTATGTACTGGCTGTCCTCGAACTCACAGAGATCCTCCTGCTTCTGTCTCCCAAGAACTGAGATTAAAGGCCTGTGCCAACACATCCTGGCTTTCACTAAGATTTTAAAGGGAATATTAGCATGCTTGCCGAACAGAGTCCACAGGATGCAATGTAAAGGTGGGATTACACTGAAGAGCACAGGGAAATACAACGAGAAATGTTTATGTCTGTTACAACTGTGGCTGTCACCGCTTTTCTAAGGCCAGTGTAGCAGCTAGTTGCTAATGAAGGGCACCCACCCTTCCTGGAAATCTGTCTGCGCACCTTTTGGACGCGGTTGAGATTCGCCTGGGATGGTGGCTAGCCCGGAGAAACTCCAACTCCTCTCCTCGAGTGCCTGCCCAGCGCGCGCCCAGTGCCTGGTGGCTGGAGCACGCGCACAGCGGCTAAACCAGCACGCATGCGCGACGTGGGGCGGACCCTCTCCCCTCTTCCCCAGCCTTTTCCCGGGAAAGCAGCCTGGCTGGCGGTGGTTGCGAAAGCCGTCCCTGAGACGTCGGAGGCTCTCTTGGCCTAGAAGGGGAGGCGACTCGGCTGTGAGCCCGAGAATGAAATGGCTGCACCACCACCCACGTGCTAGGAAGGACAGGACACTTAGACGTAGCACTGCAGGGCCAAGTCCACGGCAGAACCGTGAGGCCAGAAGGGGGTGGGGCAGCGAGGTGAGGAGACAAAACAGTTCGTGACAAATGGGTGACCTAGCAGGTATACAGTGCTTAGGAGTCCCATGTAACATCAGGGATGTATTTGAAGCTGCTTTCTCCGCCTGCAAGATGGACTCTTCGGCTGTCCCGGACGACACAACCCTTTAGCAGCACCCTGTGCTCTAGGCACTTTAAATGTAGACTTGCAGAGTGAGCATTGGCCCTGGTATGCGTCAGGACCAGTGCGCGCACTTTATGCCCGGTGACTGTGCCCATTAGGAAGGTAGGAAAATCCCACCATCCCGTGGGAGAACACAGAGTTGGAAGCCTGGCAAGGGATGGTGGCATCAGAGCTGAGCTCAGTCAAGACGCCTAGCCCTCTGAGCCTCAAGCTGGAGTTTGGCCAGGGTAACACTTCAGTTGCTAACTACATTGGACAGTGCAGTCCAAACACCACCCTCATCCACTCCCAGTCCCCACACAAGCTGTGTGTAGTCCCAAAATGCTTCAGAGATGGATGCGGCGGTCTGCAGCTTCAGGTTTTCTCTCTTCCTATCCCGCCCCCAAGCGGAAGGAATTGAAGTGACTTCTCCCCCCAACCCCCGCCACCCGCTTCCCAGGCGTCTAAGACCTCCATCCAGTTAATTCTAGACAAGTGCCACTGCCTCCAGAGGTGGTTTGCACAGACAGCCTTAGTCCGGTTTCCTGTTTTAGAAAAATCGAGGTGCTGGAACCGGTCATTCGGAGAAGCAAGAGTAGACCGCACGAGGTTGGGTTTTCCCGAGGACGCGTGGAGCAGCTGGATCCCACGGCTTCCCGCCGGCGTGGGCAACTCTGGTGGGCACTGCTGGCGGCAACCCCCGAGACAGCAGTGCGGGAGTCCACGGAAAAAAATGCAACGATCCCCCAGAAGGCTTCACAAAACCTCCGACACTCAGCGTCGTTGCCTGCACCCGGGAACAGGGTTTCCATTGGGCAGCCCCAAGTCTTGTCCTCGAAGGAAGGGGCACTAGCGGGCGTCGAGGTCAGCGCTCTGCTGCTTGGAGCATGCCCAGACGCAAGTTCCGAAGCTGCCAGAACTCGGGGGGCCAGCGATGACTTCGTTCCCACCCTTCCCGACCGCTCCAAGTGATTCTGTCCCAAGAAGACCCTACTTGACAGAAGAAGGCCCTAGCCAGAGACGCCCGATGCCTCGCTTCTTCTCTAAGGAAAGAAAGCCTGGGTTCCTCCACACAGTCAGATAGATTCAGGGAACTTAGCACCGTATTCACGCTCACAGCTTCCTCCCTTGACATTTTGCACTCCCGAAGTTGGGGCAGAGTAATTATGCAAACATCTGGGGCTGTCCTGCGTGCCTACCCGCTCGGCTTCCATTCACTCCGCGAGCCCAACTCCCTGATTTGCATATTAATGGCTTATCTGGAACACCACACCAAACAGGCAAATTAATTTTTTCTTCGACTCATCCGTGAGATTCTGGAATCAGGCTTAGGGCTAGGAAAGCTGATTTTATAGAAAATGCCGGGTTCTTAGGACCAGAAAGAGAAGACGTTTAGAAGCAAGGTACGTGCCAGTTTCAGGATTTTTCAAGGTTCTACCTTACAGAGCTCAGTTATCCCCCCCCCCAGACAAACGGTGAAGGGTGGAGCCACTGTAAGAGCCCCCTATGACCCCCCCCCGTCCATTGCCCCTTCTAAGGTGGAAGTTTCTAATCCTGGTGTGGTCCCAAGATGTGGTTAGCGTGCTTTGTGGATCGGTGTGTGAGTGGGGTGTTGTCATTAGACACTGAGCGTGAAAATGGCCTAGTGGAGGGGATGGACCCGAAGTCGGTCAGGGAAAGATGAAGGCAGTGTGTAGGGACGGAGCTCAATTCCCCACCCAGTCTCTGAACAGTTGGGTCAGAACATCCCTTGCTCAAGGACAGTTATCTCTTCCACCACGGCAGCAGAAGTCGGTAGACTCAAAGCCGAGGAAATGGGTGTGTGGGCGGTGAAGGGGGCATTATGGGAAGAAACATCTTTTACACATTAAAAATCTTCTTGATCTTTCTAAATATGAAGAAGGGTAGGAGGTGAAATCTATAAATAAATACGGTATATGAATTCGGACCAGAATTGTAATTAGGGCCACTTTGGGGATTTTTGTCCCTTGTGGAGCATGTTCCCACCACAGCCACCATCTTCCCCTTTGCAGTAAATCCTGGGAAGGGGAAAAGAGCAGAAGAGTAATTTTGACTCCCCAATCCCCTACTTCTACTGAAAAGATGGAAGTCTTGTGTTTAATGAAGGGAATGCCCACAACTCAAGAAATCAAAGATAAGTCTTAACTTCCTCTTAGGAGTAAGCCAAGGAAGTCATTCTTGGGAGGAGGGGCACAGTACAGGGTGAGATGGGGGGCAGGAGGGAAGTGGGCAGAGGACATGAGGCTCATGGGAAGGATGAGTCCTTGGAGTGGCCGAAGGACCATGCAGAGGTTATCCACGGAGCAAGTAAGTCCCTGGAAAAATGGGGCTGCCGACTTGGCACCTGACAGTTTAGGACATCTTTGTGGCGACTTCTTGATGCCTGCTTGGCTGGCGCCTTGTTAGCTTGGATATGATGGGGTAGAGGAGAGAGAGAGAGAGAGAGAGAGAGAGAGAGAGAGAGAAAGAGAGAAAGAGGGAGGGGGAGAGATCACCAAAGCTGATTGTCACAGTCGCCCTGAGAGTAGTATCCTTGGGGAAGCAAAAACTCCAAGCCACCCCCAAGTCTTGACCTACCCAGAAAAATGCTGAGTGAACTGGATGGCTGATGGGATTTCAGCCTCAGTTTCTCCCCCACTGTAAAGGAACTAAGAAGTTGGGAGACAGAAGAGTTTTGCACGGCTCTGTTCTCTCACACCAGAAACTTCTATGGGATGCTGGACTACAACAGCACACAGCCTAGTTCTCTTAGCTGAATGTTCCCGGAGCCTCCAGAGCTATCTTCCCTACCTCCATCAGGCTGAACCCAAGGGCTGACCCTGTCCTTGTCTGTGGGTGCCACCCAACCTAGAAGGACCAGGGCAAGGGGCTCGTTTGCCCCTGAAAAGAAGCTAACTCAGACCCAGTCCAAGGAAAAGAAAGAGCATTCCACAGGGGAAGGTGGAGAAACCAAAGGTTGACTCACTGAAGAGTACCTCAAGGCTGGGGGCTAGAAGGCTTCAACACTAGTTCTCTCTGCAGGTCCCAGAGAAGGCAACGGGACTGGTATGCTTGCTTTTCAGCAGTCAAGGACTGTTCAGAACAAATCCCTGGGTCTTGTCAGGAGAAAAGTTTGTGCTCAATTTTGCTCAGCAGTGATATCCAGTAGAGAAGGAGAAGGCAAACTCCGTTGACAGGGACTAGATCTGCCTTCCGGGGGTGCTCTTTCTTGGGAGAGAGGGAGGGGCACCCAGAAGCCATGGGGACTCACAGACAAGCCATAAGATTCATGAGGGTGCCCTGAGATTCCAGGACAAAAAGTGTTAGGTTTGACGACAGAAGTAAAAGACACCAAAGTGTGTGTGTGTGTGTGTGTGTGTGTGTGTGTGTGCATGTGCGTGCGTGTGTGTGTGTGTGTGTGTGTGTGTGTGTGTGTGTGTGTGTTGTGGGCATGGGGAGCAAGACAAAGCCACTTTCTCTATCCCTGTCAGTGTGTCACCAAGATCTCTCTGAATCTATATGCTAACCCGCTAGCCGCTAGCCTGAGAACTCTCCCCAGTACCCCTCTGCAGATTAGCGGCCCCTCCTAATTGTAGGGTTCAAAGCTCAACACAGTCTGGAAGCACGTAGGTTCCTGAGCCACCAAGTCAAGTTCCCATCTCTGAGACCAGCAGATTCTGTCCCACTCTGCCACCGTGGACCTTCTCCACATCTGGATGTAAGTGCCCTGAGCCCCAGGAACTCAGGACCCTTCACACCTTTAAGTTTCTAAACTGAGCCAACAGGGTCCCAGGCTCAGTGCCCTAAAGCAACAAAGTTGCTGCTACCTCTCAGGCACTCCTTTCATTGGAAGGAAGCTCCTGGGGCTGTCATAGCTGCTCCAATGCTCTGGGGAACTCACGTGGGTATGTGTGGATTGTTAGAGGGACCAGCAGGGAGAGGGAGGGCACAGGTAGGACAGGAGGAGATTATAGAAGGGTAAGGGTAGAGCAGTGCTGAAGCCGATATCCATCAACACTGGCCAAGGGAGCCTCTAGGGAGTGCTGGGTTCCAGTGCCCACACGTTTTTATTCCCCAAAGCTGGCATGTAGTCTGACATAAGAGGGTGTGCCAGAGTGAGTGTCTGTATCTCCCATCCCTGGAATGAGGGCTGTACCATCATAAGCTCTGTGCTTAATGCATCTTGGACTGGGCTTTTATTCCTCATCTCATCGCCCTTTGATGGGAGCTTGTTAACTGTGTTAAAAAGGAGAGACGCTTCGAGGCCAGCCTGGTCTACAGAGTGAGTTCCAGGACAGCCAGGGCTACACAGAGAAACCCTGTCTCAGAGAGAGAGAGAGAGAGAGAGAGAGAGAGAGAGAGAGAGAGAGACGCAGGGCGGCCAGTGTCTCACTGATGAGTATATTAAGCTGAGGGGGCAGACTTGACTTGAATTTGACACCTAGAAGTGAAGGGAGGGGCTCAAGGTGGCTCTCACAGGTATGGACCAGGCATAGAAGGACTTCCTGCTACTGAGCTCCTCACCAGGGCTGCTGAGAGAGTGACTGGCTGAGAACTGTGGCAGAAGCCATCTCCAGTCCCTAAGATAGGGCTTGGGTGGGCCAACATGCCATATTGACCAAGCCTGGGCTGTTCAGGCTTGCTCTGCTCCCGGCTTGCTAATATGTTTTGAAGATATCACCTGGTCCTGATCGCAGTTTCTCCCTCGGAAGGTAGCATTTCGAGGAATCACTCTTGGGGGCAGCTTGGTCTCCATGTGCATCAAGAGGGCATTCAGACAGGTTTATTGGTGTTCCAGAATTTCCAAAGAATACTTGCCGACGGTTGACTGCTGACCACAGAGGCACACAGAACAGCATGCAAAAACTGAACCGTGGAGACTCCTAGCGGGAACAACGTACTCCTGTCCAAGTTGTACCAGGTACAGGGTTCACTTTCCAAAATGCAATGATGCCTAGCCAAGAGCTACGGAAGGGCTCAGGAGGCAGGAGGAAGAGTCCAGTAGGAAGGTCTAAGCGGCCAGACCACCTGCTCAGAAAGGACAACTCAGACAGCTAGATCCCCAGCTCCGCACTACTGGCGGCTAGCTTCCAGTCGGACTAATTCCAGGTACGTGCTATAGGTGGCATCCTGCTACCGGAAATGGCCTCTGTGGAGGGTGAGGCTCTCTCTGAGGCAGCTGCAGGCACCGGGGAGCTCCAGCTGGCTCAGACAAAACTGCGGAGAGGAAACCCCGCAGGGCTTCTGGGACGTGCACCCAGGGACTACATCCTTAGGACCAGTACTAGTCCCATGCAAAGACTTTTCTCAGACCACCCACCAGTGGGGACTGGAGGGCTGGGACATTCCGGGAATGTCTCCTGTGAACAGTGGGAGGGAAAGCCCTCAGTCTGCACGTAGTGAGGGTACTGGGTGAGCTACCTAGATCTGTATCACCATATAACACCTTCTAGCGTGCACAGACTGGGGTTCGGGGGACTGGGCTAACTCTGCTCAGCTAGAAGGACTTCTGCCTAAACAGCGGTTATTTGGTTTTTTTGTTTTTTGTTTTGTTTTGTTTTGGACATCCTGGCTTCGGGTTCACACCCTCCCCTCAATTTCTTCCGTCTTGAATGGGGAGAACGCAGGTAGTACAGTCCTGCTGGAGCACTGGGGTCAGCCATCAAAGCAGCCTCAAAGGATGACTAGGGTGTGAGCAGGGTTCACCTGGGCCAACTGCCTCTTCATCCCCACCCAGCACCCATCCTACCCAGGTGGCCTACTCCCTGAACTAGGTTCAAGGGATCCTGGCCTGCCGCAGCAAGCTGTCACCGTGAAGCAGGGCCAGCCCTTGGGAAGGGGTGTGATTGCTACACCTCTTACTTCTTTACACACAGCTTGATTGGCTTCAGGTCTTCCCCCGCCTCTGGGGCTCCAAGCTCTTTGCTCAGCGTCTAGCCTCCTACATGTGGTAACAGCCACATACAGCCCTTGCCCTTGGACCTGGGCCATGGACATCAGATAGGCCTGGAGCCAAGGGACAGGAAAGGTGGGAGCCTGGGACTCATGACAGAGAGACAAGCAAAATCTCAGAAGACAGCTGGAGGGACCCTGAACCCCCCAATAGAGAACTAGCCCTCTCTATCTTCAGGCGTTTGGCATGGATTCCTGGGATCCTCCCCCCCCCCTTCCACCCCGCACTCGCCTTTCCTTAAACCCAATACAGATTCGCTCCTTTTATTTTTTTTTTTTAAACAAAAGCAATTAGATTTCAATCCTGATTCATTTGCATTTGCACCTCTGAAACCCAGTGGGGGAGGGAAAGCGGGCGGGAAGGAGGAGACGCACCACAGCTGGCCGAGCTGCCACTAGGCCGACCACATCTGGCCAAGTGCATTGGCTACCGCGGGCCTCCCGCCGTCAGCTCCGGGAGCCTGCGCACCGCAGCCGCTCGGCGGCGCCCTCATCGATCGCCCAGGCCGGGAGCGGAGAACAAGGTATAGCCTGTATTTAGGTTCCTGTCCTTATATGGCGATGTGCACGAGCGCCAGCCGAGCGGCCGCACCATATAAGGACACACGGCAGGCGCCGGGCTGAGCTGGTGCACGCTCATTGGCCGACGCGTCTCTCGGCAACCGGGCTCTCACGAGTGGAAAAGAGCCAGCCGCCCCCGCCCGCTCCCCGCCCCCTCCCATTCTTTCTCCCTTGGCATCCCGGCATCTCGCCTCAGCACCCCTTTCCCTTGCCTAGCCCCCATTTTTGCTTGCACCTTCTTCCCAATTTTTCTTTCCCTGATCACCCTCTTCCCCTTCGCCCTCGTTGTCACTTCTCCTCCTGTGTTCATTAGGCCTTTCTTCGCCCCCCCACCCTTTTGCTCACATCTCCACCCCACGAATCCCCCTCCCCAAACCCAGAGAGCAATGGAGATGGGCGGGAAGGCCCGGATGCGGGAGAGGAGCTAGCGTGTGTGTGTGTGTGTGTGTGTGTGTGTGTGTGTGTGTGTGTGTGTGTGTGTGTGTGTGTCACTGCGGCAGTAGCTTCTGCAGCATCAGGTCCACGCATGCACACACGCACCGCGCTCTGGAAACAGTCCGAGAGCCCCTCTCTCAGACGCTGCCTCCCACCCGTTAATCAGAGCAATTAGCTTCGGAAGAAAAATGCTTGCGGGGCTAGGGGTGTGCAAACCCACAACAGCCAGTGGGTACCACCAAATTAGCATCTCCCAGGGCGTCCCTTCGGGCTGGATTTCTGAATACAATCATGATAATGATAAATCGATGTCTCATTTAAAGGTTACTTTTAAAACCTGAGAATTGTTGCGGGGGAGGGGGCGAGAAACCCTGCGAATGGGGGGAAATGGACTAGAAGAGGGACTCTCGGATTTGCTGGCCGAGTGCAATGGCGTAATGATTGTAGGCTGGGGGTCAGGTGCCCAGCGTTGGGCCCACGGTGGGGTTGAAACTGTCAGAGGCAGAAGGTGTCGCTATGTCGCTAATTCTCTGGGGACAAGACACCCAATCACCTCAAACTCTGGCAGAAAAGGGACCTCGATTCAAGGGCGCTTCGCTCCCTCCCCCATCCGCAGGAGCGCGAGCACGCGCACGCACGTACAGGTGTCCGGTTGGCCCCTCCAGGGCGGTCGCTAATGTACCTGCGGGTGTTCTAGGCATGCCGAGGTCCCAGAGCTATCCCATGGGGATCCTAAGACTTCTGTCTTGGGAACAGAAGGGACCTAAAGGTGACAGCTACAACAATGGGTGCCCTAGCGCCCTGGAGACTTTGCCTATGACCGAGCTCGATTATAGGGGTGCCCCCTACTGGACAGCCTGCTTTAGGAACACCAAGCAGGTGGGGTTCTAAGGGAGAAAGATGGGCAGTGGGGTCGGGGAAAGACGACCTGCCTGACCTTTTGGTTCGGGATATCATTCCCATTCCATCTTAAATCCCTCAACCTGGCCGCTCTGGACGGAAGGTGATGGTGGAAGTGGGCACGGCCAGGGTACCCAAGTGCGGGAACCCGGAGGTCGCTGCCTGCTGAATCTTAGCTTCGGCCCTCCGTGACTGCCTGGCTGTTTCTGCATAAGGAAGCTCTGCGTCCCCATCAGCTTCGGTGCTATCCCTGTCCCTCCCAGACCTTGCAGGTGATTTGCTGCTTCCATGCTAAGGAGAGACTGGGGGTGCTCTTGACCAGAGGGTTCAGGTCTGCGTCCAGCTTCGGACCTTTACCATTGATGAAGGAGGTCTTCGAACCCTGGAAACCTGGGTCGTATCTTCTGAATATCCACCACCCCGCGCGTACACGAACCACAGCACCCCACACCAGCCCAAGCCCATTTAGCAAAGACGTTTACATTAATCTCCAAACCTACGTGTCCGTGTTCTGGACACTACGCGCAGGTGTGTAGAGAGTACGGAGCAGCAGATGTCCTCCAACTTCTCCCTGATCAAGGGCGTGCTTTCTTAAGCACGCTTCCCCCCCCCCCCAAAAAAAACCCAGCTGCAAAGCCGCTCCCGACTCTAGAACCGCCTGTCCCTAACCTGTTGGCTCCTGTTCTCTGGTCCTGGCCTTTTTATTCCTGGAATTTTAATTTCCCAGTCGCTGCTAGGTGAAATCGACAGACCTGGAGAAAGCGGCTGCCGGGTGGGGTAGTAGGAGAAACCTACAGATAGGGAAAAAACACGCAAATTTACACACCTCTCCCAGGCCAGTGCGGTCCGGCCCGCAGGGAGCCTGGGTCCTTTCGACCCAGGGAAACAGGGGGCTACAGGCCAAAGGGTTCTAACTCTGTAGCCCAACCCCACCCACCGAGCCTCTATTCACACTTTTCGTTTATTTCTCCGAGACCTCAGTCTTGTAGCTCCAGGGGCAATTTTCTCCCTCTCCTTGGTGAGCCTTAGATGCTACCCAGAAATCGTGCCCCTAGCTGGGGCGTCCAGATCAACCTAAGTGCCCCTCCCCGAGATTTGGGCTCCCCTTGGTGCAAAACAAGGATGTTTGAGCCTGGCTGCTGGCAGTGGTGGCATGGCCAAAGGCACCTCATCGGGGCCAGCGGCTCTCTTCGGTGCCCAGGCGGCCGGGGTCGGGTGCGGCCGCCCGCAGTGAGGGTGGTGGGCGCTCCGCACCTGCTGAGCGCCGCCGTGGCTCTGTTTCATGGCGCCCCGGGATCCACCCGGATCTTCTCGGCTGAGTTCCGGGCTTGGATCGTTCTGTAGTCTGCACACACACACATCTTTCTATTTGTTTTATTTATTTATTTTTTTTATTTTCTCCGGGCAGCATTTGAACTAGCCAGACCTCTCCAACATCAGGGGCGCGCAAAGGGTCTGGAGGGTGGGGGTGGGGGTGGGGAAGCAGCGATATCTAGATGGGTGCGGTCCAAGCGGTCACCCAGGTCAACGCCCCATTAACATTTCCCACCCGGGCGCTGCGACCTCAAGAGGACACTGGACATGGTGGGGGTGGGGAGACGGAAAGTGCCCTTCCAATACTGTCTCCCGTCACCCCCAACCTGGGAAGCCCTCGCCTGCAGGTAGTAGCCCCTCCCCCTCCATCTCGCCCCTAAGCCCCCTAGCCCTCGAGGGTCTGGGCTTCAGGAGAGTCCCCTGCAGAGGCAGGGGATCAGGGTGCAGGACTGCGGCGCGCCCCCCGCCCGGGGCAGCGTGGCGACTGGCGCCGCTTTGGCAGCCATTTTCTGCAGCTGCCTGGGTCCGGGCTGATCTGGGCGAGGCGCAGGCGGCGGCCAGCCAATGCAGGGTCGCGGGCAGGGGGGCGCCCGGGACTCTAAGAGACCTGGGGACTGGCGCCCGCCCCCGCCACGGCGCGTGTAGAGCGGGCTGCGACGCGTGCAGAGCGCCTGCGATCCCACCCTTTCCCCGCCATCTTGTACCCCGGCTGGCGCCTTCCCAAAGACTAGCTGCGCAGACAAAGCCGCGGCGGCCCGGCGGGGGCCTCTTCAGCCCACCCAGGCTAAGCATACGAGCCTGGTGACCCCTGGGGCCAGCACACTGTCCTACTCCTCCCCTGTGGTTGGCGCCCCTGCCCAAGGGAGGGTCCGCGTGCTGCTGGCCACTGGCACAGCCTCCGAGGGTGGCGGGGCCGCCCCCTCCCATTCACCCCCAGCCACACTAGCTAGTTCTGCTGGACCCACACCCCAGCCCCAGTCCAATGGGGTTGGGGAAACGAGGTCACATAGCGAAACAGAAAGGAGGACTCGTCACCCTCAAAGCTCAGTCCTTCGCTTTCTGATAGGGTTGAGTGGGTCACTTGTCCCTCCAGCCCATAATAGAAACAAATTCAGGTCCTCGGGTTGTTTTTTGCCCCCCTCCCCAAATAAAATCGCAGCAAGGACGGTGTTCCAGATCATTCTCACCCCGGCTCAGTGGCCCCTGCAGTCCAAAGAAACTCCATTTTCTGGGATAACAATATCATCTCTTAGCCTGCTAAGCCCTTTCTCTCGACGCACCTACACTGGGACTCCAGACCTAGGACCCGTGGGTGTGTCAGGGGAGTTAGAGACCCCTTTCTCCGTCCAGAAACACCCATGACCCTGGCGCCTGCCAGTTTTATGAGTCAAATATTAAGCTACTTCTAAACAGGGAATTTGCTCCTCAAGACTCCATTTTCCTGTCTGCAGGTCTCCCGAGCCTGGCAATGGGATGGAAGCACCGGGCTTCCTAGCTCCTCTCTGGATTTCTTCTAGTTAGGAACAGTGGGTGCCATAAACACCCGCTCTGGAGACCCTCCTTCCTCCTCCATTGACCCTCTGGGAGTCCCCATCCCCCACCCACTTAGGCTTTCCCGAGTATCCACTACTAGGGACAGTGATAGATGAAGAAACTGAGGCTGAAAGAGGGGGTGCAGGAGGCTAGTGTGCGATCTTTCTGCAGGGTAAGATAGAACTGACTCATCCACCCAACCCTAACCCCCAAGATCAAAAAGTCCAGGCTCTGTGGTGCTCCCCAATGTTAGAAGAACGCTTGTCCAACACTGCTGAACCCAGCTGGCGGGGACTGGGCACAGCAGCGTGTGTGGGGAGCGGCCAGTCTACTGACCCACAGTTGAAAACTGTTTCCCCAACTCCATGCCTGCACTCGTCTCACCCCAAGGGGTCGAAAAGAGAGCGCCCTGGAGTGGCCTGTCTGTACACCACCCTCGGGGTTCAGTCCTCCCCACCAATGCTTGCCAGCCTGCGTGGATCCTGATCCTGGCCCGGAAACCTGTCTGACCACTTCGCCTATTTCCCAAGCCTCAGCAGAGGGTGGGGTGAGCCCAGCTCTGCTTCGCCTGGGCTGCCCAGCACTGAATGGGTTTGCCCAGAAGGCTGGCGTCAAAGAGACGCGCCCGCCCGCGCCACTGGGAGCCTAGGGCCGCTCCCCCATCACGAAAAACAACGATTTTCCGCTCCACTCCCGACCTTCGTCTCCTTTCCCCTCACAGTCAGCGCCAAGCGATTCCATGCTCAATGTCCTGTGCGCACCTGCAGAAGCTCGGTTGCTTCAGCTGTGCTTATTGTAGGCATGGGCCACTGAGCTGAGTCGGGAGCAGAGTGGTGGGTCATTACAGGGAGTCAAGACACGCTGGGGAGGGTGCGTGGATCCAGAGTGCCTCACTGAACCCCGGGCAGCCGAACTTGGACGGTCTCGAGGGGGACCACGGGCTAGAGAAGCGGAAAAACCCAGTTGTTGGTGCAGTGGGAGGTTGGGCATGTCGCCTCGCAGCCCACTTGTGCACATGTTTTGAAGGCCCGCGGGCGATGCTGCGAGTCGTTTCAAGGACGCAACTGTGCCTCAACGTCCAGTAGGAGGCTCCTGTCCACGCGAATCCCCTAGAGGCCAAGCAGCCTGGGCGCACCCACTACGTGGTAACTGTGCATAGCTCACTAGCCCTCCCTGGGGCCATAGGATGGTGTGTGGCCCCTGGGCTGCGGTCTCCAGGTGCAGAGCAGGCGGCCGCAGCGTGGGGTCTGAGCTCTGGCGCCACCAGGGCCAAGAAGGAAAATGGCTCGATGCCAGAGTCGCCAGGGCTGCGGGAGGACAGGCAGGCGTGTCCAGAGGAGGGAAGTCATTCTCTAGCATTCATCCACAGGGTTCCTGCTCCTCCTATTATCCCACTGGACCCCGGAGACCAGTCCTGCTTAGATGGTAGGGCCCAAACGCTACTGGTGGGCTTCCTCTGCCCGGAGTTCTAGCCTCCTCCAGCTTGGACCTCTCTGTTCTGGAGGCAAGAGAACAGACTGGGCTCTAAGACAGTATTGGTGTAGGGTTTCCGATCTGTCGATCTATCTATCGCTGATGCCTCCTTTCCCCTTGACCTGGAGGTGTAGAAGAGAGCTACGTATCAAGGCAGCTCTCCCATCTGCTGGCAGGGGCAAAATACTTTAAGAAGCAACCGGGAAGTGGAGCAAAAGGGGAAAAGGCAGGGTACTCTCACTTCATCCTAGGTAGAGGCTGTTCTTCCTTCTGAAATGGTTGCCAGGAAATGAAACCTGACAGGCCATGTCCAAGTGAGGGCTGGTGTCACCTGCCAAAGCCCTCTCCTCCAACCACCCAGGGAATTCTTGAGCCTGGCTGGGGACACACCTACAGGGGAGGTGCAGAGGAGCAGCAAGTGGCTGAGAAAGAGCAAGCAATCCCTAAGACTACCCTGGCTCTCCTAAGTGGAAATGGGAAATGTCAGGTTTGGTGCTTCTGTAGGAGGCTGACCTGGCTCCCAGCGGCTTCATCCCAGGCTTCACAGTTCCAGGAGCAAAATCACCCTGCAGGGGTTGGGCGTCTCAGGGCTTTGTTATTCTTGTCTGCGTAGTAAGGAATAAGAGAGACTCTATGAAATGACACCACGGTTCCTGACACCTGAGCAGGCATGACACTGGCTAAGTGACTGGGAAGAGCCTCATTCCCATAGAGCAGGATCCCTGCCCTATGCCCCATGTCATCGCACCTGGACAAGCACCACCTCTATCCACTAAACTTACTTCTGCAGCTGGCATTGCTCCAGCTTCTGCACTGAGGCTGTGGAGGATGTGACTACAGGGTCCCTTGTGCCACCAGCACAGAGGAAGCAACAGGAAAACTCTTTAAAGTACAGACCCACTCTCTTCCCGCCTCCTCCTCCACCCCTCCTTTGCTGTCAGTCTGTCCAGTGATCTAGATTCTTCTACAGACTTCCTAGATAATGTCGTTGGCCAGGCAGTCTGCTCAGGCTAGAGGTGTTTCCACCAATAAAATGAACACAGCCACTGCCCATATCTTACTCCCTGGGCTGGGAGGAGAACAGAGGCCACATGCTGTGTCATTTGCAACAGAAGTGCCATCAAGGGGAGCTCTGGATGCATTTGAAGGCACAGAATAGGTAAGATATATCGAGAGGGGCATTTAGAAGTAGATGATAAGCAAGGTAGGAGATGTCTGGCCAGAACTGTGGGCCAGAAGCTCAGCCCACCAGGACAGACCCAGCCATAGCATTCAGAGAATAGCTCAAGAAATTGACCATGTAGTCAAGATGGCCACATGAAAACTCTCATCAGCTGCAAAGAAACTCAGGTAGGGGCCAAGTGTGCAGTTCAGCTGCCTGCTTAAGTGTGCTGAAGCCCTGGGTTAGTCTCCAGCACCACACCTGCCAGGCAAACCCCCTCGTGGATGAGAAAGGACAACTTCTAGTCTTAATAAGTGATGGCCAGCAAAAGGTATGTACCATATGGGCCAGTTTGCAGTATCTTCTGGGGGACACCCTAAAGTTGAGCACACACACTGGGAGGGTTCCAGGGCTTGTTTTTGAAGCAGATTAAGGTACCTAGGTCTCAGCCAGGCTTTCTGCCTATCTATATCATGGCTCCTGCCTCAGGGAACAGAGCTGTTTATGGGGCAGCAGACTCTTGCCTCCTCTGTAAAAGGAGCCTCCTCCCCAAGACTCCGTTCAACTCCATTCTTTCATTGCTGTTGTTTTGTTGTCTCTATTAATTTATTTATCCATTTTACATCCTGACCACACACACACCATCAGCTCCATTCTTATGTTGACCCTATGGCTCTAGAAAAGCTATGCCCTTTGTGGAACCCATTTTGGTCCACAGGTAGGAGTTTGGGGCTGGCTGTGCTGTCTCTCCTGCGAGGGAAGCATCACAGCCAACATATCCTTCCCATATGAACTCCAAGTGGCAGCCATGGGCCACTATGGTTAGGAACCAGCTCCCTGTTCCTCAAGCTGTACTGTTCACTGGTAGTGCGGAGCCTCAACGCCTCCATTTCCTTGTGGCTGGGACACCAATGCATACATACAACTTCAAGTTGCTGCCAGGACTGGAAGAGAGAGAGCCCGGTGACAGACACACGGTGGGTGCCTGGCTCAGCAGTCACCTGCAGGGATGGTGGAAAGCAGGCACAGAACTGTAGGCAGGCGTGTGCATTGGTCGAATTTGTTAAGCTGAGGATAAAACTAGTGAGATGCAGAGAACAGAAGACTCCAAGAACTGATGCAGTCCCAAGTGCAGGAAGGGTAGAGCAGAAAGCAGAGACAGAAAAGATAGAAAGAAGAGGGAACCTACCAGAAGACTTCAGGAAATTCCCTGATAGATGTGTGCTGTCCTGGCTCTGTCTGCCAAGGGCAGTCCCCAGTCCATGGGATTCTACTCTTTCCAGGGGCAGCAATAGGGACTAAAGGCCTTATCCATGTGCCTCATTCATTCTCTGTATGTATCCAGGCTTCCCGCAGACTGTGCTGTGCTGGCTTTATGGTGAAAAGGACACAGCCCAATCAATGAAGATACTGGCTCTAGCAGTTTCTAAGAGAGACGAGTTCCCTGGATGGAAAGAGGGAGATGAGGCAGGACATTCCCAAGCACAGAGCCTGAGTCTGGAATCCTAGATGCTTTCCTAGCTTGTAGGTAGAGGTTTGACAGTTGTAGGAGGTACACTGGGCCATTTCTGAGCAGATATGTGGTTATGGGGTCCACTGGGAGCAAGAGAAGCAGTCCAGTGGATGTGGAGAGTCCAGGGTTCGTAGCCTTAAGCCAGACTCTTCTACCATGGGTTTCCAGGGGTCTGGGTAGTGCAAGCCAGCTCCATGCATGACAGAGAGAAGCCATCCATCCACAGGTCTTATTGTGTCTTCTTTGCAGCTGTGTTCTCACTGTTTACTCTGACAGGGAGGGGCCTAGTGAATCCTGTCAGTTTTAGGGACTTCCTGGTGCATCTTCTTGCTTGTTCATCTCCCTGCCAAAGGCTCCCCTGAAGGATGGATCACAGAGGAAACTGTGACTCTGCCCCTTCCTCCAGTTCTTACATCTGCTCCCCTCAGTGATGTGTGAGCCTTGGAGGAGTGACTATAGATGCCACCCTAAGAAATAGGCCACCATGCCACAGTGGCGGCCCTTGTTCATGGCCACTTCCCCAGTGATTATGAGTTGACACTGATAACACCAGAGATCTATGGGTGTAAGCACGCGTTCAGAGGGCGGTTTGGCAGGTACATCAAATCCATCTAGTACAACCACAGACATCGCTTCCCCATTGGGACTTATGATCTCCCAAACCACAGGTTTTTGTCTTGGCTTATTGTACCAGATGTGAACTCTCTCTTGTGGAGTGGGCCTTAAATCCAGCCAGAAGGCTGTTGGACTTACCTATGACAGCCAGGCCACCATTGCACAAGCAGGCACATCCTGCCTTGGGTGACAGCGTTTTATTTAGCATGCAGGGTCTGTTGCCTCGTAGGGATGTTGGAGACAGTTCTCCAGTAGCAGCCTGCATGGCCCCCTCCATGAAAGCCAGCCAGCAGGGTGGGAGTTTCCAGTTCACTCCCAGCTTAATTTCTCCCTGTCCTGCAGTCAAAACGTGCTCATGTAGCGTCTTTGGGTCTTATCATCTAGTTAGGGTATACAACCAATCGCAGCAGCAAGAGTCTTTATGGGATGGCCTTTATGGTCTGTGTGGGACCTCAGGGACTTCCCTGGCCACCAACGCACAGGAGGTAGCCCCCCACCCCTGGCACTGGGGCTTTCATTCAATGGCCTTATGGCCCCTGGGAGTGTCCTTTTCCACCCTTGTAGGCTGTACCCTTTGAATCCTCTTAACTGCCTAAGAGGATTGTAGGCAGGTAGAAGAACCATTGGACCAGTCTCTCTCTCCAAGGGCTTTCCAAATCTGCAAAATTCCCGGAGGTTAGCATTATGCCATCTACATCCTAAAAAATGTTCCCAGAGGATGGGCAGGACAAGGTGATATCCCAAACCTCTGTCCCATAACAATGGGTTACAAAAATCACCTTGAGTAAGCTTTATGGAGGTCTGTGGTCGTCCATTCTCGGCAGTCTCAGAGGTTCACAACTAAGAAGATATTAAAGTCAAAGCGAGGTCTAATCCAGCAGGGAAAGGCTCCATCCGCTTGTATCAACTGTTTCCTCCACGGATTAAGGTTGGGGAAAAAGCATGGACAGGAAATGCTAACTTAATCAGCTTCTGGTAAACCTCAGTCATTCCCTTTGAACTCGGTGGGTCAGACTTAATTTGCTCATACCTACTCAAGGTCAGAGGTGAACGTGGCCCTGCTCTCCCTGGGTCAGGGTGGCCCTGGGTTGACACAGTGGCTGTTGCCATCATCAGACCTGGCTCTTCGGGGACAAACCATGTCTACCCCTGGTGTGATCTTTTGCTGGAGGGAATGAGCCCCTTTTATTCTGGGGGATACGGACCCACCCTTGGAACATGTTCCATCATCTTCACCCATGTTTGTTCTATCTCGGGTGTGTTCTGGGAACGGCTCCTCGGGCTTTAAAGATGACCGGATGCTGCTTAGCACACAGTTTGGCTTTCTCTCTGTTTTTTTTCCCTGAGAAACTCCAGCTCAACATAAATCTCACCACATTTGCCTCCAAATAACGCAGACAGACCTCTTCCTCCGCTTTATGTTTTTACTGTCTCCTCTAGACTGCTCTCTCTCTCTTTTTCTCTCTCTTTCTCTCTCTCTTTCTCTCTCCCCTCCTTGCTGCTCTAAGTCACTGAGGTCTGCCAAAGCCTTTCCTACTTTATAAAGATCTTGCCCCCACAAATGGTCTTAGCCACTAAAGGTCCATACCAGCCTCAAGGTCCCTGCTGAATCAAGCCCCTTAACTCCTCCGGGACCACTGGCCCAGTGAACTGGGGTTCAAATGCAGTTCCTCTTATTCCTAGATCCCTCAATAATGTCTGTCCCTCCTCCTTGATATTTGTGAGGACGCAGACAGAGATAACCAGGTGTTCCTAATGGCTTTCATGAGCCAGTCCACTAGGGACTGATTTCTAACACACTGCCTCAGGTCATGCAGCCTTTGCCTTGAGGAAGGAGCCCACCTGCTCCCCTTTCCCACAACCTCACAAGCCAGGCTGTGCCACAAGCCAGGTTGTGCTGGCTTCTTTCATTACTTGCCTAAAAGTCTCCCCCAATTTCAGCAGCACAGGCACTGACTATCCCATTATTACCACAGTTTCTTGCATTGGACCAGTGTTAATGTCCCCGTCTGCAGCTGGATTACAGACTTCCCCCTTTTTGTTTAACGCCAGGCCCTTGGGGCATCTATTATCGCTTTAGAGCTCCTTCTCTAGTCACTCTCCAGATCTTCCCATGGGTTCCAAGTCTGTGGATCCCAGGAAGGGCTTTTGACCTCAGATCTAACTTGTACTCTCTCTTCTTCCAGCCCTCAAACCCTAAGAAGCAGCAAGCCAGCACCTCCATCTTATCCTCTTGTTTATCTAATTTACTTGCCAGACCAGAGGCTAACATGGAGGGCAGAGGGCACTGCCATAGGCATCCCCCCTGCCTTGTTGCCTCTTTCACACAAACAAGCTCCTGCCCTGCCACCCTCTCAGTCTCAGATGCATTTCCAACTACATGAAACAGTGGCTGGGCGACCTGCGTCACTGCTTGCCAACAATCTTTTTTTTTTTTTTTTTTTAAGTTTATTTATTTATATGAGTACCCTAGCTGTCTTCAGACACACCAGAAGAGGGAATCAGATCCCATTACAGATGGTTGTGAGCCATCATGTGGTTGCTGGGAATTGAACTCAGGACCTCTGGAAGAGCAGTTAGTGCTCTTAGCCACTGAGCCATCTCTCCAGCCCAAAATTCGACTTTATTCTGCAGTTAAGAATCTTTTGTTTTGTTTTGTTTGTTTTTCCGAGACAGGGTTTCGCTGTGTAGTCCTGGCTGTCCTGGAACTCACTCTGTAGACCAGGCTGGCCTCGAACTCAGAGATCCACCTGCCTCTGCCTCCCAAGTGCTGGGATTAAAGGCGTGCACCACCACTGCCCAGCATCTCTGCTTGCCAACAATCTTAACTCTTGTGCAGTACCCTCAAGGATTGCAAAATTTCCTCCAAACTGGTATCTGGGGATTCCTCCTAATCCTGATGGCTCAGCCTTAGTTACATGTCTCACAAACCATAACAAGAACCACACAATGGCCAGGCATGGTGGTCCTTGCCTTTAACCCCAGCACTCAGGAGGCAGGGACAGGTGGATCTCTGAGTTTGAGACCAGCCTGGTCTACAGAGGGAGTTCCAAGACAGCCAGGGCTACAGAGAAACCCTGCCTTGGGGAGGGATTGTGGGGGGTAAGGGGAGCACCATACAGCCACTGCCATAGCAGTAAGGCACACTAACAAATGCCACACAGTTGCCTGCCTTGCCACTATAGCCAGGACCACGCTCTCAGGCCTCAGCTCACCGTGGTTACAGGAACCAATTGTGTTGTGAGACAAAACTTTTCCTGGGGAGATGAAATACTCGTCAACTCACCCCACATAGAGAGCCCAGGAGAGACCAAAGTATGGATCCCACCAAAGTCCAACTGGGCGAGCCAATGAGCTTCAGTGGGGTTACTTACAGGAGTATGGGTGAAGGGTTACTTACAGGAGCAGACATGACCCAAGACAGCTGTGTCATCAAGGCCCACCCCAGTATGGGTGACAGCTGAGAATCTGGAGAGCACTGCACAGCCTGCAGGCAGGTTCAGGGTGTCCTTTCCAGCCGCCCCAGTTGGTCCGAAGTTCTTCTAGGCAGCAGGGCAGGTTCCTGCTGCTTCCAAGCGGTTTTTCTTGTCTCAGGATCTTGCAGCTCAGTATCTTGGCATCTCAGTTCATCCGATAGTCTTCTTTGCAGCTGACTTCTTATTATTTACTCTGGCAGGGAGGGGCTTAGTGAATCTGGTCAGTTTCAGCCAGTTCTTGACACTATTTTTTAGTTGTTTATCTCCCTGATTAATGAGATCCCTCACGGTATAAATTTTGTTTTGTTTTTTGCTATTTTTGAAGCAGAGTTTCTCTTTGCAGCCCTGGCTGTCCTGGAACTGGCTTCATAGACCAGGCTGGCCTTGAACTCACAGAAATCCACCTGCCTCTGCCTCAAGAGTGCTGGGATTGAAGGCATGTGTGGGTACATTCGTCACCTCTGCCCTGCTGTGGAATTTTTTTCTTTTTTTAATTTCAGAGGAAACTGTTACCCAAGAGTCTCCAGGGTGTTAGGGTTAGAGAGATGGCTCAGCGGTTAAGAGTACTGACTGAGCCAGGCAGTGGTGGCACACGCCTTTAATCTCAGTACTTGGGAGGCAGAGGCAGGTGGATTTCTGAGTTCGAGGCCAGCCTGGTCTACAGAGTGAGTTCCAGGACAGCCAGGGCTACACAGAGAAACCCTGTCTCGAAAAACCAAAAAAAAAAAAAAAAAAAAAAGAGTACTGACTGCTCTTTCAGAGGTCCTGAGTTCAATTCCCAGCAACCACATGGTGGCTCACAACCATCTATGGGGGATCTGATGCCCTCTTCAGGCAGGCAGATGTATATGCAGCAGAGCACTCATACGTTAAATAAATAAAATTAAATTAAAAAGTCTCCAGGGCACTCTGCGAAGGCCACTGGAGAAAACCACATCCATATGTCGGCTGATCCATCTGTACCTTGAGGACAGAATTCGGGAAACCAAGTCCTATGTGGCTTCCTTTGTCAGCTGCCCATTCAACATGGCAACCTCACATCTACCACACTGGATGTCGTGGTGGGCCACACAGAGATGGCTTGCTTATCAGGGTCCACCTGGGCCAAGAAAAGTGACTGTGTGCTCTTCTGCTCAACTGGGTGGGGGCAGACAGGGCAGCAAGAGCAGACTAGAGAAGAACCTTCCATGTTTCAGAGTTAATATGGCTCCTACTTGCAGAGAGCCAAGCTCTGATGAGCTAAACGGGTACTTTTATGTGCCCGCGCTGCCATCCACGATTGTGCGTGTTCAGATCTTCCACCCTGTCAGGAGGGAGGCTGCTTCAGTCAAGGACAAGCCTGTGTACCCAGAGGCTTCTGACCTCAATGCTCTAAGCAGCTCCCTAGCTTAGCTTCTTCTCTGGGCTCCCCACTGGCGGGGGGGGGGGGGGGGCAATTCTATTTGAAAACTTGAGCTTCTTGGAGGAGCCGGCTCCTCCTCGGGACCCCAAGGTCAGGCCTAGATGAAGGTCTTGTTTAATGTTTCCAAACAGACCATGTGTCTAGGGACAAGCCTAACCAGAAGCCACTGTGTCCCACACGACCAGAGGCTGCCAAGCCTTCCTTCTTCCTGCTGAGGCTGCCCAGCGTCCCAGCGTGCTCAGAGGCCCAGCGACCTTTGCTGGATTGTTCCCACTTGCCAGTGAGAGAGTGTGGCCAGCAACCAGAGGGAACCCTGCTGAGCACAGGGCTGGGGAGTCGGGAGTACAGGAGCTCTGGGTTTAGAGTCCACTTGTCAAGGGCATTTATTTCTGAGGACTGGGCCATCTTTGGGAACTGGACCCACACTTGGCCTCATTACAACAAAATAAATTTACCCCTTCTAATATACCCTTCCCAAATGAAATTTTAAAAACTGACTAAATGGTCACATTAATGGTGGTGGCACAAGCAGCAAGCAGGGACATGTTAGCTAGGACCCATCCTGGGTCAAGGTCTTCATACCTGGTGAGGATGCACTGTGTGTTAGGAGTCTGGTGAGAGACTTAAGGACTCCCTTCCTTCCCTCCTCCTCCCTCCTTCCCCCTCCTCCCTCTGCCCTTCCCCTCCCTTCTTCCTTCTCTCCCCCCTCTCTCTTTCCATTTTCCAGTTCTTTTCTTTCTCTTCCGTTTACCTTTCTCAGTTCCTTTCCCCACCAAATAGCTCATAGTTTCTCCGAAGTTCTAGTTTCTGAGAAATGACTCGTAAAAGCAACATACAGGGACTTTGCTGTCTTGGTGTTTATTCTCTCGGGTGAGGTGGGCAACTGACCACATCTGACAAGGGCTGGGCGGGCCAGGGTTTGTCCTCTGCGAAAAGGGAAGAGTCAACTGAGGAGTTTCTCCCATCAGGCGGACCCATTGGCAGGTGAGTCATTTCCTTTACTAAAAAGATTGTTGGGAGAGAGGCTGAGTTCACTGTGCATGTGCCACCCATGGACAGGAGTCCTGGGTTCTGTAAGAGAGCAGGCTGAGCAGCCATGGGGAGCAAGCCAGTAAGCATGGCCTCCATGGCCTCTGCTTGAGTTCCTGCCTTAAGTTCGACCTGTAAGACAAATAAGCCCGTTCCTCTCCAAGCTGCTTTTGCTTATCATAGCAACAGAAATGAGGACAAAGACTCCCATTCCAAATGAAATAAAGAGAAGGAAAAAGAAAAAAAACAAAAAAAAAAAACCAACCCAACAAGTCTACTTTAGGTAGGAGAGCAGGCAATTTCTCTCAAGAGATAAAATTTTGGAGACTAGATGGCAAGAAGTGAGTCAATTTTAGGAAGCTCCTGGGACCAGAGTCACCAGCCACAGGGCACAGAGCTGCCAAGAGCAGAGAAGTTTGCACTGTCAGCCAGGTTTACCTGGCTCACTGGTCCTTGCTCTGCCACATCCTGCCTCTTCCCTGGGACCAAGGAGAATGTTGGGCTTGCTGGGTGGGAAGAGCTAGCATGTGCGACAGTGATGTAGGACTCAGCCCACCTCGTGGACCCCCATTTGTTTGTGTGGAAGTCATGGAGTGAAGGGCAGGAGAGTGTGCTCCTGGGAGCTATGGAGTGGTGTCAGGCTGACCCCTCTGAGTTCTGGGTTCTTAGCTTCTCCCAAGTAAAGATATCTTAATGACTTCGCTAGTTCAGTCTGTGAGGTTCCCAGGCCGGAGCCCATCCCCACTCCCCACTCCCAGAGACTCCTTTTTTTTGGTTTTTCGAGACAGGGTTTCTCTGTGTAGCCCCGGCTGTCCTGGAACTCACTCTGTAGACCAGACTGGCCTCGAACTCAGAAATCCACCTGCCTCTGCCTCCCAAGTGCTGGGATTAAAGGCGTGCGCCACCACTGCCTGGCCAGAGACTCCTTAAAAATCACAGCCCAGTGCTGGAGAATGCCTCAGTGGTTAAGAGCCTGTATTGTTTTAGCGGAGGACCTGAATTTTGTTCCTTTTCCAGCACCAGGAGTTTGGACACCTCTGACTTCATGGTGTGTGCCTTTGTGCATGCACACACACACACACACACACACACACACACACACACACGCACACATACAACATTAAAAATAATACTAATAACAATTTCTCAGAAAGTCTAACTGATGCCTGGTAATGGTGGCACATGCTTTTAATCCCAGCACTTGGGAAGTAAAGGCAGGCAGATCTCTGAGTTCGAGGCCAGCCTGGTCTACAGAGTGAGTTCCCAGACAGCTAGGACCTTACACAGAGAAACCTATCTTGAAAAACCAAACAATAACAATGGTAACAACAACAAAAACAAAACAAAAGAAAGATCAGTTGAGAGCCAGGCTTGACTATACACATCTTTAATTCCAGCACTCAGGAGGCAGAGGTAGGCGGATTTCTGTGAATTTGAGGTCAGCCTCATCTGTCTATAAAGCAAATTCCAAGACAGCCAGGGATGTTACACGGACAAAACCGCTATTGAAAAAGAAAGGAAGGAAGGAGGGAATAAGGAATCTTACCAAGTATTTTGCTAATTTATAGAAAAGATGCAAAACAAAACAAAACAAAACAAAAAACCCCAACTTCTATATTCGGTTTTGTTTTTGAGGTGTTGGGGAGGCATCTCAGGGCCTTAAGCTCGCTAGGCAAGTGACCTACCATTGAGCCACACCCAATGTGTATTTTGTTTTCCTTTTATGATTTATTTTGTGTGTGTGTGTGTGTGTGTGTGTGTGTGTGTGTGTGTGTGTACATGCACACATGTGCCACAGCATGTGTGTGGAGGTCAGAGAACAACTTTGTAAAATCAATTATTTCCTTCCACCTTTATGTGGGTTCCAGGGATTGAACTCAGGTAGGCTGTCTTAGCCACTCTTCTGTTGCTGTGAAGAGACTCCATGACCAGGGCAACTCTTATAAAAGAAAGCATTTAATTGAGAGAGCTTGCTTACAGTTTCAGAGCTAGCCCATTATCATCGTGATAGGAGGCAGATTGGTGTCGCCCTGGAGCAGTAGCTAAAAGCTTTACAAACGGATCCTCAGGCAGAAAGCAGAGAAAGAGACACTGAGACTGCTGTGGGCTTTTGAAATCTCAAGGCTCAATCCCCATGGAGCTCACCCCTAACCCCCATGGCAAATCTCCAACAAGGCCACACCTCCTAATCCTTCCCAAATAGTTTGACCTACTGGGAACTAAGCATTCAAAATCTGACCCTACGGGGTCCATTCTCACTCAAACCACCATCTGTGGCGAGTATCTTTGCCCACTGAGACATGCCATTGGCCCCAGCATGTGTTTTTGATCACACACACACACACACACACATACACACACACACACACACACCACACAAACACATACACGTATTTAAGTAGTTGGGATTTGACTATTGCTGGTGCTTCATTTCACTTGGGGTAGGTTCTCACTATATAGCCCAGACTGGCCCGGGAATCTCAGCTTCCTGCCCCCACCTCCCTAGGGTTCAGATCACAGGTGTCTGTTCTTCAGTTGAGTACTTTTTCGATCCTTTGTGCCTAGTTGTTTCTAAGTTCAGGGCATTCTCCTAAGGGACCATGGTACAACTATTAGCACCTAGCTGTTTGCATCCACCCTGTGCTCCCGAGTTAGCCCAGTTCATCTTAAAAACATGTCAGTTTCCTTAGGAGCATCTGCTGCTGTTAGTTCTTTTCCCTGTTCCCAAAGGCAGCCCTGGAAGGGGAGGGTCCCAGCTCCCTCCACTGGGCCGGGCCTTCTCTGTCTGCCTCTCACAAGATCTTCGTTTCTGACAGAGAGCCCATTGCAGTAGCATGCCTATCTCTGTGGCTGTCACCAGGAGGCTCAGGGTGCTGGCCTCCACACGGTCCCTTGGACCCTTCTAACTCAGCTTGCTTGAATCTTCTGTTTCTTCCAACCTTGCTTCAGCCTTTGGACCTCCTGCCTTCCTGCCTGTTTGGTTTCTCCTCTCACCTCTGTCTGTCTGTCAGAACCACACACTATTTCTTGTCCTGGGTCCCCCAACTCATCCTCTCCCCACCTCTTTTTTTTTTTGGTTTTTCGAGACAGGGTTTCTCTGTGTATCCCTGTCTGTCCTGGAACTCACTTCTGTAGACCAGGCTGGCCTCGAACTCAGAAATCCGCCTGTCTCTGCCTCCCAATCTCCACCTCTTTTTATAAGACAATTTTAATTATATTTTTTGATGGTGTGTGCGTTTGTACGTGCGCATGCACTCACACATACACTCGTACACACACCAAGTTGGACATGGAGCTCAACCTCAGATCTACAAGCCTGGCGGCAAACACCTTTAGCTATTTAGCCATCCCACCAGTCCTCCCTCTCCCTCCTCCTCCAGCACTCTGTCCCTCTTCTCTCCTCCCCCACCATTTATCTCCCCTCTCCCGTTTCTTTCTCTGAACCCTTCGGTTTACTGTTCTCCCCGTACTCCTCTCTCTTCTCCTCTCTCTGTTTTGGTCTCATTATCTCTCTTTCCAGTTTCTTTCCAAAATACGCCCCATCAAAGGCCAACAGTCGCTTAGCCCAAGCCCTGGTCTGGCAGAGGCTGACCTCTTCAGGAAGTACCGTCTCCAGTCTCGTCTCTTGTTTGTATCTCTTTCCTGTGATATATCAAAGTGGGATGGGAGCTTCCCTGAAACAACAGGGCCTCAGTGGTGTCACACCTGCCTGAGGCTGGAGTTGTAAAAGATGAGGGCCCTGCCCCCCCCAGCACAGGCTTGGAGGGAAAGGCCCTCTCCCCCAATCCAGCTGTGATTTGCCCACCCATGATACAGACCCCCATAGGGCACACAGAACCCCAACTCCCTCCTAGGCTGGGCTGAAGCTCACTGTTACTTAGTCAGGGCTGAGTAAACATTTCATCTCTGCCAAAGACAATCAACTAAGATTCCAAGGTCAGGAGAGTTCTCCCTACCTGGACCAGCCTCGAGGAACTGCTTGGTGGTCAGGAGATTAGAAGAAGCCCAGCCCTGCATGTCTTCTCTCTAGGTTAGGGCCCAAACCACAATCCAGAGAAGGGAATCCAGACCACAGTGCTCTCCAGGTGCGTGTGACCACTTACGCCCACCATGACATTTGAGTTCTTCAGTATCACTCTTGTCAATACAGTCAGTGTTAGAGGGAGTGAACCGTGCTCTACACTGCGACCCAGAGAGCCACTTGTACACACAGAATGATCTCTTGGGTGATATTAATAGTTCACCTTGATGTGGATTCTGGTTTGGGGGAGGCTCAGTTTCCCCATCTGCGGAGTGGCGGGCTTGAAGCAGAAGTTCCACGGACTCAGTTCTCTAAGCTTCACCATCACAGTCTGGCCCTTCCCAGGCAGCAGCCCAGGTCCGTTCTTGCTCTGGCCTGCTTGGGAATACAATGATTATTCCTGTGTTTGTGTGTGTTTCTCTCCTGGACCAGCCTCGGGGACTTTCCACCCTTCCTGTTCCCCTGCAGACGTCTGTTTTCGGTCTGTTTTTGCCTATGGAACAGGACATCAAGGACAGTGCTGAGCAAGAGGCAAAGAAAAGAAGCATTCCTGGCCACCCAGCTAGTCCTTCCTGCTGGCCTAGGGCTGAGCAGCCTCAGGCTGCACTGCAATAAGGGTTTATCAGGAAACAGCCAGAAGGCCAAGAGACCTTCTGCTGTGCCTTTCTGGGTGACCCAGGGCTCAAGAGATGTAAGAACCACAAAGGCCAGGAAAACTCACAAACCACCGGTCTCTTATATTGCAGCTGAGTAATCCAGGGCCCAGGCAAGAGACTACGCTTGCTATGGTCTCTGCAACATCAGAAAGGAGACCAAATCCCAAGGCTTTCAACTTCCACTTCACTGCGTCTTCATCTGTCTCCCTTGGATTCCCAGCTCGCAAGCTGGATAATTCTCATCCCCAGACCTGTTGGCAGGCCAAAGGAATAACTCACGTGAATCAAAAGCAATTTGCAAACATAAATAATTTTCAGTGCCAGGAGAGGAGCCAGCGGGAAGAAGCATGGAAGGCCAAGGCCAAGGTGAACACAGCTGGTCTGGAGGCTCCTTCACCCAGTAGGGTCCTTCCTCCCTCTGCCCTTTCCAGCTGGGGGGGAGGGGGGGGCGGAGCGGCGTGAACAAAGTAGGAAATAGCAACCCACACTAAAGGCTTGGTGCTTCTGTGCTGTCCATAGGAGGGGCTCTGTTCACTAGAGTCTTCCCTCCCTACCCCCAGCTTTTTCGAGTCTTTTTCTTAAGCTGTGCCACCTCTAGAGGCTTCATGAAGGACTAGATGGTCCTCTGCACACTTAGGAAGCCCAGGCTTCCTCCTCAAAGGTTGCAGTTTCCTTTGACCACCGAAAAGAGCAGAGAGCACACCATTTTCTGTAGCCTTCATTTGCTCACAGCATTATAATCCAAGGGAACTGTGTACCATGGCTGTTCTTCAGGTTGAAGTCTGCTTTAGGGAACTGAGTTGGCTGGAACGCTCTCTGACGGTAGATGGCTATTTGCTTCTGTCCACAGGAGAGGATGGCCCACACTATCCTGACAGCGTCTCCAAGGACAGCCAAAGCAAGTGAGGACACAAGCATCCTTTTGGAAGGACCAGAGCATTAAACACACCTTTCCAAAGCCCACCCCCAAGAGGCTGTCTGAAGCAGAGAGAAACAATGAGAAACCAGACACCATGGAATTAGTGAAGAATTTCTCAGATGAAACAGGAAAGGAAGGAAATCCAGGGAGGTTTACAGGGCACCTGGCTCAGGTTGAAAGGCTCTAGGGGTGTGTGTTGGGGGGGGGGTATGTTCGAAACTTTAAGCTCCATGGTGTGATGGATTTGAAAGGGTCCATCACTGGGGCTGTGAGGGGAGAGGTGTTTGCGCTACCACAGGTGGTGGCTCTGTCCCCCTCCCCCAGCCTGAGTTCACACACAGGTGCACACACACGCATACACACATGCACACACACATGCACACATCCTCAATATCCTAGAACATACTTCATCCATGCCAGCTCCATGTCCCAACCTTGATATGAAAGCTTGCAGACAATTGCAGTCACCGTAGAGCGTAGAGCGGGTTCTGTGCTTTAGGCCTTATGCACACAGCTCAGCACACCTGCCTGGGAACAGAAGGCTGTGCGTGCATGTGTGCCGTGAAGGAGACGGGGAGTCCAGCATCCTGAGTCACACGTTCAAACTACATCCATAAGGATAAGATGGCTGCCCCGCTGTGCGGAAATTAAATCACGGTTCCTTTTGCATCTTTCTCCAGGATTATCCTTAGGGTCTGTTTCTTTAAATTCAATTACTACATAATTACCTGGAGCCTCAAGAAATCCTCACAAACCACTCAGGTGGAGCAAGGGGGTGGTGGGATCCAGAGTAGCTGATCATAGCACAGCTGCTTGATTCCTGGAGGGGGGGAGGGGGGAGATGGGCCTGGTGTCCTTGGGAAATGAGCTGCCTGAATCAGGGCTCCTGGGCAACCCTTGGCTTAGGATGCTGTAAATGGTTAGCAATCTGCGGCCCTGTCACATACACATGCACACGCAGAACTTGACACACATAGACAAGTGCTTGAGGTACCAGAATCTAAGAACTACATACAAGAGCTGGAGAGATGATTCAGCAGTCAAGAACACCTACTGCTCCTGCACAGGACCTCAGCTGGATTACCAGTTCCCAACTTGGGTAGCTCACAGTTGCCTGTAACTCCAGCTCCAGGGGATCAAATGCCTCTGGCTTTGGCAAACAATTTCACTCAAGTGCATGTGCACACACACACACACACACACACATGCAGATAAAAATAAAATTTTAAAAGAGCTACATACAGGGACTGGGGACGTAGCTCAATTGTTAGAGCGCTTACAGAAACCCCAACTCTCGCCCCCAGCCTGTGATGGTCCATGCCTGGAATCCCAACATTTGAGAGGTAGAGACAGAAGTGTAAGGTCACTTTGGCTATATGAGTTCAAGGCCAACTTAGGCTCCCTGAGGCTCTGTCTCAAAGAAGATGCCAGACAGCAGCAGTAGCAGCAGCTTGAAAAAATGCCTGGGGTAACATCACCAACTCTCCAAGAGCTCAGTGACCCGAGGCAAAGGTTCTCAACTTGTGGGTCTCAACCCTCTTGGGGATCAAATGACCCTTTCACAGGGGTCACCTACGACCATTGGAAAACTCAGATATTACCTTATGATTCATAACAGTTGCAAAATCACACTTATGAAGTAGCAACAAAAGTAATTTTATGGTTGGGGGTCACCATAACATGAGAAACTGTATTAAAGGGTCACAGCTTGAGGAAGGTTGAGCCACTGCCCTAGGGTTTCAAGGCTCAGAGACACACATCGGTTGGCAAGTGCAGCTGACGGTGAGTGTTGGGCAGAGGGGACAGGCTACAGCAAATGATGAAGATCTTAGGTGTTCCTCTGGCGGGCGCCATGTTGGAAAAATCTACAGCTTCAGAGAGGTGATAGGACCTGTGCCTGCCTGCCTCTGAAGCACCCACTGGCAGACTCCGGGAGATGGGGAACAGGACTCTGGAGAGGCAGATGTGCAGTTTACTGACTCTTACCCTCTACCTGGCTCTTTGTCTTCGCACAGGTTAGCCGCTAAGCCTTCAGAGTACCACCTGCAAAGCAATAACAGGGTCCACTTCATGGATGCTGGCACGATAATCCGCTAGAAGCTACCGATATTAACTTATCATTTACCGTGAAGGAAAACGACAGCAGTAGGCAGGTAGATTCCTGAACCAGGGGCCACAGGAAGTAGACACTTGTATCCAAGAATAACAGTCTTCAATAACAATTTCCTCTTTAACGTCTTCACTTCAGATACACAGCAAGCCCTGTCATAGGATCACAGAATCCACTTGCATCCTAACACTTGAGATTTCAGCTTTGTTCTAGAATGTGTTTGCTATGAGGCCATCATCCTGACACTGCAACCCCAGCGTCCCTCCCAGACATCCAGAGGACTGGAATCCCCTGGACCTCGTCATTCCATGCTGAAGGGACTGAGAATGTTGCCGAGAGACTTGGTTTAGAGGAAAGATAGCCCCAGACTGTGGTGTAGAGATGGACAACTCTATTCATGTCACTTGTTCAAGCCAGCACTGCGGCCCAGAAGCTGTGAGGAGACTTTGCATTTGACATGGGGTGTTTAATTGTTCCCAGGCTAAAAGTGATCTGAGTGTTTGTTTAAGGTAGGGATATTCCGACGTGTTCAAGGCTGCCTCCTGGTGTAGTCTATCCTCTCCCTTCAATGGCTCTGCCTTCAGGATGACCAGAAAAATGCACAGGGTGGTGAAGTTTGGGTAAAGGCAGGAGGCACTGCAACTAGATCTTTCCTGTTTGCCTGAATGTCCTAGATGTTCGCTGACAAAGGTCAAGTGTCAAACCTGACCTTCCCCCATTTCTTTGTCTCAGAGTGTCACAAGCTCAGAGAATTCCCACTTCACCCCCAGCCCAATCACAGTCGAGGGCCCTGTGTCACTCAGCAACCTTTCCATGCCGCTCGATTCGAAGTCACTACCATAACTACCTCTACAGAGCTGGTGGCTTTCAGGCCTCTGTGTTCTCTATTAAGATGTCTCTGCCGGGCACTGGTGGCGCACGCCTTTAATCCCAGCACTTGGGAGGCAGAGACAGGCGGATTTCTGAGTTCGAGGCCAGCCTGGTCTACAGAGTGAGTTCCAGGACAGAGAAACCCTGTCTCAAAAAACCAAAAAAAAAGAAAACAAAAAAAAAAAAAGATGTCTCCGTGGGGTCGGACAGGGTGACTGTTTGGGACAGAAATAGCTTCCAGACCAAATCTAGGGTACTCAGCGAAATTTCATTTTCACTTAAAATAGTGCAAAACTTGTCTTTGCTAGAAGTATGTCTCAAATGTTTCCGGGGACATATGTATATGCTAAATATGATTCGCTAGGGCTGAGGGTGTAGAGTATCATGCAAGAAGCCCCAGGTTTGGTTCCCAGTAAAACCATGCCTGCGCATGCGTGGGGCATGCCTGTGATCTCAGCTTTCATGAGGTAGAAGGAGAAGAAACAGAATTTCAGAGTCATCCTCACACTCTGCCATATAGACGCAAATACATACACATATACATACATATGCAATACACATCTACATATGAAATGCATGTATTGTTGTACTTGTAAGTACCAATTGCTCTTGTAGAGGACCAACTTTGGATCCCAGCACCCACATGGCAGTTTGCAACCATCTATAACTTCAATACTCATGTCCTCTTCTGGCCTCTGCAGGTACCAGGCCCAAAGGTGGTGTCCATCTATGCATGCAGGCAAAGCACCCATACACATAAGAAAAAGAAATCAACCTTTAAGATATTTATTTATTTACAAGCGATTACATGCATATGCTAATTGATTAGTTTACATCATATGCTATCCAAATTTGAGCTAAGAACCCTAGATTCTTATTTGCTTGGCCTGACAATTCTGGACCCAAACCATCCTGGATCTGTGGGACATCCCCAGCAAATGACACCAACTAGTGATGTCCAAAGATAGAGTAAAGACTGTGGGATAAACTTGGCTCTTCAGGAAGTGAGCTGACAGTCAGGGCAGGCTACTGGTAGACCAGAGCTGCAGTCAAGCCAACTTCAGACAGGAGGCTTCGCAAATAACCCGGGCCTTTGCACTGTTAGCTCTTGCCTCTGTGTCTGAGGCTTAACCATATGAGGACGGTTCTTGGTTCATTTTGATTGGGGGGAAGAAGACATTTGGATGGCTTGAGTGTGTGTAGAGTGCAAAGCCTTCCTTTTCACACTTGAATCTGAACTCTCTCCTTCAAAGAGAGAGTTTGTGATCAGCTGCTTGTAAAGTGCTGGTCAGAGACCATCCACACCAGGAGAGCTGGGCCTTCTAAACCCTTTCTGCCCAAATGCCCCTTGGAGGAGGAAGTTTGTTTCCACCCCTTAAAGACTTGTCCTCTGAGATCAGCACCAAGGGCTGAGAGGGCAGAGTCCTAGGGGGCCTCTTTGCAGGATTGGGATCGGCCAGTTTGGTTATAGAATCAAGGCAAGAACTAGAGAATGCCCTTCAGGGCCTCAAACCTGTGTCACAGAGAGCTGTCCTTCTGGGGACTACATAGGCCAAGATGCTCAGATGGCACATGGGACATTGAAGGAATGCAGTAAATGACAAGCCCTTGTCCCTTTGGGGACAGATGGGGGTCTTGATAACCAGGCTGAGCACCTTATCTGCTTCCTTACATCTCTACCCCTCCGTTTACCTTCTGACTGGGCCTCCAGCTCTGCCCAGGTCACCCCTCAGTCCCTGCACCCATACCCAGCTTTCAAGGACTCATGGCACCTGTAGACCAGGCTTTTCCAGGAAGAGTAGTGAACTAGTAGTCATCTGGGAGTGCCATCTTCTGCCTCTTCGGTCCTCTCCCCAAGCTTGGCAGAACAGGGGCCACCTCAGGGGCCAGACTTACTATCAAGGCTGGGTCTGATCAGCAGCATTGGGGAGATTTCAGTTCTCATGAACTGGAAAAGCAGGGGCTGAGGTTCCTGCCTGGCACGGGCCTTTGTGCACCAGCCAGTGAAGGACAGGCCCAATTCTAGCGCTGAGCAGGCCGATTGCCAGAAGCAAGATCAGCCTCCCCCACTCACAGGGTGGCAAAGGGCGTTCATTACACAGAGGGGGAGGGGTGTTTAACTCACTCTGAAGGGGGCTCCCGGGGATGGGGTAGTGGGAGGGACAATTCACAAAAGCCGGGGCTACAAACTCCCAAAGGCTTTTTAAAAAAAGCGGTTCCCTTCCCTCCTCCCCTCCCCCGCCCCGCGCCCCTCCCCCAACCCCAGCCGCTGATGGCCTGCAGCCAACACTGGCCACTCCGTGCATCCAGTCTCCCGCCCTCTAGGCCTTCCTCTTCATCTCTTCTCCAGCCTTCCCAACTCTGCCCCTCGAACTACCTCAGCATCCCCTCCACCCCCAACCCCCCCACACACTCTGAAACACGCTGTCATCTTCTGCCCTGGTGCCACTATAGGCTCGGCCCTCGGTCCCGAACTGAGGCTTTGCAAGCCGGGAGAATCTTAGAGCTCACCAGATTCCCCAGGCCGGAGGCCCCAGGGCCTGCTTAGCCACCGAACCAGGAGGAAGATGGCTGTGTCTGCAGAAAGCTGGCCGCTGGTGGTGGCTTCCTGGCCGAGCCGCACCCCTAGCCTAGGGGCCATTAACCCCTTTCTTCCCTCCTCCAACCACACCTTGCACCTCGGCCTAGTCGCCACCAAGGGGATGGACAGCCAGTGTCAGCTCACGCAGCTAAGGAAGTGAGGGTGGCAGGCTAGACTCAGCGCCCTCTCGCCCCCCTCCCAAACCATCCAGCAAAAGGCCCTCAGTCCCCCACACAGCAGTTCACTTGCTCCAGCCCCGGCCTTTGGCCTGGTGGTTTCCGGGGAGAGAGCCTGGCAGAGAAAGGGCTTCCTCTGCTTCCTTGGAGGGGCGGGGCCGACAGTGTCAGCGCAGGACAGCCCCAAAGACTTGGGGTCCACTCCACTTGTATCCTGGCCCACAGCAGGGAGGGCTGAGGAACTTTCTAGGGCCTGGCTTGGGGTGGGGGGCGGGGCAAGGGCCACCAGCCTGAGAGTCAGGATCCAGGAAGGTGGGTGCAACGCACCCGTTGCTCGCCCCTCCACAACCCAGAAGTTATTGGGTTTACCAGCTTCGTGGGCATCAGGCATCGCCAGCCAGAAAGCCCTAGAGACTAGGGTGACTCTGGTACACCCCCCTCCTCCACCCTTCCACGCCAACACCTCTCCTTTCCCACATCGAGTCACCTTCCAATGAAGGAGCGGCTTTGGAGACTCCAGACCCCACACCACAGGCTTGGCTTGCGCAAAGTCTTAGCTTTAGAGAAACAGTCTTTATCCACGTGACTTAAGTGGAAGTGGGGTGAGAGAGGGTCCATCCTCCTCCCCCCAACTTCCAATATCCCCCAGGAGCTAATCTCAGACACCGGATTGCACCTTCAACATCTCCATTTAATATTTACATTCAAGCAGGTAATAATTGGAAGCTTATAGTTCAGACATTTCTATAGCAGCAGGTTCTAGAGAGCTCTTTAGCCTTTTAACAAATTTTTTTTTTTTGCACATAGAAACAACACACTCATGTGTACAGTATCAAAAAATATATACCAAGGTTACTGGTGTCGCAGTTCCTGGAGAAGGGGAAATAAAATCAAAATACTGAATGAAGGGGAAAGAAAAGGCCAACTTAAAATAGTCTGTCTGATATAGAATATAACATGATCTAGAGGAGACTCCATAAATCTAGGTTTTTATATTTCAATATATAAATACCTACAAATAAATATATATATATCAGCCCGAAGGGGGGTAGTCGGGCCTTCTGAGCTCAAACAATACATTTCAAGAATAACACCACGTACAAACCGGAGTAGAGTCAGCACTTGACAGTTAGCACGGTTAAAATATAATACTCTGAGACCGCCTCAGGGCTGCGGGGTCAGTTCTGGTGGTCCGCAGGGAGGGCTTGGCTCTCCTATAGGGAAGGGGAGGTGGCGGCGAGACCGCAGGCACCACGTGGAAGGAGACAGTGAGAGATGGACAACTCAATCAGGATCCCAGGGAGTGAGCAGGGGCCTGGCCACCGCGACTGGGGCGTCTTCTCCTTGGGAACCTCTGCGCGATTGTAGGTGCTGAGTCCCAGTGGGCGCGACTCCTCCCCACTACACCGTCACGTATTCCTTGAAAGTGACGGTAAGGCAGTTCGCCGTGACGTCAGTGATAATTATATTCCCAAAGAAGGGCTTGAATTCACTCAGGGACTCCGCTGGCTCCTCCTGGGCCTCAGCGGGAGGCTTCTCCGCTGCAGTGGCCGGCGCCACCACTGCCGCCACCGCCGGAGCCTCGGGCTTCACCTGGAGGGTGTTGGGCGGTTCCCCGGCGTCGCTGCGCATCTTGACACAGCGCAAGTCTATGGGCTCATCGAGGTCTGAGTCCAAAAGGATGACCTCGGGCTGCGGCAGAGCGGCTGCGGTGGGAGACACGTTGACAGGGTGCTCAGAGACCGGGCTGCCCCCCAGGCAGGTCGGCGTGCTGATGCTGCGGGCGGTCAACCGCTTCTTGCAGGGCTCACGCTCGCCATGGGTCTCAGAGAGGCAGCGCTTGCGCGCATGGGAGAGGTTCAGGCCCACCGTATGGTGGTGGTGGTGATGGTGGTGGTGATGGTGGTGGTGGGCGGGTGGGTGTGAGCTCCTGGCTGGGTCCCAGGCCAGCAGGTCTGGCTTGGTGGTGAGCTGCAGCGGCTGCTCACCAAAGGCCTCCTTGGTCGGGGAGAGCTTTCGAGACCCTAGGTCCTGGGGCTGAGGGTCCCCTGACACCAGAGCCTCCTCCTCCCTGCGTTTGCAGGGTAATTCAGCTTTCTTCTCCTCAGAAGCACCGGCTGCCTTCTTAAAAGTCCTGTCCGCCTGGGGATGGCGCTCCTCAGCACCACGTTTCTTGTGGCTGGGGGAGCGTGCCTCGCCCTCGGCTGCCTCGCCCGACTTGATCTTCACAGCCTGCATGCCGTTCTCCATGTACTTGCTCATCACGATCACGATGCGCCCGTTCTTGTTCTTGTTCTTGACGATTTTCATCTTGCCCCCAATGCCATTACCGGTCACCGCCTCCTTAGGGGCTGGTGTCATGCCATTGGGGGGGCCCTTTTCCGAGCCCTTTCCTGGAGCTCCTGCCCCTCCCCCCAAGGGCTTCACTGCCCCGAGGTAGCCTTTGGCTGCAGCTCCGTGGGCCCACTTGTCAGGAGGGTGACTCTTGGCGCCCAGGTCTGGGCAAGTGGGGCTGGGTGCCTCCTTGTGGCCGCCCTGGTACTGCAGGTCGTACATTTTGGGGTCTGGCTGGTAGGGGTGGTGCTTTTTGCTATTTAGCTGATAGTAATATTTGCCGCTCTTCCCTGGTGGGGGCGGCTTACCGGACCTCTCCTTGCTGTGTGGCTGGTACTGATGGTGCTTCTTGCTGTTGAGTTCATACTGGTGCCCCTGGCCCTTGCCCTGTGTGCCCAACTCCAGCTTGGCACGGTTGTCAGCGGAGGAGTCCTGAAGCCCGGTCAGGACATTGGAGCGTCGGGCAAAGGTGGGTACCTAAGGGGGAGAAAGAAGGGGTAAGGTAGGCCTTATGGCAGGCCGGGAACATCGGGAATTCTCCAGCTCCCACGGGCGGAGGTTTGCATCATAGGGGGTGGGGCCAGAAGTTCTAGTGCAATTTGGGTGCTCCCCCGGGAACTATAAGTAATTTGCGAAGCAACGTTTAGGGAAGGCTTGTGCTGGGATCCCGGGACCAGTTTAGAGTATTCACCTGCACCACCAGCGGTTTGGGCTTGGGCCCTCTCTTTCGATATCCCATCAGCTGCTCCTGCCTTTCCCTGAGGGAGGGAAGAGAACCGCAAGGTTAGAGTTCTCGGTTTTCCTTGAGGTCAGTAGCATCCTGTTCTCCCACCCTCCTTCCTTTCCCTACAGAAAGGAATCAACTGGAGACAGAAGATGGCCTGTGTCTGCTGGGCACCCCTCTTAATGTCCTCAGTAACACTCGTGCTTCTGAAAAGGGGTCCCCCACGTGACACTCAGATGTAAACTTTCTCCCCTTCCCTTCCCCCACCTGCTGCAACACTGTATTGGTGTCCAGAAGATTGCTGCTTGGAGCTGACTAGACAGCACTGGGCATAGCTTTGAGCCTGTGGGTTTAGGAATGCAGGGAACAGGAGGTGCATGCTGACCTCAGGACCTTTCCTGATCAGAAGCGTGGATGCTAACTACCTCATTAAGATTCAGATAAAGAGAGCCGAGTTGAAAGGGAGGACTCCTTTTCTTAAATGGCCAGGCATCAAACGGAGGGACTGAGCCCTTGTTTACATAGCGGCAAATAAGCCAATTAGGGGTTGGGCATGGGGACTGCCTCTGAACCTAGCTAGGGTCTAGCCAGGTTCTCAGCCACCTGGTGAACCAGAAGTGGCACTACCCGCCCCCCAGCCAGTGGGCGGGGCTGCTGGCCGAAGCACCGCCTCCTCAGAGGAGCGAGATCCTTTCTACCCGGATTTCCAAATTAATATAGTTCAAGGGTGGGAGAGCCTTGATCACCACCAGCAAACTTCGCTTGCTCTGGCCACCCAAAGAGTGGCCGATTGTCCCAGGCCCTGCCCAGCTCTCCATGAGGCAACCTCCAGAGGTTTTCAAATTCTGGATCAGAGACCCAGTCTCCAGCTACCCGAGTCGCCACCCCCACCCCAAAGCCGGTGAGCCAACCCGGGGGAGTTCTGCCATGCCCTGGGGCCGGGTTGGGGTCTGATTCCAAAGTTGCATGGCATTGCAACAGCCTGGATTATAATTCTTCGGGGACCCATTATGCAACATGGCATCAGCCGCTGACATGGTTACAGTGTGGCGAAGTCCCAGGTGAAGTCCGTACGAGTTCCCTGTCCTACACCCCGCGGTGTTCCCAGAGAGCAACTTTAGCTCTCAGGGTCTAGAGTTTACAGTTTTAGTAGCAAATGCTCCACAGGAAATACTTCAAAATAAAAGAGGGATGGAAGGCTGGGGGTGGCGCGGCTCTGAGGACTCCTCCCCTCCTCCACGTCCTTCCCCCTCTACCCTCTACGAAACGGCGAACCACAGCCACCAGTGGTGAATCCAGCTGCAGCAGCTGCAGCGTGGCAAGCATCTGTTTGCAGGAGGATGGGCACCCCCCAACCACCAGGCAGCGCTCACTCATGCCCTCCGGCCAACCTTCCCCCTGATCTAATAGAGCAATTTACCCCACAAAATACAGCAGCGAGGGTTGTGAGAAACTTAGTCTCAGGACAGCATCTATTCACTGCCACCTCAGCCCCACCCGGGGCTCGGGGGCATAAGGCCTTGTCAACTTTTATCCGGCTGCCAAAAGGTTAAGTTCACTTCCATGACGTTCGGGGCGGTTTCACAATGCCAGCTCCTTCAGAGCTGCCCCGCGAGGTGCCCGTGCCAAGCCAGCAGTGGCTGCAGAAAGCAACACCTAGGCTCTGGGGGTGGGGCTCCAAGGTTGCCAAGGGAGGGGGCCACGGGGATTCAGGTACAGTATTCCTAGGCAGATCCAGGGTCATCCCCACGCACTCTTCAGCAGTTTCCCAAAACGCAAGTCTACCTTCCCCAGCCCTACCCTGCCCCCACTCCCAAGCAGCAGCAACCGCCAAGGACATTGGTTAGAGAAGCCCAGGCCGCAGCCTTGCCCATCCGGGTTTGTTGGGGGTGGGGCTCCTGCCTGCCCCCTCCCACCCCTCCCTCCTTTCCTAAGGCTGCAAGCAGTCATGCACTTTCCGATTCCCACCTATGACCAGGGCAGCAGGCTGCTAGGGGATGCTCACCTGTTCTGGAAGGCGATCAGCAGACGGGGATCCAAGATGTTCTCCTCCGGTTCCCACGTGTTATATCTTGCAAGTGAAGGGGGGGGGCAGAGTGTAAAAAAAAAAAAAAAAAAAAAAAGCCAGGTTGGGGAATGACATAGGCCCTATGTGGCTTCCTGAATCAAACGCTGTGGATATGGAGGATTGACAATAGGTTTCTTAAGGCCTAACACGGTCCTTGACTACCCCCCAAGTTAAAATAAACACACAAGGGCAGGAGGAAAGGGGGGGGTGAGGAAAACGAAACTAGTTTATTTTGCAGTCGTCAAGAATTTTAAGCATGTTACTGTGACGTGTTCCAAGGCCACTTTCCTCTCCAGAAACCCTTCGTGCAAAGCAACCCAAAAGCAAAGTCGTAGGCCCCCTCCTATGCCCAGCCCAAGTCTCCAGTAGGGCTTCAGCTGCTCTGCATTGGACCCTTAATCCGATAACTCACAGCTCAGCGCCCCCCCCAGACCCCTCAAGGCCCAGGAGACCGCTGTCACCGGCGAGCAAATCCCAAATACTCAGCAGTACAAAAATATGCCTCTCTCTCCCTCTCCGAGTGTGTGAGTGTGTGAGTGAGTGTGTGTGTGTGTGTGTGTGTGTGTGTGTGTGCCTGCGCCTGTCTCCATCCGGTGCCTTCGCATTTCAAATTAAAGAAAAAATTCGCCTTCGAAAGAGCTGCAGTGACAGTCCCCAACATTTCCTGCCTTTTTTCTTCCCTACCCTGCACCACCAGAAGGGAGGACGCACACAATTGCATTTTCGTCGCTTTTAAATTTTTTTTTTTTTTTTTTTTTTTTTTTTTTTTTTTTTTTTTGGTTTTGCAATATGGAGCCGTTCGGTGGAGGGAAAGGGGAAAGGAGCCATTTTCTGCTGCACATCAGTCAGTGCCTGCGCCCTCCCTCCCTCCGCCGGCCTCCCGGGCTCGGCCCCGCGTCTCTCCAGCTCCTCCGGCTCCTTTTAGCGCATAAATTAGTGATGGCATTTCCCGGAGAGCGGAGCACAACACAGGGCGCCCGGATCGGGCTCGGCTGCTCCGCTTCCCAGTGCCTGCCACCGACTTCCCCACCCCCTCCTCTCTCCACCCCACCTCCACCCCGCCTCCCGTCCGCTCCCCCACCACCCCACCAGCTCCACGGGTCCGCCGGCCCGGGCGCCTGGTGCGGAGGCACCCGGCCCCCGCCGCCACTTACTTGGGGGACCAGCCTCTCCATTTCACCAGATACTCCACTCTGCCCTGTAGGGGGGAAGAGACAGCACTCCATCAGCTTCCGCGGGATCCCGGGCTCCGGCCCGCAGCCTCCCCACCCCCTCCGCGCCTCTCGCTCGCTGCTCCCGCCGCCGCTCCCGCGCCTCGGCGCCGCCAGCCGCGCGCCACCCCTACCTTGCGGATCCGCTTCTTCTCGATGCTCTCCACCGCGAAGACGTGCTCGCCAACAGCTGGCAGCTCCATGGCCGAAGCCGAGCGCGCAGGGGCGCAAGCGGCCGGCGCGGCTGCAGACACAGCTGGCTCCCGCCGGCGCCCCGATGCGGTCCTGCGCGTGGACCTCGCCACGCGCCCGGCCCCCGCCGCCGCCACTCGCCCCTCAACAGCCTGGCCGCCGCCGCTGCCTGCACCCGCCGGCTCTCTGCTCGCGCTCGCTCAGACAACTGAGCCCGGGCCGCCGCGGCACGAGAACTCATGCAAATCCCGGACGTCAGCGGGCGGGGCCTCGCAGGGCCCAGCTCGGCGTCAGGGGGCGGGACGCGCCTCGGATTGGCGCAGCCGGGCCTACCGGAGGCCCCCGGTCTGGGCGGCAGGGGAGGAGGAGGGCGCGAGAGGAGGCTGGGGAGGAGAAGGGCGCGGGGAGGTGCAGGGGAGGGATCTGAGAGCCGGGAAAGTGAGCTGGGGCCGCGGAATAGAGGTGTGTCTGCCTAGGCGGCCAGGGTGGGCACCTCGACGGGGCCCACTCTGATCTGCAGCCGGACACTTGGGACTCTCCCGACCCCACCCTCGGCCATCGTTTCTCCTTGTGCACAGCCCGGGGGATTCCTGCTGGGGGCCACGAAAGCACCCGCTGCACTTTACAGTTGCTCCCAACTACATCTGTCCAGCAGGGCTCTGGAAGCACAGGGGACTCTTCGGCAGGGGGCGGAATGGAGGCGGGGGCAGTTCAGGCCCCCACCCTCGGTGCCCACCGCCCCGCCCTGACAGGCTCCCGGCTTTTAGGCCGGCGAGGTGGGGAGAGAAAGAGCCAGAAGACTGAGGACTTGGACAACTCAAGGAGCACGGAGAGGCGAAGACAGGGACAAAGGAGAAGCTGGCCACGGGGCATTAGCACTCAAGAACCTCAGCAGGAAGGGGCTCTGAATCCGATCTCACCCAAGATTCTGAACGGCTTCTAAATTACACTTGGCTCACTCGTTCGCGGGGAAGGGGCACTTTCTAGGAAGCCCCCTTCTGGGAGAGAAGAGGAGAGCAGAGGAGAAGAGAGGAGAGGAGAGGAGAGGAGAGGAGAGGAGAGGAGAGGGAGGAAGGGAGGGGAGAGAGAGAGAGAGAGAGAGAGAGAGAGAGAGAGAGAGAGAGAGAGAGAGAGAGAGAATGAATGAATATGAAAATATGGGACTTTGTGGGGGTTCATGGAAAAGCCTCAAAAGAAAGAGTGGGGAAGACCAAGTAGAGGTTGAGGGCGAGGGGTGGTGGATGAGTGGGCCGCAAGAAAGGGAGGGAAAATGGAATGGCTAGAGAGCCACATATTCTTCCTGAATTCCCGTCCCCGGCGGTCTCTGACAGCCAAGCCCTGCTGACGCGGCCTTTGGAGACCTGGAGTGTGAAGTTTAGCACCTCGGAGCCGGCCAGCCCCGCACTTTCAGGGGTATTCAGCTCCAGCGTCCGGCTGGGGGAGCTGCTGCGCCAGGCGAGGCCTTCCGAGGGCGCCACCGGTGGGCCTGTGAGATCCGTGGGGTCGCAGTGGGTAGACCTGACAGGGAACATGCCATTCTAAGTAGGAGGGGTAAGGGTGTGCCTTGCTTGCAGTGCGTCCGGGGCCCCAGCTCAGGGCTCCTGAAGGACATGGAGCAGGAAGCTTGCGCAATCCCTTGGCTGAGCGTCCAGAGACAGAAAAAGCGCAAAAGAAGAGAGTGGGTCGAGGGAGGGGGAGGGCAAGGAGCCGTCCAAGTCTCTGTCCCTGCTTTTATTGCGTCTCAGAATGCCTGGTGAGGACTATACAGCGGAGGGGACTTGCGAAGGGCCAGGTGCAGAAGTGAACCCCCAAAGCCTGCCAGGGCTTGTGTTTCCTCAGGAATACAGGAAAAGTCTTCAGCCGGTTTGATGTAGCACACACACGTTGACTCTACGCACCTCCACTTTGCAACACTGTGACTTCGGCTGTTGCTTAGCGGCAGCTCTCTCGGTATTTACTCCTTAGGGTGTTGAGGTGGAGGGGGTCGTCTTCTGGAGACAAGAGAGTACTCAGCGTGCAGCGGCTGGTCTCTGACTGTCATGAGGCCCAAATCTAAGAGTTCCCAAGATGGGGAGAGCAGCAAGATGGAGTGTGTGTGACCACCCTCGCCCCAACTCTTGGGGCTGGAAGGGCACTAGAAAAGGGTCACCCTACTGTATTTGGATGTTACACACACACACACACACACACACACACACACACACACACACACACACACCCATAACGTGCCTAACGTGTGCTCAAGTGGAGAAACCGCGGGACAGCTCAGTCAGAAAGAGAGGGGTCCTCAAGGTCATGGGGTGAAGATCTGTTGTCCAACAGCACCAACTCACCCTCAGCCACCCAGGTCATCAGCACAGCTGGGCATTCAAGAGGTCTGGAGCAACTTTGTGTAGGCCAGTCTCTCAGTCTGGGAAGCTGAGCTTCCCGACAATGCCGGTCTCTTTACTCAAAAATCCCCAGGAAAATCTGTTTACTCTGGGTGTTTCCTGCATTATCCAGAACCCCGGCTCAGGGGAGGGCAGGCAGCCGTTGCAGCCTACCCGCCACCAGGGGCGTTGGGCTGTATAGCAGACAACTCGGCTCGCTGGGTCCGGGGCCCTCAGGGGCCCAGATTGGACCTTAGGGGCCACTGAAAGGAACTAGGTGCACCGACGCCGAGCTTGCGCAGGAACCATTCGGCAGGCTGGGAAAGGAGAGCTGGCACTCTCCTGCCCAGAGGATCTTGTCTGGAGTTGCACATGATCTAACTAGAGGAACCTCCGGGCTCCCTAACTGCGGAGGGGGCCTCCTGGAATCACCTCAAACACCGAATGCCACTCGCCACTGCCCACCCTCCAAAGGCCTTTTCGTGGATAGCTCTGAAGGTGGCTGAAACACAGAAATACCCGCCAACGCAGCAACTCTCTTCTCTCAGACTGTCATTTGTCCTCGTGGAGGGTGGGCAGATGAAGAAAGTGACTTACTCTCGGATCCCTGTCCTAACCTGAAGCCGGGTCCTAGACCAACCCTCTTGTGACAGCTACCATAGGGACAGCTCAGATCTAACAGCCCGAACACGAGGCTGGGAGAAAGCCGGGCAGAAGCTGGGGGTGGCCAATGAGGTCACCTGATGTGCCCAAACCCTTCTTAGAAAGTCTCCCTTGGGGCGGCCCCTACCTTCCCAACCCCCTGTCTCGGCACCTCCGAGGGAATCACGGGAGAGACTGACTCCAAACCCGGGATTCCCAGAGCCTTCTACTGGGGCCCCTGTCCTCAACCGGGGATGCCCAGGGGCCCCTCAGGAACCTTTATAAGACTCCTTAATCCAGTGCATTTGACACCGCCCCTTTCCAAACAGGGTGAGTAGTTCTTCTGAGAAACAGAAGCCCAGTAGATGCCACTACAGGCTGGGGCCCCCAGGGGCCTTCAGGGGCCCCAAGAGAGGAGCGATGTTCCCTCGCCCGGTGGTAGGCTCGGGCTTAGAAAGGTAGGGCAAAGGAACCGATCCCGGAGAGGCTGGGAACTTTTTAATGACCGAAGAGTGGAGAATAGTTACTGAGTGAGAATCCAGTCTTGGAACAAGCGTGACCCGCGCCGACCGGAGGGGAAAATAAACTTCTTAAAGGAGCCGTCTCGGTGAATGGGTTCTCGGTCCACGGGAGATTGCCATCGCCGCCCTCTGACCCCAACTCTAGGCTCTGTTTGGAAGAGGAGGCCTGAAGTTTTCCGGACCAGCTGCCCCGGGTGGGTTTCAGACAGCCAAGGGGATTTCAGTGGGCATGACCACCAAACTGCAAGGGCTCCTTTCACTGCCTCGTCCTTAGTAGGGAAATCGTCTTTGACTTGAGAGCTGACGTTAGTAAAACTGTTTTTAAGCGGTGGCTTAGCTTGGGGGGAGCTGATCCTGTGAAACTGCTGGGGATGGGGTGGACAAGAGGGCGTGAGGGAGGGAGCCTTACACGTCTTCCCCTACACAGTCCAGGAAGACCGGCTTTGTTTACCAGGGATCTCCTCAACAAGTCCCCCCACCCCCATTTTTGCCCTCTGTCACACCACCCGCAGAGGATTTGTTTTCATTTGCACCGCGAAGCCCCCTCCCCGACGTCCCCAGGTCCCCCTCCAAGAACCCGTGTGGCGCTGGATCTGTGGTGCAGATAAACTAGAGGTGGCAGGGTACACGGGCGGGGCCGCGGGCTCAGAAGACCGGGACAGTGAGGCAGTGGCCCTTTGGCAGGACCTGGGCACCCTTGGGGCCACACAGGCCCTGCAGGGCTGTGCCTCCGCATTGCGGCACGCCGGGGTCTGCAGGCGCCGAAGTGGGACGGGTGGGGGATTGCGACGTCCGCTGGCCCACCCTCTCCCTACGTCAAGAGGCCTCCCCAGGCTGGCCTGAAGGAGCCCACCCGCCTCGTGCCCCGCGCTCAATCGCGAGGCGCCGCCGGCCTGGGGATCCGCGCCCCCGGGACCATATTTCATGTATGATCTTTGAAGCCGACACAATCTCCCACCGCAGCTGCTAGCACGCGTGCACAACGGCCTCGGCAAACCCTGTGCTTTTTATTTGGGTTTCGTTAGCCCACGGCCTGGCCGAGTGTCCCCTCTGGCCTGGAGGTGCGCCCCGACACACCCACCCCTTGCATTTTGCTCTCGTGTGCCCCCGTCGCGCGCCCAAACCCAGCGGGGCCCACACACAAGCCAGATTTCTTTCTTTCTTCTTCCCCCCCACCCCCCCAACCAGAGCTAGCTGCTGCAGCCAGCCTCGAATGAAATGAAAATCGCTCCGGCGGACCCCGAAGAGATCGTCAGCCGAGGCGCCACCGCCTCCCCGCCCCCACCCGCCTCCCCAGCTCTAGCCTCACGGCGCGCACAGGGTTAAGCGCGCGCCCGAGGGGGTATTTGGATCCTGGGTGGGAGAAGAGGGGGCGCCTGCCTCAGCAGGCAGAGTAGCTGGGCTCGCTTTCATCTGGTTCCCCCAAAACCCTGGGCAGAGGGGCGGGTCGGATCAGAAAGGCCAAGCGCGTCTCCACCTCCCTGGCTGGCCGGGAGCCCGGTCTGGCCGCGGCCCGGAACGGCGAGGACGCTGTTCGGAGGCCGCGTCCTGCGCAGCCCGAGCGGGGGAGGGGGCGGAGGCGAAGGCTGGGAGCCCTGGCTGCGCGTCGCCGCCAGCCGATCGATCCCCTGGGGTGGGAGCGCCGCAAGCTACACTGAACACCTGGGGGTGGGGTGGGGGGTTGTCCCCGCAGGACCTAGGGCGGAACGAAGATGGTGGTCGAGGATCTTGTGGCTGTGGATGGCGGCTGGTAGGGCCCAGCCTGCTGCTTGGCCAGCACATAACGCCTTGGGCAACCCCCCACCCCCAAATTCTACATTGTGTGTGTCGAACTGGGCTTTGGTCATTTCTGACCTCGGTGCAACTTCGTCCTTCCCCGTGGAGCACCCCCAACATTCCGGGTCCAGGCCCCACCCCCACGCGTGATGACGAAGTCGTGGGATGTGGTCACTCAGTCCAACCTTCTGGCCCTCCTGAATCCTGAAATGTGTGGGTGTCCCCTTGATTCTACCTCTAGAAAGATAGTCTCGGTCAAGGAGTTCCCTTGCCCAATTCATTATGCCAAGATGTTTTCCAGGGTGGTCCCTGAGGACTCCTGAGACATCCGCTTGGCCCCTCATCTGCCAGCTCCAGTGCTCAGTGGTCGGAGCTGGGGCAGGGGCGCAGAGGCCTGCACTTGCTGAGCCCTCCCCTAGGGGGCGGGCTCCTCTCGGGCTGGCACGAGGCTCCCAGACTGCCCCGGCTGTCCTTAGTCTCTTTGACTGTATGCTGGGCCCAGTGTGTTTGTAGGGGTGTCTCCCTGTCCCTGGGGTGGCCGAGCAATCTTTGAAGGTCCTGCCTCCTGTGCTCAACCCCGCCTTCGCACTCCTGAGCCTTGGGATAGAAACAGCCATCCTCTGAGAGACTTTGAACCCTAGGAGTTCCTGAACACCCAGGAATAAATATATCTTGGGTGAGGGCCATTGTTTCCTCTGAGTCTTCCCTCACCCCAAGCTCGGTGCCCTTCCTCTCAGACAGGAGTCTCCTGAGAGGCAAACATGCATTGTTAAATTGGACACCTTTAAAAGAGTCCAAGGCACCCTGTTCTGTTCTCAAAAGAACTATGAAGAAGGGGCAGGTACCTGAGGGGAGCCAGCTTTCCAGTCAGGAGTGGGGGTTTTGGGAGAACTGGAAAAGGTCAGCGGTTAAACACATGGCCTTCCACAAGAAGCCGTACAGGGTGCAGTGGTGCCTATCTTTAATATCAGCAGTTGGGAAGAAAGGCAGGAAGAGCCAGAAGTTCAAAGTCAGCCTGAGCTACAGAAGACCCCATCTCAAAGTGAAGTCTTGCATTTTCCTTACTGATGGCTGCTTCCTGGTGACTATTACTGAGACTAGAGCCCCAAGAGATACCCTAGGTAGGGGAAGAGACTTAACATGATTATAATGACCTTCACCTTCAGAAAGATAAGGGGTGGGGCAGACTGTGTCTCTCTGGGTTTTATTTTATTTTATTTTATTTATTTTATTTTATTTTTTGAGACAGGGCCTTGTGTAGCCTAGGTGCAAACACCTAATCCATCTCCTTCCACCTTCTGAATTCGAGGATTACAGGTTTGGGCCATCATATCCAGCTTCTAGTCATAGAAGAAATATAGGCTGGAAGAAGTACAGTGGGTTTAGTTTCTGTTGGAGGGAGCTCCTGCATGGAGCTATCCTGCAATCCTGCCGGGCAGTTCTCCATTTCCAGTGCAGTGCCCAATATGCTTAGAGATTTCTGAAAATGTTTTCTTTTTTCAGACATGGCCTCATGTAGTTCAAACTGGCCTCAAACTTTTTAATTGAGGGTGGTCTTGAACTCCTGGTCCTCCTGCCCTTGCCTCCCCAGTATCGGGATTACAGTTGTGTACCACCATCCTGGACTGTGTGCAGGATTGGGGATCAAATCCGGGTGTCTGTGTGTGCTACGAAAGCGGTCTACCAGCTGAGCTACATCCCCAGTCTTCATTTTCTTTATTATTTTTTGTTTCGTTGGTTTTTGTTTGGTCGAGACAAGGTTCCACTATGTAGCTTTGGCTAGCCTAGAACTCCATATATGGACCAGGCTTGCCTTGAACTCACAGAGCTCTGCCTGCGTCTACTTCCTGAGAGCTGGAACCAAAAGTGTGTGGTACCATACTGGGTCATAATTTATTTTTAAAAATTATATGTTTAAAATGTGTGGTAATCTCTATGTGGTAGTATATGCCTGCAATCCCAGCTACTTGGTAGGCTGTGACAGGAGAATTCTTTCTTTATTTTTCTTTATTTTATGTGTATGTGTGTGTGCCTATGTGTGTGTTCAGTGCACATAGAGGCCAGAGGAGGGTATTGGATCCTTCCTGCTGAGGTTACAGGAAGTGGTTAGTCACTTGAGGGAACTTAACCCTGGTTAACAGCTGGAAGAAGAGCAAGTGTTCTTAACCACTGAGCTATCCCTCCAGCCTGCGAGGGGAGAGAATCTTAAATTATTCCACTTCCCCTTCCAGCTCCCCAGACAGGGCTTCTCTGTGTAGCCCTGTGCAGTCCTGGAACTGGATCTGTAGATTTGTACATCTGTAGACCAGGCTGGCCTACAATTCACAGATCTGCCTGTCTCTGCCTCCCAAGTGCTGAGATTAAAGGTGTGTACCACCAACACCCCAAAAGAATCTTAAATTCAAGACCAGTTTGGGAAATTAAGCAAAGCTTGTTATAAAAATAAAAAAGGAATAAAATACACTAATACACACATGAACAAATAGGCTGAGGGCATAGTTCAGTGGCAGGACCCCTTTATCGTGTGTAGGAGGCCCTGGATTCTATCCCAGCAGTGGAAGAAACATGGTAGGTATATAGCACAAGGTTGATCTCCGTCTTTTAGTGCTTAGTTTAGCTATGTTAAGCCCGTGCACATTGTTAGGCAGGCACCGGTAGAATCTTCCATTTTCCCACCCTGGAACCTGACCGCATTAAATACTCAAAGCCCCCATTCGTCATGCCTTCTGTGAACCTGACTCTTTTTGAAAGACTTATTTTATGTATGTTGTGCCTGCATTCGGTGTGTATCTTGGTATCTTTGGAGGCAGGGAGAAGAAAACGGATTCCCTGCAATTGGAATTGTAGGTGCTTATGAACTGCCCTGTGGTTGCGGGGATACCCACCAGTGTCTTCTGCAGGAGCAGCGTCATCTGTCAATCACCAAGCGCCCACTCCCATCATCTCTGTGGCTCCAGCCCTACCCCTGACTGTTGTAAGGCCTCCTGTAGGTGGACTCCTGTAGCATTGCCTTCCTGGTTCCTGCTCACAGGGCCCGTGGCATTCTCTATGTTGTAGCAGGTGTCTGAATCCCCTTCCTTAGGAAGGCTGAATAATATCCCACCACAGGTAGATCTATTTATTTTGAAATCAGGAACACAAACAAGGTCAAAGGAAACTCTTTAGTTTTCATTGTAGCCTGCTAGTCAGTATGCTAACATGGTTGAGGATGTCATTTTTTTTTTTTTTTTTTAAGACAGGATCTCACTGTGTCACCCTGTCTATCCTGGAACCCTGTATAGACAAGGCTGGACTCAACTCTCAGAGATCCACCTGCCTCTGCCTCCTGAGTTCTGGGATTTAAGGCGTGCGCCACTAGGCCAGCTTGAAGATAGATAATTTTTAGTACTGTTTCATGAGGGTTGATATACTGTGATTCCATGAAGGTCAGAATACAACTCTGGTTCTGGCCTCAGAAGGACATCTCTGGGGAGGTGTGCTGAGCTGGGACCCCTGCCTGGAACACGGGCGTCTTCTGGCCATTTCCCCTCCTTGCAGAACTTTCCAACACTATGGCTACAGAGACTGTAGAAGCAGCAGACACAGGGGATGTAGAAGCAGCAGATGGGATCAGAACAGAAGCTCCAAGCCTGCTGCTTCCCTTCTCTCTACAGAAGCAGCTCTGGCAGTACCAATTTCTCCCGGATGTCCGTCTGGCCTATGTCAGTGAGCTGACTGCCCTGTGATTTGACAGTAATGATTATAATGGGGAGATTCTGTATTCTTTGACTCGTTTGAGTTGGAAGGTTCAGAATGGGCCTCCCACCCCCACCTCCTTGCCCGAAGCTGGTGTTATTTTCTATTAGAGAGAATGCAGTCGACTTGCAAAAGGAGTGCCATAGAGAGACAAGATACTTCAAATTTTCAACCTGCTGGTGATGGCTGGATTTATTTTTTTCACCCTGGTGACCAAGAATTAGTACTGTAGAAGCCAAGGAATGTTGTATAGAGCCACAGAAGTCTTCTGTGGGAGCTGGTGTAGAGGAGCACTCTTTCTTGGAATTTTAAAAGACAGCCGCAGCTGTTAAGTACACAGAGACAGGCTGAGGACTCTCCCTCCCACACTGGGCTGCAGTGGCTCTCTTCTCATCTCTTTGTTTTCTTACCAAAGGTGCGTTCCCATTTGTGCACCACCTGCCTTCTGCCTTTTCCCCCCCAAATAGTTCTTGACAGTCAGACACAGATTCTATGCTGTATGGAGTTTAGCTACCGAGCCATGAGCTGGGTCCAGATTTTCCTTCACTAGCTCTTCTGGCTGACCCAGGGGTTGAGTCATGCTTGTGCTCTGACTCTCAGGGGTTGAAGGGTCGGTGAGGAAGCACCTGGGTGTGTCCTGTAGTGTGCATCCCATGCTCCAGGCAGCCCTGCTCCTCAGAAAGAAAAGGTGACATTTGTGGACACAGCCCACAGAGCCCGATCCGATGCTCTGAGCGACATTGATTAGCCACTGCAGTTTTCATGTTTCTCATTAGAGGCCTGGTCAGTAGTAATGTCCGTCCGGCTTCTCCCTCTGACCCTCCTCAGTGAGCCTCTCTGGCCCTCAGATGCCACCTCTACAGCAGCCTGGTGCTAAAGCTGAGCATCTATGTCTAGCAAGCATGGTGAGAGGCTATTGTGAGGTCACTGGACCTGGAGAGGGTGAGGACACAAGTGGGTGAGGAAGGGAGGGGCCCCCATATTATGCTCCTGCTTGGCCCTGCCCCCCTTCCCCTACTCATAGGATAGCTAGGAGGCTCTGGAGGTGCCTTTAAGGAATAGTATCACCATGAGGTCGCAGCGCTCTTGAGGAACTGGGCTTCAGGTTGCCAAGGTGAATTTGTCAATAGAATATCGAACAGGCTTGGGCTCAGCCGCCACAATTGTCTGCTTCAAGCAGCCAGCCTGTGTGGTCCTCACACTGTGAGGAGGACCACAGGATCCTAGCTGCGCTAAAGCATCAAAACAAAATGCAAAAAAAAATGCCCCAGACTCCAGAAGCCCTTTGGAGACCTACCTCTTGCAAGCCCCAGCCCCAAACCTTGTGGCTCCCCCCTCTTCAGTTCCACCAATGTTATAATGACTCTGTGCCACAGAAGGCTCTTCGTGGCCCCCTGGAACCCACCCAGATCCCCAGAATCCATCCATCCAATTTCCTGGAACCTGACAATCTATCTATCCATCTTTCTTTCTTTGTTTCTTTGTCTTCTTTCCTTCCTCTTCCTCTTCTCTTCTCCCCCTCTCACTCCCTCCCCTTCCCCCTTCTCCTCTCTCTCTCCCCTCTGCCTTTCCCTCTCCTTTTCATTTCTGAATAGGAACTGAACCCAGGGCCTTGTGCGTGCTGGCAAACTACTATGGAGTTGTGTCCTCGTCTCCTTGTCCATCCTTAGTCCATACAACTCTACCCACAAGGAATCCATTTGCTAGAGTTTCTCAATCCCCTGTCAGACGAGTCCAGGGAAGGGCTATGTGCTCGTTTTGCGAGGCACAATAAAAGTGTGTAATGCCTTGAATGTCAAACTCTACGAATGAATTTAACATGACTGCACCTGAGAGTGGAGAACAGCAAAGACGCTCAGGGCTGGGTCTCACACCCATGAAGTCAACCGGTCCTGCTCGGCAACAGCATACTCCTTATGTCTGCAGCCTCTCCCTGGGTGTGACTCCATCCCTGTCTGCTCTCTGTTCCCCACCCCCCTCCCCCCAGTCCAGTCCAGCAGGTGCTCAAAGGAGGAGAGCTGACCACAGTTTCCAGTCAGCATGGTGGTGGAAACTCCAGTTGTGGTCCCAACACTGAGTGTCAGTCCTGGTCCTGATACCCATGAAGCTGCCCTGGGAGTTCCCGTTCAGAGGAGTGGAGAGTCTAGGGGCTCTGGTCCCTCTCAGGGAGAATAGGAGACATTGAAGCCTGTCGACCTCTGCTGGCAGTCCTGAGCATGGAGACAAGGGTGCCAAGTGGTTAGAGTCAGGCCAAGTCTCCCTACTCCCACACCCCAAATCTGGGCTTTCATGAAGTGAGGCCCCAGTTTCTTCATTTGTAGAGAGAGAGGGAGGGGAGGGGGGAGAGGGATGGGGAGAGGGAGAGAGACAGAGCAAAGACCTTGGCTTCATGCCCTACAGAGACTGGTCTCAGTCCTGCAGCCACATGGGACTCCCCAGTAGGTGTCAACATGCGAGGGCTACAGCTGAGCTGCCTACTTCACTTCAGGGCCTCTGTATTAATGGTGGCCGCAGTCTGGGGTGTTCTTCCTTTCACTTAAGCTTTGCTTTGCTGTATTTTTTTTTTTCCGAAGAGTGTTTTGTTGTGTAGCCCAGACTGGCATCTGATCCTTCTGCCTCAGTCTCCTGTGTGCACCATCTTTTCCTAGAGCAGACTCAGGTCGTGTTATTATCCTGGCTCTAGCCAGCTCTCACTAGTTCTCCCAGAGTCCTGCTCTGTTGCCAGAGCATCCCCACTGACTGACAGGGTCATCTGCAGGCTGTGTCTCTCCTGCTGAGCACTGCAGCAGAGGAGCCAGTTCAGTCTCTGGTGTGTCCCTAGACTCTAGAACAGTGCCTGGCAGGCAGTAGATACCAGTGTGCACTGGTCAGTGGATATACAGGGCTTTGTTTAGGACAGGTAGGCTAGCACATGTATGGGGGTGCTAGGCTGGCACTCACTACTACAGTCTCAAGGTTTTTGTGAACTGGTTGCTAAATGCAACTAATGCTAGTTAGAAATTTTCCATTTGGTAAGTTATATTAAGAACAAGGTGAACAGTGTCTAAAAACTGAGGCTAGCAGGACAGTTAGAGTTTCCTGTGTAAACATGAGACCCCCGAGTTCAAATCTCAGGGACCCTGTTGTGCAACAAAACTTTTCCTGGAGAGATGTAAGACACATGTAAACTCAGCTCGGATAGGGAGCCCACGACAGACCAGAGTATGGATACCACTAGAGTCTAGCGTGATGAACCAGTGAGTGAGGGGTTAGGGACCAGGGGTGATCTTCACTGGCATAGCCTCTGGGACCTCCATTCCAACAAGGCCCGATCTCACACCAAAACAGCGCTCCCAGCTGAGCCTCAAACATTCAACACACAAGCCCACAGGGATGTTTCTATTTTAACCATCCTATGTAACCCAAGCTAGCCTTTAATTCCCTATATAGCCCAGGCTAGCCTTGCGCTCCTGATTCCCTCCCATTTTTCTGGAGTTGCAGACACACACCACAATGCTCAGTTTTGAGACACTGGGAATTGAAACTAAGCTTCCGTACATACTAGGGAAACATTTTACCAGCACATCCCAGCTCTGGCCTGACTTTCTAAATGCCTTAAATTTTTTATTTTATTAATTTTTGTTTGTTCATTTATTAAGGTTTTTGAGACAGGGTTTCTCTGTGTATCCCTGGATGTCCTGGAACTCACTCTGTAGACCAGGCCTGGCCTCGAACTCACAGATCTGCCCAACTCTGCCTCCTGAGTACTGGGATTAAAGATGTGTGCCACCACTGCCCGGCTAAAGGCTTTATTTCTAATTACGTTTATAAGGAGTGTGTGTGTGTGTATGTGTGTGTGTGTATGTGTATGTAGATGTATGTGTTTGTGTATGTGTGCATGTGTATGCGGGTGTGTATGTGTGTGCGTGTGTATGTGTGCATGTGTGTGATGTTTGTGTGTATGTGTGGGTGCATTTGCGCATGTGTGTATATGTGTGTTTATGTGGATGTATGTGTGTATGAGTGTGTATATGTGTATATATGTGTGTATGTATGTGTGTATATGTGTATATGTGTGTATATATGTGTATGTATGTGTGTATGTGTGTGTGTGTCTTTGCGTGTGTGTCTGTGTATATGTGTGTATGTATATATTTGTTTATGTGTGTTTGTATGTGAGTATATATGTGTGTATGTACGTGTGTGTATGTGTGTTTGTGTGTATGTGTGAGTGCATTTGTGCATGTGTATGTGTGTATGTGTGTTAATGTGGATGTATGTGTACATGTGTGTATGTATGTGTGTATGAGTGTGTATATGTGTGTGTATGTGTGTATATGTGTGTATGTGTTTGTGTGTGTCTATGTGTGTGTGCCTGTGTATATGTGCATATGTATATATTTGTTTATGTGTGTTTGTATGTGAGCATATATGTGTGTATGTGTGTGTGTGTGTGTGTGTGTGTGTGTGTAAGAGCCTATATGATTAGTGCTTGCCGAGGGCAGAGAGCAGCCAGTCTGCTGTTGGCATCGGTCGCCCATTCTCTTTTGGTCATCTTTCCTGAAGCACCGTGCACGTCTCCCTTCTGAGAGCACGGGTCAGAGAACAGAGTGTGGAGCTGAAGTGAGTCTGTGATCTTGGTGCTTCAGTTTCCCTATGCTGATAAAACCTCTGATATTCAGAGAGGGCCACTGGCCTCACAGACAGACTGCTTCAGACTGTGCCTGGAGGGAGGGAGCTGCCACACACAAGCTGTTCTTGTGGGTTCCGGTTTGATTTTGTTTTTCCTATTAAGACAGGGCAGCAGGGACTGGAGAGATGGCTCAGTGGTCAAGAGCATGTACAACTCTTGCAGGGGACCTGAGTTCTGTTCCCAGCACCCACGTGACAACTCACAGTCATCTATAACTCCAGCTCCAGGAGATCCATCAACCGCCTTCACATTCCCCAACCCTGACATGATTTAAAATAAAACCTGTTTTGGTTTTTTGTTTTCTGTTTTTAAAGAACAAGAGTCTGGAGAGAGGGCTCAGCAGTTAAGAGCACTTGCTGCTCTTGCAGATGACCAGGGTTCAGTTCCCAGCACGCACATGGTGGCTCACAACCATCTGTACCATCTGTTCCAAGGGGATCCAATGTCCTCTTCTGACCTCTATGGGCACTATGCATGCACGTGGTACATGCCTAGACATACATACAAGGAAACCCTTGTACCCACAAAAAAGAACTAGAATGGATAAAATCTTATGAAAACAAATAAATAAGGCAAAAACCAGGGCAGCAAAAACCAGGGCAGCCAAGTCTGGGCCAGAATTCCCAGCCAGGTAGCCAGTCATGTATCGGTGATGACCATCAGGAGGGTATGGAATTGAAGCCTCCCTGAGCCTGTGGGGAGAAATCCTACCTTGTGACTGTCTGGGCTCCTTCTCTGCTAGCAGAGTGACATGCCTGCCGTATCCCTGGGGGAGCTGATACATGTGTCCAGGAGATGGAGCCTCAGCCCGGGCCTGTGGAGACCTTCCAGGTGCAGAGACCTCAGGGCAGTCTTCAGGGTGGCAGGACCATCTGAAGCTGGCACTGCCAGCCTTGTGGGTGATATCTGGATACAGGGAAGGCTTCTTGTCCACTATTCAGCGTGGACCCACTCCTGGGCCATTTAATCCCAGGACGTTCTTTGGTGTAGAGAGTGAAGGATTCGTAGCAGAGGCAGTTAAGGATAAACTACGTGTCACTCTGTTGGGGCATGGGTTCTCCCTGAGAAGCAAAACCTTTAACTCACTGAACAGACCTGACCATGTGTTTTTGGGAGGATTGTGGAAGAACTGTGGAACTTTGGCCTAGAAAAGTCATTGGGAGTCGAGAGCTCAGTGAGCTCTTCTGTGGGAGCCTGGACGGACAGAATGTGGAGAGCAGTGCAGACAACGGAGGCCTGGCTTGTGACGTTTCAGAGAGACGCAAAGACTCTACACGCAGTTTATGTGATGAGTCTGTGGTGTCTGGTCAGCTGGAGCTTGGTTGATAAGAAATCAGAAAAGTTAAACCTTTGCTTCAATGGGACAATAAATGCTGGTCAGCTGGAGCTGAAGACCCAGCTGTGATCATGAAGAGACCAGCATCACTGAGGTGAAGCCTTCTGAAGTGTTTCCTCAGGATCAGCACACAGAAGCTGTGGTCCAGAGGCACCCAAGGCTGTCTGTACTTTATGCTGGCAACTTAACTGGGTAGTGTAAGAGTCACCCAAGTGGTGCTGGTCTTGAAGGCAGGAAGGGGTCATGGAAAGCAGCTGAGGCTTGGCACTGTGTGACAGGATTGGAGTCCCTGAATAGAGCCCAGGAGAGGCTAATGGTGAAGGTGCAGCCCAGTTGCAGCTGAAGACCCCAGCATTTTGGAGATGCCAGTGCCATGCTGATCACCACGAACAGCAGCAGCCATGGAGGAGCCAGCCTGAACCTAGAGTGCCACAGAGGGCAGAGCCAGAGAAATAACCCAGACCCTTTGGAGGAGTCCAGAAGATCGTGAGTGAATTCCAGATCATTGGATACAGAGTGATTTACACAGTTGAAATTTTTAGTTTTGCTTTTATTTAATCATGATTGTGCTCCGGTTCTTCTCTCTTGAAGTAAGAAAGTATTTAATTTTTTATTTTATTTTATAGGAGCCCACAGTTCCAAGACACTAGATTTTAAAAGAAACTAGATATTTTAAAGAAACATATTTTTGGTGATTATTTATTTTCACGTGCATTGGTGTTTGGCCTGCACATCTGTATAAGGGTGGCAGGTCCTCTGGAATTGGGGTTACAGACAGTTGTGAGCTGCCACATAGGTGCTGGGAATTGAACTCTGGACCTCTGGAAGAGCAGCCAGTGCTTTTAACCACTGAGCCATCTCTACAGCCCCAAGAGACTGAATTTTTAAGTGTTTGAATTTTTGAAGATTGTGGGACTTTTAATATTTGGAATGTTTATTATGTGTGATTATTATTATGTGATATTACTGTTCGTGACAAACAAGAAATGGAAGGCTGTGGCTTCACAGTGACGTGTTTGTGTGTCAACTTGACACAGCTAGAATCATCTGACAGGAGAGAACCTCAAGTAAGAAAATGCCTCTGGAGGCTGGAGAGAGAGGACTCAGCAGTTAAGGGCACTGACTGCTCCTCTAGAGGACCTGAGTTCAATCCCCAGAACCCACAGGGCAGCTCACAACTGTCTGTAACTCCAGTTCCGGGGAACCAGACATCTTCACACAGACACACATGCAGGAAAAAACACCAAGGTACGTAAAATAAAAATAAATAAATTATTAAGAAAAAAGGAAAGACAAAGAAAATGCCTCTGTAAGCTGAAGATCTGGCTGCAGGCAAGCCTGTAGGAGATTTTCTTAATTAGTGATTGATGGGGTAAGGCCCAGCCCATCATGGGTGGAGCCATACCTGGGCTGGTGTCCTAGGTTCTATAAGAAAGCAGACTGAGCAAGCCATGGGGAACAAGCCAGTAAGCAGCACCCCTCCATGGTCTCTACATTAGTTTCTGCACTGATCTGACAGGAGAGAACATGAAAGCCCTACTATGTGCCAGGCACATGGTGTCAGTTTATTGTGTGCCAGACATACCATGTGCCGCTGTGCCCTTCTCCCCCAGCTCTCTCTGCCAGCTCTGGAGGTGCTGCTGTGGAGACCCTTGTCCTCATCAGCTCACCTGCTGCTCTGGGGGACACTTCATCACAGGGTGTTGGGATGGGGTCACAGAAACCTCCTGCATCTGTGTGTATTCGTGCCTTATCTCCTCCTCTCTGCCATAAATCCAGGACTGGCGTGGGGGCAGGGCATGACTGTCATCTCTGCTCTGCCTCCTTGGGTCTCAGGCTGGGTTCAGGCACGCGTGTGGCGATTGTTTTTGTAGGAATAGATAAGATGTGCCATACACTGGCGTTGGTGACACAGTTGCATTCCCTGCAGGTCGATGTGACACACACAAAGCCCTGATGGTACAGACAGCTTTACAGAGGGTGCTCCAAGACGAAGACAGTGAATGCTCCAGTCCACACACGAGGCTCAGAGAGGCCAAGCGGTCTGCTCACATCACTCAGCAAGTATGGGGTCAGAGCCCCTCTGACTGTGAGGGGTGTTAGAGATGTCTGCGCTCCTGTTATGAGTTGGATCTTCTGAAGCAAATGCCATCCCACCTCTTGGAGGTGCTGAGGAAGGAGGATTGTTTCAGCTGAGAAGTTTGAGACCAGCCTCCTGGCCAATACAGACCTTGAGTGAGATGGGGGGGGGGGAGAGAAACTGGGATGCTTTTCCCTGTCTGGGAATAGGCAGGGGTGACTTACAGTTTCCCACAATGACCCATGCTTAAATAGATTTTCTGGTTTCAGCACTAGGCATTGGGCCCGAAGCCTGTGCTTTGTAAGCAAGGACTCTTAGTTACTTATCAAAGCCCTGGAGTTTGGATTCAAGACCTCGGTCGCACATGCCAGGGGAAAATACTTCACCCTGACCTAAACATTCTATCAGGTTATTACCAAAAAAGAAAAAAAGTTTTAAGTCAACCATGGTGGTGTATACCTGTAATCACAGCACTCGAGAGGCTGAGGTAGGAGAATCATTTTAGTTCCAGCTTCGGCTTATGTAATGAGGTCCTATCTCAAGATAAATGGATGGATGGATAGATGGATGAATGGACAGATAAATGGATGGATGGATGGATGGATAGATGAATGGATGAGTCCTACCTCTGAGATTTATTTTATTTTATTTTGGGACAGGGTCTTGAACTCCTAGTTTTGAGCAGTCTCCCTCTTGACTTTGCCGTCTGAGTCCTGGGACCAACTCAACTATGTGACTATTTTGTTTGCAACAGGCTCTTTCTCTATAGTCCAGGCTAATTTGGAACTCACTGCCTCCTCCTGCTTCAGCCTACTGAGTGCTAGGATTGTTAAGTGTAAGCTGTCCACCATACCTGGCTATGATTTCTAAATTTCTGGTAGCCACTTTATTTTTTAAGGTAAAAAGAAGGGCTGGAGAGATGTCTAAGTACTTAAGAGCATTTGTTACTCTCGTAGGGGACCCAGGTTTGATTTTCAGCACCTACATGGTGGCTCACAGCCATTTGTAATTCTCTGTCCTAACTTCCACGGAAAACTAGCCTGCATATACACAGGTAGGCAAGCATTCATGCACAAATAAAATTAATTTAAAAAAATATAAACATGTTTTTTAAAAAGCAAAGAGAAGTCAGCATAATAAGTGTTAATACTATATTTGCTTATTCTCATGCATCCAAATATTTTAACTTCAACATGTGGTCAATATAAACATTACTAGAGCTGTCTTCCTCATTATCATGGCGCTTTGAAGTCTTGACAGTCCCTTATGGAGTTTGGCAGTCAGCACCTTTTAACTTCTCAGAAGCTATGTGTGGCTTGTGGTCTCCTTCCTGGACACTGTGGATCTGGGACTTTAATATTCACCGTCCAGACAATTATGCTGGAATCTGGCTCATCAGAGTCTGACGTCATCTCCTTCCAGGTCCTGAGATCCTGTAGCATGAGGCACAGGTGTGGGGATAGATGTCAGTGGTCACACAATCTCTTGCGCCTTAATCAGGCTTGGTGTGTGACTCTGGTACCCCACAAAAGTGAACAGATCATGCCGGCTCCAGCTTGCCTCTGTTGGTCGCTATAAAGGTGTTCACAGAGAACGAGGCAGGATAGGAGATGATCTTCCCAGGCCTCTGTGGGCTGTCAACTTGGAATGCTGGACCCGGACAGTCACATCAGTAGTATGTCATCTGCCCAGAACAGCTCTAGGCAAAAATCTCACCCAGGAGACAGCAACTTCCCGTGGGCTCTGGCGATGCCTGGCAGTGTGCAGGCAGCTAGCTCAGGTCTCCTCCAGGAAAGACCTTCTTCTTCCTGTGGAAGCACGGCCAGGGCTTCTGTCTCAGGCAGAGAGCCGCTGATGTCAGCAGGACCGGCCCACCTCGGAGGTGTCTGTGGGCTGGTGCACCTCCCGCCAAGCTTGGCTTATCACTGACGTGGATGCTGTTTGCTGGCAGTCGAGGGTAATTATGGGGCTTGTCCTCAAGGACCAGTCTGCGCATGTGTCTTTCACAGAGCTGATGGCCCAGCAGGGCAGCCGGCAGCTGTTTGATTCCAGGAGGGCTGGGAATGCAGGGCAGTCCTGGTGTGGCTCCTCTGGCTCTATCCACAAACTTCTGAGATGCCCAGAATGGCTGCCTCTGTTCCTGTCCTCACCTGGCACCAGCACCTCCTGCTGCCCCGACCTCTGCTTCTGGGGACATTTCTAGGCTGTCCCTGAATGTCACACTTGAGATTTCTTATCTCATCTTACCCAACACCAGATTGAATAATCCCTTTGTCTCCAAACTTCTGCCCATCTTGGGACCTTGGAGTGTGACCTTGGCAGGGGTCAGATCTTTGCCCACATAATCAAATTCAGCTGAAGTCCCACCGAGAGTGGGTGCTTTGTTCAGTGCCATGGGTGCCCTCAGGGGAAGACAGAACTGGGTAGCAATATGGAGTATCCCTTCCTGTGGTGATCGAGCAGAGACAGGAGTGGTGTTGCAGCCGAGAAGCACCAGGGCTGCTGCTCACACCGTTGGAAGAGGCAGAGCTCCCCTTCCCTCCCGCAGGGCTCCACCCTTTGCTCACATCTGAACTTCAGACTCACAAAGGCACGAACTTGTACACACACACACACACACACACACACCACACACACACACACACACACACACACCATGGACTCCAAAGGGCAAGACAACACGTCACTGGTGTGGCTGTTTTGTATAGCAACCCAGAACTTTCAGGTAGCCCTCTCCCCTGGACTCTGCCCTGTGAGCAAGGGAAGACTCCTCTGCTAACCCTGCCTCTACTGACCCTCCCCCACTGACCCCCCCCCCACTGACCTTCCCACACTGACCCCCAACCAGTAACCCCCCACCACTAACCCTCCCCCACTGACCCCCCACTGACCTTCCCACACTGACCCCCAACAGTGACCCCTACTGACCCTCCCTCCACTGACCTTCCACACTGACCCCCCCATTGACTTCCCACACCAACCCTCCTCCACACTGACCTTCCTACACTGACCTACCCACACAGACCCTCCCATACTGATCCACCCACACGGACCCCACCAAACCAACCCCCCCCACTGACCTCCGACACTGACCCTCCCCCACACACTGACCTTCCCCGCCCCTCACTGACTCACACTGCCTGGCTCCATGGCTGAGCACTGCAAAGCCCCGGCAGGCTGGGGCTGACACCAGCTCCACCAGCAGTCTCCCTGAGCCGCACGCATTTTGGGGGATAATGGTCTTCAGGATTCCAAAGGATTTATTTGAGCTGTAAAGATGCTGATCCATGGAGTTGGAACCCCGAATTTGACAAGTGAGGTGATCAAGGCGCCAGTCCTCACAGCATTCTCGGGAGATTAACCTGGCAGCTGAGGTGCGGTGGACAAGAACAGGCAGCAGAGAGCATGTTATTGCAATTTCAGCATGCAACGCAGGAGTCAGGGTGGTGGCAGGGCTAGAGGGAAAAGATCTAGTCCTCATGCAAGAGCAGAATGCGCCCCTGAATGAAGAAATGTGTTGTGAGGGCTGCCATCATAGGCACAGAATGGGGTGGGACAGCAGTCAGATGGTCTGACTTGCAGTCCTGGCTCGCCCCCAGATGCACGGGGGGGCCCAGATCTTAAGTCCTTGCTTGGACTGTGACAGTCATTTATAAAGCCCAACACATGGTGCCCGACTCTGGGGCTCCGAAGGATGATGAGCCTTTGATGTCCTGGTGAGGCTCTGTCCTGCTGTTGGCTGTCTGGAACATGGTGTGGATTGAGTCACTGTGGTGGAGACCCAGAGAAAACCCAGCAGAAGGCCAGTGGCAGCCTTCAGGGAATGTCTGAGGAAGGTAGTCACAGAAGGGATGGATGTGGGCCAGAACGTCCCTGAGGACACAGCAAAGGAGGCAGATGGAAGAAAGGAAATGGGGGGACTTTAGGGACACCCATTCAGAGTATAAAGAAGGCTCTAGGGGTGGAATAGGAGATCTTGAACAGACCAATTTGGGGCAATAGGAAACCACGGAAGGAGGGACGGACATAGGCACACATGCATGCTTACACACAGGTATCGGACTGAAGTTAACAACTGGCTGTGTCAGTGTGGACGGAGAACAGAGGGAGATAGAGCTAGTCTGCCAGGCAGGAGGCCAGCAAAGAGGTGCATGTGACAAGGAAGACCGCAGGGTGTGGGCTGGAGCAGAGGGAAGGGATGGTGGGAGCTCATGACCATCCACCTTGAAAGGGGAAAGGTGGCCAGTTTGATGGACAGGAGAAGAGGTGGCCTCCCTGGCTACAATTTTCAGAAAAGGTGAGCTCATGGGTTGGGTGCCTGAGATTAGGAAAGATGGCAGACTGTTATCCTCCCCTGTACCGCTACAAGACCCACAGTCTGCCACCAGGAGAGGAGCTCAAGGCTAGAGCATGGCACCCAGGTTCCAAGAGTGTTCTGTACACAGTTGGCTGGAAGTGCCCCAGGGTCCCTCCCACTCCCCATCAGAGTTCTAGGGAGAGCCTCTTATGCTGCAAGAGTATTAATGTAACAAGTTCACAGCCTCCCAGAAGTCCCACCTTCCCCACGGCTGCTCACAACTCTGTCACTCCAGTTCCAGGGCATCTGGTATCCTCTTCAGGTCTCCAAGGGCGCAGCACACACACGGCACACATACAAAGATGTTGGCAAAATAACATACACATAAAATATTTTAAAAAGAAAGAAAGCAAGCAAGGAGGGTGGTCGTAGTACTGAAGAAGGAAGATTGAAAGTTCAGGGCCTGGGGCTGGAAACCGCTCAGCCATTGAGAGCATTGGCTGCACCATCTGCCCAGTGCTGGGAGCTGTGCTTGCCCGTGGTACAGGTGCAGGGAGGTAGAGAAAGCCAACAGCGTTCCAGTCACTGACAGACCTTGAAAGAGGCTCCATGAGGGAGGGTGTCCTGTGAAATGTTTGTTTTTCTGTGTTTGTTTTTGTTTTGCTTTGTTGGTTGGTTGGTTTGGTTTTTGTTGTTTTTTGTTTGTTTTGTTTTCTGCTCACTTCATAAGAGGAAAACATTTAAAAGAGGTTCTTTGTATAGATGGATTTTTTTTCTTTAATTAAAATAATTATCATTGGGCTGGAGAGATGGCTCAGCAGTGAGCACTGGCTGCTCTTCCAGAGATCCTCAGTTCAATTCCCAGTAACCACATGGTGGCTCACAACTGTCTGTAATGGGATCTGATGTCTTCTTCTGGTGTGTCTGAAGACAATGACAGTGTACTCATATGCATAAGATTAATAAATAATTCTTTAAAAAGTAATTATTATTGCACATGGGCACAATGTGTGTGCCATGCTACAGTGAACATGTAGGGGTCAGAGGACAACTTTGGAGTCCGGTCTCTCTTTCAGCTTTTCTAGGTGTCCCTTCCATGTGTATGGTTAAAAACATTTATTATAAAGTACACGCTTACTAAAAATGTTGAAAAGTGTGTGTGTGTGTGTGTGAGAGAGAGAGAGAGAGAAAGAGAGAGAGAGAGAGAGAGAGAGAGAGAGGACAGATAGAACAGAAAAAGGAGAGAGAGGAAGGGAAGATAGACTTCCTGTCTCTCATCATCTCCCCCAGCTCCATCTCAGGTCTGCTTGGTCTGTATCAAGTTTTCTCTTTCTGTGCAAACACACTTTAAAATGTGAAGCCATCGATGGTGGCAATATGCCGACGCCCACACTCTGCTTTTCTACTTCTCCTCTCTACCATAGAAGATTTAAGTGACTAAAATTAAAACCGAAACCCCTAGTTACTTGACACTTGTGGGGTTACATTTGCACGGTTTATCAAATAAAAGCACCCGGCATCCACTTTGAGATTCAGAACTGGGACACACCCGCGCTAGAGCGTCCCATCACGTGTCTAGCTTTCAACTGTGGTTACAGCCTACAGATGGTACAAGGGCCCGCCCCTCTGGGAGCTGAGAGGAAGCCACTGGGCCTCAGGCCAGTGTCTTACCTTCAGGGTGGACTCTGGGACAGTGTTTAAAATTCCTCAGTGGGGACGATTGATTCCTGCTACCTGCTGGGCAGCAGGCCAGGTTATTCCTTTAACCCTCTGGAGAGAGTGCAGACTCTGCCCCAGGCTCTTCCTGTCTTGGATTGTTCAACCTGGAAGAGATTCTGGGGCTAAGGAGATACTCAGGGAGTAAAGTGTATACAGAGCATCCAGTTCCGGGAACCAGTACAAAAGGAGGAAAGGGAGGCCTGGAGGGAGGGAGGGCTGGAGGAAGGGAGAAGGAAATACAAAACAACAAAACCACAGAAAGCTAGGAATGATGGTCACTCTTATAATCCCAGCACAAGGGAGGCTAAGACAGGCAGGCCCCTGGGGAGCACTGGCCACCATAGTCCATTTGGCAAACTCCAGGCCAGTGAGAAACCCTATCTCAAAAAAGGGGGGGACTGGAGAGATGGCTTAGTGATTAAGAGCACTGGCTGGGTTTTGGGAGGGGGAGGGGAGCACCAAGGTTCAATCCCCAGCATTCACTTGGCAGCTCACAAGTGCCTGCACCTCCAGTTCTGGGGATCTAACCTTCTCTGCCTCTAAAGACACCAGCCATGCATACGGTGCACGGACAACAGACAGACATTCAGGCAAAGCACACCTACACATAAAGTAAAAGTGGATGGCTCCTGAGGAGCAACAGCTAAGGTTGACCTCTGACCTCTACACACATGTGCACATACAGACACATGAGTATATACTCACGCACATGTATACATGTACATACATACACACATGCGCATATACAAACACATGTACACACACACACAAACATACACAGACAGACAGACACAGACAGACACATGTGCACACACACAAACCCATATACAAATACATGTACACACACACACACAGACAGACACATACACATATGCACACACACAAACCCATACACACACATACATACACACACACACACACACACACACACACACACACACACACACACACTCCAAGTTCTGAATACATTCTGCTTGACTGGAGCTCCCTTACCTGAGAGAAGTAGAAGAACGCTTGTCCAGGCATTCAGCACGGACAGCGGACAGCGTGTGAGCCCCGGGACAGGCAGGCTTTGGGGTCCCAGTGCCACCAGCTTGGTGTGCCTTCTATGGCAGCTCTCTGAGATGTGGCGAGACCTCCAGGGGCATTGGAACACAGAGCTTTTGGATAAGAAGCCCCTCTTGCCCCTGGGGCTGGGACCTTAGGACTGCTGGCATCACAGGCTCCCTAGCCCTCAAAGGATTCTTTAGAAGGAGTTCAAGGGCCTGGTCCCCAGGGAGAGGTTAAGTAGCTGAGACGGGGATTAAGTGCTGGCCTGGCTAGGGGCGGGGCCTAGGGTAGGCTTTGGAACCAGCTGCTGTTTCCCACTTCCCCTGCCTGCCAGGCTCTTGCTGCTAGCCTCTGGCCATCTCTTCCAAGGGTCTTGGGTGTGATCGTGCTTATAGATCCCGGGCACTGAGTGTCTCAGGGAGGTCCTAAGACCCATGTTTCACCATCCCTGTCAAGGGGGTAGAAAGAAGGAAGTGGACAAGATTTCTTCAGGGATGCGCCCTTCCCTGTCCTGGGAACAGAAGTCTCAGGGGATCCCAGGGGAGTCCAGGCCTGGCAGAAGCAGGTGGAAGGGTTACCTCTGTCCACCCCTCCTGACCTATCAGGCACAGCCATGCCTCTGGGCGTCTCCACCTAGGGGATAGATGGTGTGGGAAGGATCCTCGAAGCCAGCAGCAAAACAGCACAATAGGCGGGCCTTAAAGGAGGATCAGGCTTGCTTGACCCGTTCCTCTCATCCCTTCTCCCAGCTCTCCCCCAGGAGATGGGTAGATAGAATAGGGGACCGCTAAAAAAAATGCCGCCATGCTGGGGCTGGGACCACGAAGATGGTACCTGTGCTGCATAGGTTTGTGTCAATTTGACATAGGCTAGAATCATCAGATACGGAGCACCTCAGCTGAGAAAATGCCTCTATACATCCTGCTGTAGGCATTTTATTAATTAGTGGTCAGTGTGGGAGGGCCCAGTGCACTGTGGGTGGAGTCATCCCTGGGCTGGGTGGTGGTTCTGGGTTCTATAAGAAAGCAGGCCAAGCAAGCCATGGGGGGCAAGCCAGTAAGCAGCACTCCTCCATGGGCTCTGCAACAGCTCCTGCTCCAGGTGCCTGCCCTGTTTGAGTTCCTGTCCCGACTTCCTTTGATGATGAACAGCCATACAGAAGGGTTAACTGAAGTAAACCCTTTCTCCCCCAAGTTGCTTTGGTCATGGTGTTTAAATCACAGCAATAGAAACCCTAATTAAGACTATCTCTCAGGGCTGGAGAGACGGCTCAGTGGTTAAGAGCACTGACTGCTCTTCCAGAGGTTCTGAGTTAAATTTTCAGCAACCACATGGTGGCTCATAACCATCTCTAATGGGATCCAATGCCCTCTTCTGGTGTGTCTGAAGACAGCTATAGTGTACTCATATACATCAAATAAATAAAAATTTATTTTATGCCCAGGCCCCAGCCAGAGTTGCAGTAATGTTACCTTTTTTAAATTATTTTTTTCTTTCTTTCTTTCTTTTTTTTTTTAAAGATGTATTTATTTTATGTATATGGGTACACCATTGCTCTCTTCAGACATACTAGAACAGGGCATCAGATCCCATTACAGATGGTTGTAAGCCACCATGTGGTTGCTGGGAATTGAACTCAGGACCTCTGGAAGAAAGGTCAGTGCCATTAACTGAACAGTCTCTCCAGCCCCTGTAAACTTACCTTTTTAAAATTTTAAAGCAGAGTCTCATGAACCCAGGCTTTTTTCTTTTTAATTGAGGATGGCTCAATTATAGTTGAGTCCCCAGTTATTTCTCTATTTCTGCTAAGAGATGTCATGACCAAAGCAATTTATAAAGGGAAGCATTTAACTGGTGGCCTGTTTATAGTTTCAAGTTCACGACCATCATCATGGAGAGAACAGAAGCAGGCAGGCAAGCAGGCGTGGTGATGGAGCAGTAGCTGGGAACTTACATCCAAGTAGGAGAGGGTGGGAGGGCTGCAGGACTAACTGGGGATAGTGTGGGCTTTTTAAACCTCAAATTCTGTCTCCCAGTGACACACCTCCTCCAACAAGGCCACACCCCCAACCCTTCCCAAACAGTTCCACCAACTATAAAGTAAGCCTTCCAATATACTAGCCTATGGGCCAATCTCATTCCAACCACCACAATGACCTTGAACTTCTGATCCTCCTGCCTCCCCATCTCGAGTGCGGGATTATAGGCATCACCATGCCTAGTTTACGCAGCTCTGGGGATCAAACCCAGGGCTTCTGCACACTAGGCCAGCACTTTACCACCCAGGCTACACCCCCAGCCCTAGCTTGAGGTTTTAGCAAAATCATTCTCGGGCATAGTCAGGGAGAGATCTGATTTAGAGGGGCCAAGAAGGACTGCCCTACTCTTCCATAAAGTAGGCTCAGGTAGCTCCCAGGCCAGGTCTCCCCAGCTTCCTAAGTCCAGGGAGCAATACCCATGCAGGAATTGCAGAAATGAAATCATGGCAGCTTCTGTCTCCAAGTAGAGAGAGCTCCACTTCTCTGCACCTCTGTCTTTAGACACTGGTAGTTCCCCTGCATGAATTCTGGCACAGGGTAACCATCTTTGCCAGGCAGCCCGGCATCCTGAACACTGTCCTCTGTGGCCACAAGGTCTGTAGACCAATGTTCCTGTACTCTTATTATGGGCTATGGCCCCAGGTAGTGCATGCCACACACTGGGTCCTACCATCTGAGCTCACTCGGACTCTGGCTTGAGTGTGTCCTCAGACTCAGAGCTGCAGTCTTCAAGAGCCACAGAGGACCCTTTACTCTCTCAGCCTCTGGGATGTATCCACCTCTTTACCGGTCGCCCACTTTGTCACCCCCTTGCTCCAGGCCCTGCCAGCTTCTTAGAGTTCTAAGATGCTGCCTTCATAGGCCACCAACCAGGTGAATGAACTTTCTGTCTCTCAGTGACTTTAGAACTGAAAACTGTAGACAAGGTGGTTCCGGAGACCTCAGGGTGTCCTGTTGTAGTAAATATTTAATCTCAATTTGGGGGGTTTCTTACCCCGCCTTGTGTCATTCAGTTCCCAGATAAAAGACACAAAACTTTTATTATAAGTCTTTAAATTTAAGCCCTAGAACTGTGCAGATATCTGCTCTCTAAACTATTATCTACTTCCCTATCAATAACCTCGAGTTATAATTTGCATGTTTCATCTGAGCTGCTCTTAACTCCAGTTGGCCAGCCCTCCTGGCCACGTTTTCATGACTCACCTACCCCATGGTGACTTCTCCCCTCTACCTCTTCTCTCTTTTCTCCTCCGGGTTTCCTCAGACCTCCAAGCCCCGCCTACCTCTCTTCGGGGAAGCTGTAAGCTGTCAGCCTCTTTAACCAATCAGGGGTAACTTGCGGGCAAGATTACATAGTAACATTTGGGTCTGTGCCTTGGGGGCCAATTTTAGCATTACAAAACACAGGGGCAGACCAAACCTCAACATTGTCCCTGCCTTTTTCAGGAACCCAGGCCCAGGGCAGCCTGAAGTGCGTGGTCCTGGGGACGTGAAACCATGTGGCTCAAGTCTGATCCTACCGGAACCCCACCTGAGAACTGCACGCACCTTGGATGTGGCCTGGTCACAGGTAACAGATGTTCCAAGGGTGACACTGATGGGGCTCAGTCAGAGAAGAACACAAGCCTCTCATTGGCATTCAAAGTCTGGCTTCCATGTTGTCCTCCCAAGGGCAGGCGCCACACTCACACGGGCTCAGAGGGACCCAGCGGTAACATCACCATCACCTGCGGCAGGGAGAAGGGGAGATGAGAAAATGCCTCCTCCAGATCTGCTGCTACACATTCCATGAGACCCTGAGGGCTGGGTACCTGTTGCCATAGCAATGGCAACCCGTTCATTTGTGAATCATCTCGGCTGCTGCTGTCTTCCTGCCCGCCCAACTCTGGCTCCTGCAGCCACTTCCTGAAGAAGTGGCTTTCTTTGCCCGTGGCACTTTGCCCGTGCAGGGGGCATCATCGTAGGCTTCCTTTTGGGAAGAATCCAGGGGAAAGTGATTTTGACTTTAGTGACATGGTGTAGGCCACAGAGGCCAGATGGGTAGGGAACAAAGGAATCAGAAGGTACCTTTGTCCCTTATGTGGTGCTGGCAGTTAGGAACAAATGGACAGACAGACAGACAAAGTAAAGACAGGTGGCTGAAGTAAAGCTCTGTGCTGCAGTGTCAGGAGGTCCATGTCTATTATTATTTTTTAAGCTTTTATCTTTAAAACCTTAATTTTATGTGCATGGGTGTTTTGCTCACATGTGTGTCTGTGCATCATACTGTGTGCCTTTGCCCCTGGGGCCAGAATAGGGCATTGGATCCCCTGGAGCTATAGACGCTTGTGAGCCTCCAAGGGGATGTTCTTCTGACATCTAGACCCTCTGGAAGAGCAGCCAGTGCTCTGAACTGCTGAACTATTCCTCCAGTCCTCATATATATGAGTATGCCCCTCCCCAGGATTCAGAAACATACAGATAACCTGAAATATGAGGCTAGCTTGGTCTACAATGAGTCGCAAGTCCCAGGTCAGCCTAGTCTACATAGCAAGTCCCAGGCCAGCCAGGACTGCGTAGTGACACCCTAACTCAAAAATAAGCCAAACAAACAGAGCCAGGGGTGGTGGCTTACACCTGTGGTGAGATGGAGGCAGGAGGATGAGGAGTTCAGAGTCATCCTTGTGCTCAAGGCCAGCCTGGATTTCATGAGATCCTGTCTCCAAAAGCATTTAGTGTTGGACTGGCAAGATGGCTCACTGGGTAAAAGTGAACTTACCACCAAGCATGGAAACCTGAGTTCCGTCCCTGGGACCCACACTGTGAAGCAAGAAACCAAGGCCTGGAAGCGGTTTCCTGACCTCCACACACACGTGCACACAAGAATGAACGTAATCTTAGAGTTTCGTCTTTTTTGTTGAGATACTTGTACATTCACTTGCTGTAATGACACATGACACGGAGTCTGGAGGGAGGACTCTGTGGTTAAGGCACTTCCTGCTTTTCTAGAGGACCCAAATGTAGTTCCCAGAACCCACAGCTCGCATCCACCTGTAACCCCAACTCTGGGGATCCAATTGTCTCTCCTGGCATCTTTTGACAACGTTTGTATGTGACATATGTTGGTATCAGAAACCGGCCTGGCAGATCTCCTCCGAACCCAGTGACGTCACCTATAGGCAACAGGGACCCGCACATCTGTTGCCATGGCAACCGAGTACATTCCCAGAGTCCACTTCCCACCCTTACCTGCAAACGATTATGTCACAGCCTAAGTAAAAGGCAGGTCCTTCCTGACCTTCACCCCTTTCCCTTCTTTCTCTTTTCCCCTTTGTCTCTGTCACCCCGTCTTTGCCCCTGCCCCACACAATAAATCTCTGCCACGTGGAACTGCATTGACCTGGTGTGGTCTGTCCGGACATGAGCCATGATTCTAACACAACAACATACACATACAGGCACACATACATATAAATTAAAAAGTAATAAAAATAAATCTTTAAAATACGTTTTTTTTAAAAAAAGAATTTAGAGTCTACTTTTTAAAAAAAGATACTCTCTTGTAACTACTATGTAGCATCCCCTAGAGATGACTTTCTCTTTTTCTTCTCTTCCTTTCCTTCTGTCCTTCTTTCTCTCCCCCTCCCCCACAAAGGAACAGAAAGATGGCTCAATGGTTAAGAACACTGTCTGCCTTCCAGAGGACACAGGTTCCATTCCTAGCACCCACACAGCGGCTCACAACAATCTGTACCTCCAGTTCCAGGGGACCTGAAGTCCTCTTTGTGTATGTGGTGCCCCGGCACATAGAGGCAAAACTTCATATACATATATAAAAATTATAATAAAATAAAAATCTATAGATTCCTAAAGTTTCTATCTTGACTTTTTTTCTTTCTTTCTTGGAAGAAGTAAATCATCTTACTTATTTTTATTTTGTATGTGTGGGTGTATATGTGTGCACGCATGTACCTGCATGTTGGAAGTCTGAGGACAGACCTCTAATTTTTGTTTGGGACAGGGTATCTCGTTGACTTGCAACTTCACCGAGTAGACTAGGTTAGCTCGCCAGTGAGCTCCAGGGACTGCCTATCTCCAGCCTCATCATCCCTAGGATTGCATCTCCACAGATTTTTTTATTATCACTATTTTTGAGAGACATGGCCTCGCTCTGAAGCCAGAATAGTCTAGAGCTAGCTATGTAGCCCATGCTGGACTCAGAGCTGTGGGGATCCTTCTGCCTCCACCTCTCAAGCATGGGATACAGAAATGAGCCACTAAGCCTGGTTTCTACCTTTTTGTCTCTTCTGTCCCTCTATCCTTCATCTCTCCCTCCCTTTTTTTTGGACAGGCTCTCAAGTATCCCAGGCTGACCTCAAACTTAGATGACCTTGCACATCTAATCCTCCTGCCTCCACCTCCCTGTTCTGGGATTACAGGCATGAAGCACTGTGCCCAGTTAACACAGTGGTTGAGCTGTATCCCAGGGCCTCCTGCTGGCTAGGCAGGGCAGGCTAGCCCTCCAGCGACTGAGTCCCACCCCAGCCCATCTTCATGTCTTTGGGATGACCTTGAATGTTTCATTTGTCTTTCCATGGCTCTTCTGAGTCTCCTGTCTTTTCTCTTTGGCGCTGGGGCTAGAACCCAGATTTTTTTCCCCGGCTGGGTAAGTTCACTATCACTGAGCTGCATGCCCAGTCCTGGGTATTACAAAACTGTGGGCAACTGACTGTGCTGACATTTTTCTGCCTGGAGTGAAGTGGGCAAGGCTTTGTGCGTTCATGTTTCTGGCCTTTGTCATTTTCATGTGTGTGTGTGTGTGTGTGTGTGTGTGTTTGTATGTCTGTGTATATATGTGTCTGTGTATCTGTGTTTATGCATGTGTAAGTATGTGTGCATCTCTGAGTGTCTGTGTGATCTGTATATGTATGTGTGTCTGTGTGTGTATATATCTGTGTATGTGTGTCTATGTGTGTACATCTGTGTGTATCTGTGTGTGTCTATGTGTGTGTCTGTTTGTGTGTCTGTGTGTGTGCATCTGTGTGTGTACATCTGTGTGTGTCTGTATGTGTATATCTGTGTATGTGTGTCTATGTGTGTACATCTGTGTGTATCTGTGTGCGTCTGTGTGTGTCTATGTGTGTGTTTGTGTGTCAGTGTATATGTATGTGTGTCTGTGTGTGTGTCTGTGTTTCTGTGTGTATGCATGTATAACTGTGTGTGTGTGCATCTGTGTGTGCTTGTGTGACCTGTATATGTATGTGGGTGTATGCATTTGTATCTGTGTGTGTACATCTGTGTGTGTCTATGTGTGTGTATGTTTGTGTATATCTGTGTGTGTCTCTGTGTGTGTGTGTCTGTGTACATATGTGTCTCTGTGTGTGTGTGTAGGTCAGAGGACAACTTTGGGGATCAATTCTCCCTTCCTTTGTATCAGTTCCTGGGTTTGAACCCAGGTCCTCAGGTTTGGCAGCAAGTCCTTTTACCCACAGCGCAGCCTTGCTGTCCCCCTAGCATTCTGCCAGATTTCTTCTCTGCTTTCAGAACTCTGAGCATGCAGTGTGTGCTTACTGGCTCCCACGTTCTGCCTGGGCTGGGCCTGTTCCCTAGGATCTCGGGGTCACCGGTTCTGGCCCCTGCCACCTCTGCTCCCCACAATGAGGCTGGTGTTATCAGTTCCTCTTCTTCTCTTGGTGACTCTGTGGCGAGTTTCTGTTTCTACTCATGGCAGGAGGACTGCGGCTGCTTGCGGAAGCCTGCTCTGGAGCTCTGATTCCCTGTGAGCGAGCTCCCAGCTGTGACTCCACTCCTCAGAGGCACCAGGCTTCCTCACTCATGTGGAAGCACCCTCCCTTCTAAGAGTGATGGATGGATTTTTGTCATAGCGCTTGGGTCATTTAGCCAGCTCTATGAGGAGACTCTGGTCCCCTTTGCTTCCCTCTGAGCAGACTCTGGTCCCCTTCATTTGAACCCTCCCTCTGAACAGCAGTCCCCTTTGGGCTCAGCAGTTGGCCCTGGTTTCCAAGAGCTGTAGCTCATAGTGCAAATCTCTGCAAAACTGCCTGAGTGTCAGTCAAAGCAGTTTGTCTAGGCCCATGGGGACTTATTTCTGTGAATCCTTACTGCATAAGAGACAGGAGCGTCCCTGAGTCAGGACAAAGCATCTGGTGGGCAAAGGGGTCTCCAGTCTACAGAGTCAACAGACAGGAGAGTACCTTGCCTAAGGCCTGGTCACTCTTGGTCGGGGAAGGGAATCTCAGGCTGGGGTTCCAAGGGGTCCCCTACTTACTGTGAGAGTCAGTGGGGCCTTGCCTGGGTGCCCCTGCCGTGATACCCACTCACCAGGTATGAACAGGTATGACTCCTATTTACTCTGAGGAGGGACAGAGTCTCTGCCCAGTCCAGGCAGGACCTGGGGACAAGACTGCAGAACCAAACCTAGCCACAGTTCACAGCGAGGGCTCCTTCATGGTAAGAGAGGAAGGTGTTCATGATGGTGGCAGAGGAGAGATTGAAGAAGGCCCCTGATGGGCACTGTGTGATACTGCAGAGAGGCCTGAGGTCTGGAGGCAGGGAGGGCATAAACACAGAGGATTTAAAGGACAGGGCAGATTCTGCCTCTGAAGGTCCCACCCCTACTCCCCCATCCCTCCCTGCATAGCCCTCTCCCTGGCTCAGCCCTGCCAGGCTCCGTGAGCTGACATCACTCACACCTGCACGCTCTCCAACCCCAGAGTCTTCTGCAATTAAAGTCTTAAGAGCGAGTCTCAGAAGCAGGAGGGGAAAAGCAATTTCCCGCTCAACGTGTCAAAAGCTGCTCATCCCCAGTGCCCCAAGGATTCATCAGGCAGAAAGATCTGTGTGGGATTCCCGAAGCGTTCTCTCCGGGCAGCAGGGTCACCTCTGCTCCCGGGGCGGTGTGGGACAGCCCTTCTGTACAGGAGCCAGGGGAATAAGGTGTGGCGAGCAGAGAGAGGCGGAGAACACACCACAGCAGGTGCCCCCAACCCTTTCCAAGGTAAACATGGGCTGATGTCATTACCAGCCCAGCTGTCTGTTCTCTGTTCCCAAGTCTTCTGCTGGAATGTGCCCTAAACATCTCTCTCTGTGTGATGCATGCATAGGTGTGCAGATACGACACACGACACAACATCCGTGCATGTGTGTGAATGCATGATGCTTACAGGCGGTCATCTGGGTTTAAGCAGCCGAGATGCAAATTTAGGCACATGGATGTGCATGCTTGTAAAATTGGTGGAGCAGGCATGGAATGAGTGTGTGTGTGTGTGTGTGTGTGTGTGTGTGTGTGTGTGTGTGTGTCTGGATAGTGTGTATGTCATGTTTAATTTCCTCAGTATTCCAAGAGTTAATGCACGCTGATGCTGGAGCCCAGGGTGGAGGACATCTGGGGCCTTGGGTTCCATCTCTAGCATCAGCACAGAAGAATAAAGGGGCCAGCGGGATGACTCAGCAGGTAAGAGTGCTTGTTGTGCACGGCTGAAGTCCTAAATTCAATTCTTGGTCCGACAGCGGAAGAAGAGAACCAACTTCTAAAAGATGTCCTCTGACACTGATGATACTGATGATGGTGATGGTGGTGATGATGGTGGTGGTGGTGGTGATGATGATGATGGTAATGCTGCTGCTGCTGCCGCCATTTCTTTTTATGAAAAAGAAAAAGAAAAGGCACAGTGGAGATGGCTCAGTAGGTAAAATGCTTGCCACACAAACAAGAGAATGTGAGTTCGACTCCTCAGCAGTCATATAAAAAGCCAGGTGTGGTGGCACACACTCTTAATCCCAGCACTCAGGAAGCAGAGGAGGTAGATCTCTGTGAGTTTGAGGCCAGCCTGGTCTACACAGCAAGTTCTGGACCAGCCAGGGCTACATAGTCAGTCTCTGTCTCAAAAAGAAAAAAAAAAGTTGGGTATAGTTGCATAGGCCTGTAATCTGGTGCTAGGTTGGGGCTTGGGGGATAGAGACAGTCAAGACTCCCAAAGCTTGGCCAGCCAGACTAGCCAGTATCAAGCTCCAGGCTCAGCAAAGACACTGTCAGGGCAAAAACAACAACCAAACAACCAAACAACAACAACAACAGAAGAGCAACCGAGGAGGAGGCCTGCCCTTCATCTCCGACGTCCGCATTCACCCGCCCGCATCTGCACGCACACGTGTGAGCGTACACTCCCGCGCACACATGAGCCTAACGCATTTTATGAGTAGACAATGAAACACAAAAAACGGGCAAAGAATATAAAGAAGAGATTTAGGGCAAACAGAGATAGAACTGTGATAGTTTCCTGGGTTGGAAGTGGGGGTCTTAAACGCCCAGGCCACGCCCAGACAGGCCACGCCCAGGTCACCAGGCCACGCCCAGGCCAGCCAGGCCACTCTCAGAGATGCACACAGGCCACTCCCAGCCCCATGGCAGCTCTGTTCACCACAGGGTACATGGTGTGTGTGTGTGTGTGTGTGTGTGTGTGTGTGTGTGTGTGTGTGTGTGTGTGTGTGTGCATTACCTTGTTTTTGAGATGGAGTCTCTCACTGGCCTGGAGCTCGTGCAGTAGGCTAGACCGATGCCCAGTGAGCTCCAGAGAGCTGCCTGTTTCTGCTTCCCTAAGGCTGGGATTACTAAGCCAGGAGTTCACTCAGCAAGCTCACTCCTGTTCTTGCAAGTACTTTACCAGCGGAGAAACCTTATACCTTACTCTTTACCGGTCTTTTTGTATTACCCTGCTACTTTTATTTGAGACATAGCCCAGACCAGTCTCACACTTGCTACGTAGATAAGGCTGGCCTTCAATTAATTATTCATCGTTCTGCCTCCTCTGCCGTCCAAGTGCTGGGGTTTCAGAAGTACACCAACATGCCTGGCTCTGCTCTGTCACCTTTTAATTTTGCCTCTGATCTCGAGTGTGTGCGTGTGTGTGTTGTGTGTGTGTGCACATGCTGTGCATGAGTGCATGTTGAGACTGGGCTAAGGTCAGGTGCCTTCCTCAATCATCCCCCCCTCCCTCTCCCCCCTGCACAAGGGCCTTTCACTGAATCTAGAGCTCGCCATTTCAGCTACACTGTCTGGACAGGAAGCCCCAAGGACTCGGCTTGTTTCCATTCACCAGAGCTGCGGTTACAGGTGTATGGTACTGTGCCTGACCTCTTCTATGTGAGTGCTGGGGTTTGAACTCAGGTCCTGATGCTTGTGCAGTGAGCACTTTGCTGAATTCAGCCTCATCCATTCTCATGATCTTTGTGTCAGAAAAGAAGTTTAAGGGGTAGTGGTAGCACACACCTTTTGGGAGATAGAGGTAGGTGGATCTCTGTGAGTTCGAGGCCATCCTGGTATAGAGTGAATTTGAGGACAGCCAGTGCTACACAGAGAGACCCTGTCTCAAAAAACCAAAGAAGACTCTCCGCCAGATTGCCACCATCATGGACACGAATCGCGGGCAGCCCATCAAGCTGGCTAGGGTAACCAAAGTGCTGGGCAGGGCCGGTTCTCAGGGACAGTGCACGCAGGTTCGAGTGGAAGTTATGGAGGACACAGCTGCTCTATCGTCCGAAACGGCAAAGGCCCGATTCGAGAAGGTGATGTGCTCACCCTGTTGGAGTCAGAAAGAGAAGCTTGGAGGTTGCACTGACCTTGCTGCTGGGTCCTGGATATCCACTACTTAGCCCATGAAATGACTAGCAACTGTTAAATAAAGCATCTGTATTTTAAAAAATGAAGAAGAAGAAGAAGAAGAAGAAGAAGGAGGAGGAGGAGGAGGAGGAGGAGGAGGAGGAGGAGGAAGATGAGGAAGAGGAAGAGGAGGAGGAGGAAGATGAGAAAGAGGAGGAAGAGGAGGAGGAAGAGGAAGAAGAGGAGGAGGAAGAGGAAGAAGAGGAGGAGGAAGAGGAAGAAGAGGAGGAGGAAGTTGTTTAAGTGTCAGCACACCCAGATTTTCTTTGCTATACCTTCTGATCCAACCTTGGCCATGGGTGGGGCATTTGTTCCTGCCATCTTAGAGGCTGCCTTTTCCAGAACTGCCCCAAGCCAACAAGGAGGTTTGCCTCCTCCAAACAAGGACATTTCCAATGTGGTTGGCACAAGAACCTCAGGGCACTGGCTGCTTGTCTCTGGTACATAGATGAGTCTCTGGGGTCGTTCCAAAAAACTAGGTGACCCAATAGAAAGACGGTCTCTACTATTCAAAAAGTAGTGAGCCTTTCCCAAGAATGACCAACCCCTCTGATGTGTGCCAAATTTGTACTCCACTCTGTTTCCTTGATCAGTCTCCACCCGATAAACCCTTGGGGACACTCGGGGTTTCCAGCCTAAGGAGATGCTGAGATGCATGGCTGACCTTCTAGAGCTCCAGCTTTCCTCCTCAGCTTCCTCCAGCAAAGGTTTGATGCCAGCTTCGAGGCATATGTTCTAGAACACAATTCCATTTTCCCACTCTCCCCTGGACTCTTAAACACCTTCCCAGGAAGTCTGCCCCACAGCTGGGCATAGGAGGCCCTCTTCCTCTGCCAACCATCACCCATAATCCTCCTGGTGTGCCGAGGACAGTACCCGTGAGGAAGGTGGCCAGCAGGTTCAAAGGACTGGGTCACTAGCCATTTTAACGCTGAAATTCTCCTGTTGCAACTGCCATATAAACAAGGAAGCTTAAAACCACAGACAAACCATCCCCTGGCTGTGTATTCTAGAGCATGAAAAGCAAGGTGTCTACAGGTCCCATGGAGCTAGCCCACCTACTTCTGGAACCCCTCTTCCCAGCCTCTGACACCTTCCTGATCTCTCTGGGGCTGCAGGCCTTCACTCTTGGCCCTCAGCACATCCCTGAGTGGCCAGCTGGCTGCCTGGCTCTCAGGCCCCCACTCCCACCTGACTACCAGGTTCTCTGCTTCTCTTAGCCAGCTCCACGATCCTGTTGCTGAGGTAAGTGTCTGCCAGTATCTCAGGGAGCTGGGGCAACGTTGTGAGTCTTCCTGTCTTGCCAGCGGAGGCTCTGAAGGGAACTGGCAGAACCCTGTGCGGGGAGAAGATGCACCCTACTTAGGGAGTCCTGAGGAAGATCCCCCATCTTAGTGGAGTTCTGAAAGCCAGGTGTCCTGCGTTGAGGGAGGAGGTCCTTGCCTTTGCTGTGGGATGCCTGCTGCCCTAGGAGGTGTGCCCTCCTTGTCTGTGGCTCTCTTGTCAAAGCTCACATTCTCCTACCACCCCACCCCACCCCCACCTCCAGCTCCTTCTCTGAGGGCTGGCAGTGGGAAGCAGCTTGGTCTAGAAAGGCAGGCATTGACTGGAGAGGTCTTCTTGCTGGCCTCGAAAAGGCCCATAGGTGGGCCTTTCCAAGGGTACCTCAGCTTGGGTCTGGCTGCTGTCCCACCCTATACATAGCTATGCTCGCCCTACTTAGGCCACACTCTTGATACAAGGCTACTCAAATTACAGACATGCTCATCGCATGCATAAGCATACCACCCTACCTACAGCCTAGCCCCCACCCCCAGCCCCGCCCACCCAACCCACAGCCCCGCCCACCCCATCACTAGATACACCGATCCTACTCAGGCCACACCTACCAGTCTATGACCATGAACATCCTACACAGGCCACACCCCCTCAGCTTGTGGCGGTACCTGTGCCCCCAGAAGCCCCTGGACACTAAACCTAACGCTCAGTGGACTCCTCCCATGGCAAGCTCTGGGACTAGTAGAAACAAACAGCCCCAGCTTCCTCCAGCTTCCTCCAGCTCCCTCCAGCAGCCCACGAGCACACTACACGTTTCTCACGTGGACACGGGAAGAACGGTTGGGATCCACTGGCACCTGTTTCCTAGTGGGGCTGGCAATGAGGGTAGTTCTCTACATTGGTTGTGTTGGAAGAGACACAGAGTGGGGAAGGCTTCTCCTTCCGAGTTCCCAGCTTCTAGCCCCAGGATGCCAGGAAAGAACCCAAGGCTCCCAGGTCAAGCTCCACACAGCAACCACTGCCTGAGAACCAGTTCTTTCCAGAGACTGGATCCTGCATGGATCTGCAGGGCCTATCATGCTAACCCGTTTATAGTCTGTGCCTTGGGTCCTCTGCCAAAAGCCCTTGAGAGGTTCCATCCCCTTGGCCTTCCCAGCAGTCGGACATTTTACATTTTATTCATTTATTTACATTTTTGAGACAGGTGGAATCTCGTTGTACTGCCCAGGATGGCTTCAAGACGCTGGCCTCTCAGGCTTCTTCCTGCCTTGGCCTCCTGAGTGTGTGCCATCAGGTGCAGCAGTGTGCCCACTTCCGAGGAAGCAGAAAGATGCAGGAGTAGAGCTGCTGCCATCCTCCTCTGATGAACCATCTTGACACTACAAGCCAACGGCTCCGGGTCTGGGGGAAGCAGCTCCCGGCCTAGGTCTGAGGCCTTGAATGCCAGGCCCTCCCTGCCCGTTAGGAAACGGGTAAAAATAGCAGACTTCACAGAGCCGACCTGGTCGTCTTCCCACTGGTCCTTCCTACTGCTCAGGCCTCCCCAGGAAGTAAGGAGCCCAAGGACAGAGCGAGAGTGGACCCTCTCATGTCACCCCTGTTCTGGCCTCAGCATCACAACCCTGGCAAGTGCTATCAAAGCCCGGAGAGGGAGCTCGGTCCGTGAAGAGGAAACTCCTGGCATTGAGAACTACTACGAAGTTAACAAAGGCTTGGGCAGAACATGCCAGATTGACAAGAAGTTACAACTTATCCTAAGGGACCAGGGCTAAGGTTCAGGGTGGACCCTGGGGACAGAGGATTGGTCGGGGACACCCATGACTTCATTAAGTATCCAGAAGAATGACAGCTGGTGTTAGGCATAGACCCCAAGCTCACTCCTCAGCTCTGTTCTTCACTGTCCCTCACCCTGTTAAGTCCTACACGACCCTGAGACTTCATCTTTGGGAGGTAATGTCCCTGAGGCCACACAGCTACAGAAGGACAGAGATAGATTTAAATATCAGTTTCCAGGGTCTTTCACCATCTCCAGTTACATCCTGGTGTTGATGTGAGCCTGTGACCAACCTACTCTGAGCTTCTTCCAACTCACCTCCCCTGGGCCAGTGCACACCACCAGCCACGTCTGTGATCTGCTGGGCTCCCTTGGACTCTGGGGACATCAGGGCTGTTCCTCTTCCCTGCTGGCTGGGATGCTTCTGGTAATGTCTTCATGACAGACTAATCAATGGCCCTTATTCACGGTCACATCCAGCTGCCTGTGCACCAGGGCACTGAGGAGGGGCTCACTGGTGGCCATGTGGGTATTGAGTGGCTTCAGGAGCTGGGCCTCTCTGCATCTCTGCCCATAGTTGTCCCAGATTAGGAGCCTGACCATGTAACACAGAGGCCCCGGCACTAGGTCAGCCTTAGCCTCCTAGTCCCAAGCACTGTGCACAGAGGTCTACGCACTGACTCCGGGGCTAGCCTCCTTGTCTTCTGGAAGCCCTGCCCCAGCCTCTGACACCTTCCTGCTCCCTGTAAGACTGATGTCCCTTGCCATGGGTCCGTACCACATTCCCTTTCAAGACCCCCACCCCCCAGGCTCTCTGCCTCCCATTCCCAGTTCCCACCTCAGATGGCTCCCATGGCCAGGAATAACCAAGTGACTCAGACAGTACTGGTGACAATGATCCCACCCTTTGTACCTTCCCTTACAAGGCCATGAGTGGCTCCTGCCAGCAGGGGTGACCTGCAGGACTCCATCTTACACCCTACATCCATCCACTTGTCCATGTGTATCTATAAAGTCAGTGCCTCTGTGTGTGTGTGTGTGTGTGTGCGCGTGTGCGTGTGCGTGTGTGTGTGTGTGTGTGTGTGTGTGTGTGTTTAGGTGGTGGGTCAGGGAGGCTACAGTGAAAGGCAGTAGAAGCTGAGAGGGTTAAGGGCCAGGTCAAAGGCCAGTGTAGAGGCAGAAGAAAGAGGCCAGCGGGGGCAGGGAGCAGAGGGAAAAGGGCCTGCTGTCCCCTGGAGTGTTCTGGGACGTCCTCTGGGTACAGCTGAATGTCCAGGGAGCAGGTTGGAACAGATAGGAAGCTAGGAGCAGTGACGGTGGAGGGCTTGCCAAAGGCCCAGGGCACGAGTGGGCCTAGGTCCTCCTGCAAACCCTGAACCCTAATGCTCTTCTTCCTAGGTCGGTACTGCCACCTGGCCAGTCACATGCAGCCTTGCCAAGGCTGCTGCTAGCCAATCTGTGAGGGCGGGTCACCTCCCTGCTTGGGAATGAAGGAGGGTGCCAAGTTCCGCCCAGTGGCATAATTATTGCTCTTCTGCCCACCTGCCTTGAGGTAGCTGGCTATAGTGGAGCCCACGGGCAGCCTGCCCACCACACCTACCCTGCTTGCTGCCCGGCCTGCCCTGCCGGCCCTGCAGCATTCTCTCCCCAGGGAGGAGCTGACCCCTGGCCGCCTGATGCCTCTGCTGTGAGTCACAGGGCTGGCCTCGGGCAGAGAGGGGCTGGTCCAGGGGCTTGGCCTCCTACGTCACCACAACCAATGGACTTTGGGTGGATCCTGCCCCCTGGCTGTTTGCACATAAAATGTTCTCCGATTCTTTTACCCACACGAAGCTGATGCTTGCGTCCGGTATATTTCCTGCTGGACTTTTTACAATGCACATCTGTGCACATTTTTAATGAGGCTGACGTGTAAATGCACCCAGTGACGATAACCCTAGCAACATCTCCCCAGGACACTTAGACCTGCAACAGCTGTATTGAGATAGAACAGCAGACCGTGAATCCTTTAGAAAGAGAGGAAAAATTCGATTGTTTTTAGTAAATCTTCAGTTGCACACCACCACTGTAATCTAATTCCAGAGCATTCTAATAGCTCCCCCAAGCACCCCTGTCCCCGTGAGCAATCATCCCTATGCCTTGCTTTCTCAGGCCCTTGGGGCAAACCCCATTTATTTCCCGTCTCTGTGGATCTGCTTTGCTCGGTGTTTTCCTGTCATGCAAAGGCCTTCTGAGACTGCACACATCTTGTGAACCCCCATATTAGCTGGTAATGGTGACTGGTGACTACATGGTGATTTGGCACAGTGTATTTTGGCTGTTTGGAGCCTTGATTGGCTCTGTGATCTAACCGGCAGAGGGGATGAGACAAGCAACCACTTGACCTCTCGACACAGAGTGCTTCACCCCAGGAAGAGGGCATGGTTACTTTTTCTTGCAGGACAGTAGGGCTCTTTCTTCTCTACTTTGCTTGCAAGGAATCCCCAGCACAGGCAGCAGGTGCTCAGGGACCACTGGATCTGTTCCCACACCGGCAGCTCAGCTCAGCCTGTGGCATGTCTGGAATGCATCTTCCAGGTCTCAGCAAGGCATCCACCAGACATCCTTCCTTCCTGGTTGGAGACTGTCATGCTGACCCTGGAGTTGACTTTGGTGTGGCCCAGTGGGTGAGCATTCCCTAGCATGCGGGAGGCCCTGGGTTCTGACCCCAGCTCTGTAAAAAGAAGAGAAGGTCCTGAGGAGACGAACCTGCCCAAACCCATATCCCCACTACCATCTGAGAGCATTCTATTCAATCTCTGTTTTCCAGCCCGCTACAAGGGATTTATATTTTATCTAAGTGGCTTTCAGCCACCTGGAAACCACTGAGAGACTCAGAGAGGAGGGCTCTCCTGATTTCCCTCCGCCCAGCCTTTGAGAGCCTAAGACCTCTGGCATCCAGGACATCCACGCCAGGAACTTGCTGTGATTTCTTGATAGGCCCCACAGGCTGGGGCTACTTGTCAGGACAAGGAGGGCCCCTCCCATAGTGGCCTCTGCCAGCCCCGAGCAGCTTGGTAGAGAAGTAGGTGAGCACTGCACTTAGCTCTAACAGTGCATAGCTCCCTGCCCTGGTCAGCCCTGGGCAAGAGCCATTACACTAGGGCCCAATCTGATCTACCCTTGTTGGGGGTGAAATTGCTAAGGCCTAGGCAGAACAGGTCCAACTGCACTTAGCAGCCTGTCCCAAGATCACCCCTACAGTCACCCCTCCACCCCCTCCCTCGCTGACCTCTGTGCCCCATCCTGTGGCACTGCGCCAGGCCTTACTCACACACTGCCAGTGGCAGGGCCTCTCTGGGGAGGCGGGTGGAGCTGTGGCTTCTAAGGAGCTGTGCCCAGGGCAAGTCCTGTTCTCTGCCCCTCAGCCTCCTTTTTACAGCTGCCTAGAGGAAAAATCCCTTCTGGTCACCAGGGAAGAAGGTCACCTTCTGGTTACCAAGAGGAAGGGCAAGAGAGCCTGAGACTTAGTGGCCTAGGCTCCATCCCAAGCTTGCAGGTTGCTAGAGGCCATGGGAGGCACGAAATCACCCTGCCTCTCTGTCCCCGAAACATCTGCCTCCCTGTGAGGATGCCTTTCCCCATCTTCCTGGGATTTCTGGATGGCTGAGATTGGAGGGGAATGTGTACATGCCTGCCTTTGCCTTCTCTCTCTCCTGAGCGCCCCCTGTATTCACCACTGAGGCCTGGAAGAGCAGGTGGACTTCTAGTCATTTTTCCTATCCCAACAGAGAGGTTTCCAAACCGTGGGGACTTGGGAGTAGAAGTGAGAGTCTTCACTACCTGACCAGACCCACTCTTCCTCATTGCTTGCCCTCAGTCAGCATGGGTCTCAGCTCACCAGGGGAGCTTGTGTTCCAATGTCTCCTTGGCAACAACAGTGTCTCCCAGCAACCCACCACCCCCAGTGCCTGCATTGCCCCTAGGAGAGAGAGGTCCCCCAGGAGCCCAAGTGTGTCTGTGGGAGTTTCAGGCACTCCAGTGTCTGGCAATGATAAGGTGGTGGCAGGGTATGGGTGGCAAAGGGAAAACCCAGGGCTAGCCCCAGAGCTGTCAGAGAGACCCCTTACTGGAGCTGATGGGGGAGCCCCTGGGTGGCCACCAAGCCACCAGTCACAGAGGGAGATGTACAGCCTAAACCTGGTGGGACCTGTCCCTCCCAGACCCTGGGACCACCACCCATGTAGTCTAAGGCTGTTGGTGTCATTCATTCTGTCTGGGTTTCCCTTTCCAGTGAGAGCCTACATCTCAGCAGGATATAAACCAGCTGAGACACAGACCTACTCAACATCGAGTCAAACCTGCAAAAGCTCCCGGATCAGCAATTCCAAACCTGGAGTACCAAGTGCAGGTGTGTGGTCCCTGAACTTGGAGAACCGCCCTCACGAGAGTTGTGGAAGCAGGATTTGGGCAGCCTCGGGGCAGAGGCATGGCTTTTCCCAACCAATGCTGGGCCAGCACTGGATTCCAACCCTGCAGCACGCCTTAGCATAGTGTACAGTCTCAGCTGACACCGACAGGAGCAGAGGCCCTTTCCCAAGGTCCCAGGGCAAGGACAGGGGTAGAGCTTCAGGGAGGGGCATGAACAGGCTCAGACTGGTAGGATAGTTTCCTCCCATAGGATGGGTTAGGAAGGATGGTATCCCAGTCCCACCCTCTGCAGCTAATCTCTTGGCCATGGTGGCCATCTTCTGCACCTGCTTATTCACAAACTGGAGACCAACCCACTCCTATTCCTGAAAATCTTAAGGTCTCTAGTGACCCAGAGAAGGCTCCCTCCTGAAGCCCCAGCAATGGCATGACTGTGGCTCCACATGGTCTTGAGTGACATTTTAACCTCTCTGGGCCTCATTTCCTTGTTCTGTGAAATGGGGATGAGGCCTTCCTGGGTAACACACACAGTGTTTTTCTGACTGGCAACCGTCTCTGCTGCCTCGCGCAGCTCCCCCTGGCTTCTTCCCTTAGCCCAGGTTCTTCTTTTTCAGCTCCTTCCTGTTTCTCTACACCAGTCACCGCCCCTGCAACCCCCACTACTCTCTTTGCAAGGTCTCCTTTCTCCAAACAAGCAAACACTGCAGAGGGCCCGCCTCATCAGCATCCCCGTCAGTGCCCACTGCCCCTTTCCCAGGGTTACCCTCCTGTGATCCCAGTCCGGGGGTGGCTGCGCTGACATCACGGGCGGGCGTTTATCTACTGCTCCTCACCTAACGCAAATTTCATCCTCGCCCTCTCTGAATCAATTTACTTTTATTGCCTCAGCTGCTCAAAAGCAATTTTTCAAGAGCAAAAAGGTCAGCACGTCCAACACTAATCAATTCTCAGAGAGCTCCTGTAGTCGCCAGGGGAGCCGGGACCGGGATGGCAGTTCTAGCCCTTCCCGCCAGCCCCCGCCCACCAGCCCCCGCCCACCAACCCCCGCCCACCAGCCGCCTCACTTTTATTGCTTCATGATGCCTGTCATTAGCGGTGTGTTTGAGATGCCCCACAGTGTTCTTACAACATAAAACCTGGGTGACTTGCGGAGGGGGGGCTCAGAGCGTTTATAGCCACTAGCTGACTCTGGACAGTAATAGCTGAGCTGATGGATCGCTGGGAAGGAGAGGCAGGACAGGAGGCATCTAGCCACTTGTTTAAAGCTCACAGCTAGCCAAAGGACACACTGAAGGATCCAGGTCCTGCTGCCTGCCTAGGGCACAGCCTTTCCTACTACCCTGATTGGGAGCATCTGCCAGCTCCTCCACCCCAGTTCCCACTGCCCAAGATATCTTCCTGGGCACCCCTCTCTGCTGCTAAACATGCTGCCAAGCTGTGGGCTCTTAGAAACCATTCCACAGATGGGGAAACTGAGGCTCAATGTTCTGAAGTCTTGAAGGGGCAGATGCAGCCTTGGAACAGACGTGTGATGTGTGTAGTTGTCTTTGTGCATGGTGCCCACCAGAGAACCAGGTCCATGTTCCTTGTCCCACATCAGCCTGACCTCTGACTCCGGAACACTAGAGTCTAACATGCCCTGGGACTCCCAGTGACAGATACTCACTCAGCATTCCTCATAGGTGACCCTCTTGTAGGCACTCTTAGGTCAATTTTACAGTTAGGGAAACTGAGGCAGGAGGTACAGTCTTATGCCTTTACCTTCACATCTGGAAACATAAAGTTCAAACAGAGCCCAAGTGCTTCCTCTTGGTTCTCTTCATGTCTTTAAAAATGTCACAGGAGGGGCTGGAGAGATGGCTCAGTGGTTAGGAGCACTGACTGCTCTTCCAGAGGTCCTGAGTTCAATTCCCAGCAACCACATGATGGCTCACAACCATCTTTAATGGAATCTGATGCCCTCTTCTGGTGTGTCTGAAGACAGCAACAATGTACTCATATACATAAAATAAGTAAACCTTTTTTTAAAATGCCACAGGAGGAGCTGGGATATGGCTCTGTGGTGGAGCACCTGCTGGTTTGTTCAAAGCCCATTCCATTCCCACAGCCACAAAATAGACCAAGAGCAACAAGGCTGGAGAGCTGACCCAGTGGTTCAGAGCACAAGCCATTCCTGCAGAGGACCCAGGTTTGATTCCCAGCACCCACTTGGTGGCTCACAATCATCTGTAACTCCAGTTCCAGGGGCTCCAATGTCCTCTTCTGGCCTGTGCTTACAAGGCAGGAATTTGTTGCAGAGATGCATGTATAGGCAAAACACCCACAGACACCGAAAACAACACGGACAAGCCCTGAGGACCTGGCTCAGTTAAATGGTTGCCAGGCAAGCATGCGGACCTGAGTTTGGGTTCCCAGAGCCTACATGGGGTGTCTATCCTATCTTAGTGCTGGGGCGACAGAGACAGGAGGATCACTGGGTCATGCTGGCTAGCTTCTCTCGCCCAATCTGTGAACTCCAGTCACAAAACATGAGGTGGAGGGCAGCAAAGAAAGACTCCTGACATCTCTGTATGGCCTCCGCACGCTGTGCACAAACGCTGTGCACAAACACACAAGCATGCACCCATCCATACACCACACCCACCTCCAGAATAACCAAGATAAAGACGTGGCAAAGGCTTCTGATTGACAGGTGCTGCACATGATTGACAGGTGCTGCAGAGTGGTGGGAATGAGGCGGACTGCCCCACGGCGACGACTTGCCTCCTGGGTGATAGGAACACTCCGGGTGTACACGGGTGTTGGCCATGCGACCTGGATGTGCACAAATGCCTTGCTACTGTATTCTTGGAAATGGTGACTATGATATTCAGAAGTGAACTCTCCAAGGACTGGGAGATGACTCCGGAGCTCAGAATAGTTGTTGCTCTTACAGAAGGCTTGGAGTCCATTCCCAGCACCAACGTGGTGGCTCACAAACATCTCCAGTCCCAAGAGGATACGATGCCCTCTTTTGATCTCCACAGGTGCCAGGTACACAAGTATTGCCACATACATGTAGGCAAAATACTTGTATACATAAAACAAGATAAATCAATCTTTAAAAAAGAAAAAGAATATAACTAAGCTCCTGTACTGGCTGGTTTTGTGTCAACTTGACACAAGCTGGAGTTATCACAGAGAAAGGAGCTTCAGTTGAGAAAATGCCCCCATGAGATCCAGCGGTAAGACATTTTCTCAATTAGTGATCCAGGGGGGAGGGCCCCTTGTGGGTGGTGCCATCTGTGGGCTGGTAGTCTTGGATTCTATAAGAAAGCAGGCTGAGCAAGCAGGAGAAGCAAGCCAGTAAGTTACATCCGTCCATGGCCTCTGCATCAGCTCCTGCTTCCTGTCCTGCTTGAGTTCCAGTCCTGACTTCCTTTAGTGATGAACAGCAGTATGGAAGCGTAAGCCGAATAAACCCTTTCCTCCCCAACTTGCTTCTTGGTCATGATGTTTGTGCAGGAATAGAAACCCTGACTAAGACAACTGCTTCGGTATTTCTGTCCTACACTTGTCCAGAGGCCAGGTGGCCCACCAGCTCCTGCCTCTGCAGAGATGGTCTGTGGTCATGCTCCTAAAAACACAGCTGCAAAGAAATGCTGCGATACCCTACCACCAGCAAGAAGGTCACCTCCCCTAGGAAGCCTTCCCACCACCCTGGTGGTCCTCAGAACACCATTGCCAGTCCTGAATTTGTTCATGCCATCTGCCTGTACTTGACCATGAGCTGTAGTCACAGATCCTTGACTATTTACTCTGCAAAGTCTCCACTTGGGCCAGACCCCTGCCTCCTTATGCTTGGCTCTATTCATGCAGCTCTTGGGTGTTGTCAGTGAACCCCACCAGGTGTGATAAAAGCAGATTTTCAGGTCCTTCTAGGGGGTCCCTCAAATCCTGAGTCCCTCTTGGCAGCAGCTCCCTCAGGTCTAAGCTGAGCTCTCTTTGGCTTTTCAGAGCTTCAGTGTTACCTGGGAGAGCCTGCATCTGCTGGGCAGTGTTTAGGCTTCCTGTGCTGCTCATGGATAGGAGTTCATTGACTCCCAGGTCCTTTCTTGTAGGGACCACAGGCATGCTCCATCGATTTCCAGATTACATACTGTCTACAGAAGGCTACCCAGGGCAGACAGGCAGCCCCAGTAAAGGCCCTTTCCAGTCTGTCCTGTGGTCTCTGACAAGCTTCTCTTCAATGCATGTCTAGCAGGAGCCCCAAACCTCTGTCTGTCACCCAGGAGGATATTCTGCCCCATCTGTACCAGGCTTTTCTTTGGGTGTGAAGGCTTAGAGATAGGGTTGTGGGGCGGCCTCCTCAGCGCAGGTCCCAGTGGGCAGGGAATTGATTGTTGGGGTAGCCATGAACAAATCCCACTTCTTCTCCAAAGTAACCACACCAGGAAGACCCAGTGAGCCCAGCAGACAAAAGCAGGAGCTGGTCAACACTGAGTCCTTAAGGATGTTGGTTTCTTCTGCCATCTCTGTCCCAGGTATGATGTTAAAGTCCTCTGAACAGGCTCCTGGCTAGCTAGGGATATCCAGTGGAGAGGCTCCTGTGTAGACAGTCACCAAGGAGCAGAGAGGCAGGAGCTGATGACAGTCTCTGTCCCTTATACCAGGCACTGGAACCTGGATGGCTTCTATTCTGGCCAGGCCACTAGGGACCCTGCCAAGTCCTCTGGGGCCACTGCCAAGTCCTTCAGCGGCAGCAACTGCAGAACATTCTGAGAAATCCCCTGTGGGGTTTTCTCTAGAAACCTTGTGAGGCAGGAAGTGATGCAGGGCTCTGGTTGAAGTAGCAGGTGGCACCTAGAACTCTGGGGGACTGGAGGGCTCTCGCTAGGGGGGCCAGGCTGGTGAGCTGAGGTAGCTTGAGAGGCCCAGTTAGGGCTTCTGCCTGTGGACACACTTCAATGGCTGGCTGAATCCCACCTGACCTATTTACAGAGCTGCCATGCTCAGAGTGAGGCACCCAGGTCCACAGGGGCTGGACCAGAACTAGTCCAGGCCACTGTTTTCAGGACATGGATGGATGCTGCCCCCTATGGCAGCAGGTGACTCCCCAAGGGTGCCATCTGAATTCTTTCCCACCCAGAAGAATCTTTAGCAACTCTGCCACCCCAGAATCCTTCAGTCAGGCTCAGCCATGGTAGGAATGAAAGTCACCAACTTACTCAGTTTCATCAAAATTGAATCTTAAAAAAAAAATATTTCTGTTCAACAAGAAACCAAATATTTTAAACACAGCCAGTCAGCAGCCGTCTCTAGAAGACACAAGCAGCAGACACCCTGGGACTTCCCTCTCTCACCTCCCTGGGTACCTTCAGAGTGGGAGTGAGGGCTTCTCTGCCGCTTTCTCCAGAGCCCCCACTGCCCTTCTACTCAAGGGCCACACTGTCACCTGAACAAATGACTCACAATGGGATCCATTATAGTCCCAAAGCCATCAAAGGAAGAGAGAGGGCTGGGGGGTACCCAGCAGTTCTGCTGCACCACCAGGAGCACAATCCGCCATTGTAGTTCTGTTAGAAGCCCCAGTGATAAGAACGGAGGCAGGAAAGGCAGCCAGGCCTCCTGAGCCAATTGCAAAACAGAACAGAAAGTTCAAGGACCTGAGATAGGAGAGACCACGCTAGGGACGGCCCCTCCACCCTCCACAGCAGCTCTGCGGATTCCTGTGTCTATCTTTCTTCACATCCTGTGCCCCAAGGGGGTCAGGACACTGAGCTGGCACCAGCCCAGAGTCTGTCTCCAACTCTAAGCTGGCAGCCGCACACTGACTACCCTGTATCCCGTTTGTGTCCAGTATAGACAGGAAACAGGCATGGGGAAAGGCTGCCATTTCTAGGGCATGAGCTTCGAGCCAGGGCTCAGAGCTCCCATCTGACTGCACTGCTCTGTTCTCTGAGACTGTTCCTTGGGCTGTCTGGTCTGTAGGGACAGTGACAGCAGGCCCCTACCCTCTCTCATGTCCATCTGTGGGTACCTGGAGAACCCAAGCCAAGTTTCTGTGAGGATGGCCACATTTCTTCTTTCAGTCCCAGGTGATCTCATAGAAGCTGCCTTCTTTTCGGGTCTAGGTCCCAGGTGTGGTCAATTTCCCCCCGGGGACACCTGTTATTGAGCTGAACACCTGTCCCTGTTTGGATCCAGCTAGTCAAGAACAGCTGTGGAACCACAAGCAATTCACTTAGTCTGTACCTCAGTTTCTCAATCTGGAAAATGGGGGTGAGAACCGTTCTCCCTCTCCTGGCCATGATGAAAGGACTGAGAATCTTCGGCTAAGTTCTAGACTGTCCGAGGTGTGTCTCCAGACCTTCATTTTGTAGACTGACAGCACCTCAGGGATCCCATGCCTGTTTACCAGTGCCAGCCATCAGTGAGTCCCTGTGCTGGCTCTCACTGAGAGCAAGTGGCTAATGCTAGCTGTTGCACGTGTCCTTCACTCTGAGTTGCAGAGGCGGGGGAAGGGGCAGCCGGCTGACAGCCAGTGAGCTCTACCAACCATTCCTCTGAAGCATTCCAGTCTGCTGGCTTGGGTCCCAGCCTGTCTGTCCCCCAGTGTGGGGTCACTGGTCATCAGCCCCCCCATCAGGACATGGGATCCCCTTCTTCCTAAGAGCCTTTCAGCCCTTTATAAGGCTTCAGGGATGTCCTTCCCCTCATGGCCTCCCCCCAGCCCGTCAAGGCCAATCACTAGCTCCTCCCCCACTAGCCCTTGGCTGAGAATGAATCAGTTTTAGGGGAGACATCCTATGATACTGCACAGAGACCCTGCCTCTGCTGCGACCAAGGTCATTCAGCAGAGGGACCAGTCTGTATCCAGGGGCTTCTTGCTTCCAAGACCCCCTAGCCAGAGCAGGAGGCTATGGGTACAGGATTGAGCCACTGAAGACCTGAATGTCCTAGAGCCATAGAGGGCAGCTGACCATGGTATGCAGTGTCCCTGGGCTGAGCCAAGCCCTGTGGCTTAGGTCTGGGATATCCTGTTCTACCCCTCTGTGTTCTCATCCCTGGCTGGCCAGGAGGCCCACATCCCTGCTATGATTTGATTATGAATGGGAGCCCCTCCTCCTGTAGCTGAGTGATCACATCAAGCCCCACTCATCTGAGAGACTCGTGAGAGTTACAGGCAGCAGAAAGCTAACAAGAAGGACAAACAGCGCACACAGACTTCCAGACCCCCACACTTGGTCACGCCCCATCTCACACCTGTGGCCAGGTTGCCTCAGCCTGTGGCGATGGAGGCTCAGGGTTGGCTGTGTGTGCTGGGGCTTGAGACAGTATTGGGTGTGACTGTCTTCTGAGCCAAATGACAGCCATGTTGGGGGGTGCAGTTGGGCTCTCTTGCAAAGACCATCTCAGCTGGGCTTGTTGGCTATTTATACCTGACTTCCACCCCTACCCCAGGTAGGGTAGGGTAGGGTCCCGAGTGACCTACTGTTGCCTGCCACACCCTGAGTGTACAGAGGAAGGGATAGGGTACACAGGCCAGGGTAGAATGGGGTTGAGAGCTCTGTCAATGCGGGTATGGGAAAGTCTTTGCCCATGCTGAGTAGAGACTCTCCTTCCCAGGGCTGGCTTCTGTGGGAGGTACACCCACCCACAGCCCTGCAGGCACAGGAAAAAAGACATTATGTCTCCCCCTGAGAAAGAACTTCAGCAAAAGATGGGGCCAAACTTAGTAGAACTTCACCCAGCCTCTCTCTGCATAGGACACTTTTCAAGGGGTTACACTCTAGTCCCCAGGCTGCCACGCAATAGCTGAGCACACAGGGGGACAAACTATGGGTCGTTCCCTATGTTGTGGATGCGAGCTCGGTGCTATCACTGTCCCTATGCAGGTGAGCTCTATGAGGCTCAGAGAAGCTAAGCAACTTGCCTGAGATCACACAGCAAAAGAGATTCCTAGACTGGAATACCAGGCCACAGTCCTCAGGCCTGGCTGTGCATAGAAGGCATCTTCCATGTCCCCTCATCTCCCTTGACGGTCTGTAAACAGACTCTGCTGAGAGGTGACAAGGATTCCCCCTCGGCAGGGTCTTATATAGACTAGATTGTCCCCCCCCCCCCAGTTTATGTACACTGGGTACCAACCCCAGGGCTTCGGGCATGCTAGGCAATCTACCATCTGAGGTGCGCCCCCAGCCCCCCAGGAGTCTTCGGGCAGGTTCTATGCCTGAGGGTCAATCTTATCAACACAGCTCTGTCTCTTTTATGATCTGTGTACCCTGGCATGTGTTCATATTGGTGGTGACATTCCTCCAATGGGATGCTATTTGCTGACCGCCCTCCCCGGGAGGACCCTGGTTTATTAATTTATTATTCTGCAAACACCTAAGAGGCTGTTGCAGCTACAGATCTGTGCCTTACACAAAGGTGGCATCTGAGGCCTGGAGAGGGCAGGTGTGGTCCCCAAGGCCATCCTGTGAGCTCAGTGTACTCCCTGCTCTTCATTCCACACACAGTCAGGGGCAGTTGGACCTCCTGCCTCTTTGAAGTACTTGGTTTAAATGAACAGTTAGTAGTATGCTCTCCTGCGAGTGCTGTCCTGCGGAGTACTTGGTATAAAGTGATGGGGTGGACGCCTGCAGGGAGGTACTTGTCTACCTCAAAGAAGGAGGTGACCCCCATGGGACTCTTCAGGCCCAGAAGCCCAGTCTTCCCTCTACAGGGTCCATCCACCAAGGGCCCAGGCGAAGGCTGAGCCAGAGTCAGGCAAGGCTCTGGCTGACCAGGGAGGGTCTGAGGCTGGCTTGTTTTGCCTTGTTCTCCCCAGCTCATGCCGCTGTCTTGGCTAAAGACCACCACTGCATCAAGAGTGATTGATCATAGTTCCAATTTTAAGGAAGTTTCTGCACTCTCCCTGAGAAGAGACCCTGTTGGCTGACAGCTGTCCAGGGCAGGGGTCAGGCACAGGCCCAACTCTAGGGTTTGTGACAGCTATGTTCAAGACAGCCATCTGAAGCCCCACAGTGTATGTGCTAACCTCCTGCAGGGACAGGAAAAGGTCAAGTTTGATGATGTCATTCCATGACTCTGTGCCCAACTGCTTACCCCACCCAGGGACAGTCGATGGAGGCTCCCGACACTGGGCACTCTTTGAGACCTAAAACATCTCTTTTCTGTGACTACAGGAATAGAGGCACCATGTGTGTGTCAGGTTCAGAAGGACAGACAGAGGTCTGCTGAGGGCAAGGTGTCCTGGCTACAGCTGGTTCCTGGGGGTGGAACAAGGGTAGGTAGATTCAGAGGGGTTGGAGTCAGAGGCCTGGTTTCCTCCCGGAGGGGGAGGTCTACGAGTCCTCTGGGCTTCTAGGGCAGTGCGGTTTCCCTTGCAGTGCTGTGGCTGGCACAGAATGGCGTCCTTGTAGTTAGATTCTCCCCTAACCCCGTGTCATGGAGTTATTAATACTTACCTAGAGTACACCTGTCGTGATTGGATTGGTGGTCCTCCTCCTGCGCTCCTGCAGTTGACTCTCCCCCCAAGCTCCTGGCGCAGGAAGTCCTCAGTCCCTCTCCCATCCTGCATACTTCCTCTCTCAAGACCCTTGCTCCCTACTTTGTAGGCACGCTGCCGCCGCTGTCACAGGGGCTCTGCGGTGGGGGTGTAAGTGCATAGTGGGATGGTCACATTGGATAGGAAGTCAGAAGCCACCACAAAGGTCTCTGCAGAGGAGGCGTGGGGTGGTGGGAGCACACTGTCTCTTCTGTGGAAGCTGAATGAGCCCTCAGGATGCCTCAGGAAGATACTGCATCTCACTGTGCACAAGTGCCATCCTCCACCCTCGGCTCTGGGTGCAGACTTGGCCTGCCCCTTCCAAGAAGACAGGGCTAGTGAGAAGCCCAAGTCCTGTTTGAACTGCTGTGGAATCTCTGTGTCTTGTACATTAGTATGGCTGGCATCCACCAAGTGGACAAGAGCCGAGGAGGGGCAGGGAGGCTGATGCAGCCCGCCTTGAGATCAGAGGAACGATTCGGTCCTCTGCCTGGCAAAGTGCCTCCTCTGTCTAGCTCCTGCAATGCAGTAAGCCCCATGGAACCCAGGGACCATGGGGTTGGGGGACCCAGTGCTCCTTCTACACCCCACAAACACTCATCTTTCCCAGGACGGAGATTCTGAGTGGAGGTCCCAGAGCTAGGCTGGTTTGATGAGCATAGTTGAACTGTCGCCCACCTTAAGGGTGCCCGACAACCTGAGGCATGACAGGGGGAGCTGTGGTCTTTGTACTCAGCCTGCAAATCTGCAGTATCCTGGGGCTGGGGATACCATAGCCACTGTGAAAGGAGGGAAAGGGGATGCCCAGGCAGGACACAGGATGCAGGACCTTCACTTCCAGCTTTCTGTGGGCACCTGCAGACATATTTGTCCCAGCCACCTACCCAGACCCTGTCCTGGTGAAACTGGCAGATCTCATGTAAGCATAAAGTCTCCACAGATACTTGTGCCAGGAGCTCCTCCATTTCAGAGACACCGCTCACCTCCGAGACTCCATTTATGCTTGTCTGCCCGAGGCAGGAAGTTCCATGGCCATTCAAACAGAAAGACCCAAGAATGGGGGAACGTTCCATCCAAGTGAAGCATCTGGAACAACTGGACACTTCCCCAGGAACCCAGAAAGAAGATTTGAGAAACTGAGAGAACAAGTTTTTCATGGAAGAGACCTGAGTCTGCTTCTGAGCAACACCCAGGTGGCCTGTGAGTTTGGTGCCTTGTTGCTACAGCCTGCAATGGTGACAAGAGGTGAACAGAAGAGAGGGACGCAGCCTGTGGCTGTCATCCAGGTTGCTCCTTCCTTCCATGACCCCCTTGAGGTGTTACTGGTGGACTTCCCGCAGAGTTCACTGTTTTTCAAGTAGACTGGATTCCCTCTCATGGAAGCCAGAATCCCCTCACCCAGCATCCTACACATGGGTGGTCCTCACGGGCTAGTGGATAGAGTCTCCATTGGCAGCAACTTCTCCTGGGGCTGGCTGAGCCACACTCAGAGCTTGCTTAGAGCCCCTGGGTTCTGGGGGAAGAGAGACTGGATGTCTCTGACATAGGACAGCCTGCAGGTTCTCTCCTGCCTCCTGCAGCCACTAGGCTCTGTGTCCAGGACTCTCCAAAAGAAAAGCAGTGTGGAGAACATGCTCCTGGGTGCTCCCTCTTCAGTGAACACTTAGCACCATTGACTCCCACACGGCCTTTCTTTTAAACCCTGCCCTTTGCCTTCTGGTGCCTCTCCTGTTAACTGTGTGTTGCTCTCCTCTTCCGCTTGCTGCCTGCAGCTGGTGTTCACATGCTGGCCACAGATCTTAATTGCACCACCCATGGCCCTGACCTCTCCCCCTACCCCACCCTGGCCCTCTGCCATTCCCACTGCTGGGCCAAGCTGTTCGTTCTCCCACTGCCTCGCAGCCAAGAGACCCCTGACCTTGGTGTCTTTTTTCTATTGCATCTGTGCATAGTTGCTTATGGCCAGGGATAAGTGAACGCTCTCTCAGATGGGTCTCAGTTCAGTGGGCACTCCCACTTTGTGGTAGAGTGTGGCTAGAGCCAGGTGCTGTGCCAAACTGAGGGCTCTGTCCTCTCTCTGCATCCTGAACCCGGAAGACTCTGTCATCCTTGATAATGTGACGTGTCCCCCTCTGCCTGGGGTCAAAGGACCAGCAGAATCTGGCCTGACACCAACTCTCCTATTTGAGGAAGAAGCAGCTTTTGCACTCTTTAAATCATCCTGCTCCCATGCACACACGGAAGCCAAAGAGCTGTAACTCTCTTGAGATGTGGAGATGGGAGGACAGGGGTTTGGAGAGTAGGGAGCCAGCTATCCCCTTTAAATATAGGAGCATGAAAATCTGAATGTCACCCACCAGGCTGGTGGCAGGTGTCCTCTGGTCCTCAGAGGATGTGAGTGGGCTCAGGTCCTGGGCCCTTTGGAGGGTGGGGCAGAAGGCTGCTTTATGGTAACTGGAAAGAAGAGGTGGCCTGGGGTCTCATATGGAGGGTCTGCTTGGATGCCCTTTCCCTGACAGGTGGGACACAGGTATGGTGGTGACGAGAGCCCAGATAAAGCATGGGCAGAGCTTGGGTTTGAAAGGGGGTGGCTTGGTGACCGGGGGTGTGTGGAGCCCAGGGCATGCCTTGTGAATGAATGATCCACCGTTTCTGGACTCTTGGCTAGTCAGGCCATAATGGGGGACCCTTACAACCAGGACTGCTCTGGAGTAATGAGGCGGAGACAGGATTTCACTGGGGTGAGGGGAGGTAGCTTATGAACACTCCTGCTCAAGGTTGTAGGAGAGGCGGGGGTGGGGGTGGGGGTGGGGGGAGGTGCTGTAGAAACAGGGAGCTCAGGGGTTGCCTAGCTGAAGGCACAGAGGTGTGGGCAGCCTCATCTCTTTGAGAGTATTGCCATGTAGGACATGTGCCCAAGCCCTAAGCAACTTCACATAAGTTCACCCTGTTCCAATGGGTGTGACTGACCAATCTGTGGCTCAAAATGGGGGTCATCACAGGCCTTAGCCCCAGTGCTGACTGGCCTGGAGGTGTGGGCTGTCCTTCCCTGAGGGCAAGTCACTCCTGTCCCTGGGCTCCATGCCACCCTCTGCAGTGTCACAGACCTCAGAGATGCTGAGGCTATGAGCCTGCCTGGCTACCTTCTGTCCTTTGGCCATTAGTCATCACCGGCATCTCACATGCCATTGACAGTTGGAGCTGAGCTTCTAGGCAGATTGGGCCAGCAGCTTCCAGGTGGATGGAATTTTCTCTACAGGGAACTAGTCTCTGGCACCCTCGTGAGTTGACCCTCCGGGCTTGGCTGGCACCTTCCAGTCCTCACTGGGGCATGCTAGGCATGAATATGTCCAACAAAGGACAGACAGGCAGAAGGTGGACAGACCCTTAACATGGGAACCCCCAGTGAAGCACATATCAGTCTACCCGGCCCCGCCCCCCCCCAACCGCTGCGGGGCACACCAATATATACAGAAGCCTCGTGGAAGCAGCTCAAAGTTCCAAAAGCTCCTCAGAACCCAGAGCCTATGTCTCTTCTCATCACCCTAGGCTTCATGTCCCTGTGCCTGACTCCCAGAGCTGGTAAAACTCATTGATGATGCCCGGGTTCCCCTTCCAACACCCAGCCCACACCCACCAGGTCTCAATAGTTTGTCTCCAAAAGGAAGTTCATAAAGTCTGACTCGGGCTTTTCTTGAAATCGAGCAGGGCTCTGTCAGACACTGTTAGAGTTTCCAGGTACTGGGCTAGCCTGGGCTCCATGTGCTCCGAGGTAATGGTCTTGATGCCCATAAAGCACTCCTGGGTTCACCAAGGCCCTTCTCCATTGCCAGGCCCAGAGCAACCTTCCAGCATGCTCCTGGCCTTCACAGAGCAGGGCCTGCAGATCATTCCTTCTGGCTCTGCATCTCAGGCCTCACCAGTTCCCCTTCTCAATATTCTCAGGGCAGCCAAGGAGCTGAGGAGGCTGGTTGTGGCTACAGACACACACCCCCCCCCCCCAGCTCTTCCACAGGGCCTCTCTCCTTAACCCTGGGGCACCTGACCTGGCTACTCTCACTAGGGCTTTCTCTCACAGCACAGGACCATGTGTGTGGCAATACTATTTTATTTGTTTTGTGAGGAATCCATGAGAATCATGATTCACAGGGGTCATGGTGACCATTCCTGACCTTGACTGGAAGGGGACTGCTTAAAAAAACAAAACGCAACAGAGAAACGAATCACTTGCCGTAGACGTCAGCGATGGGGATATTTCATTACTTTAAAAACAAAACGAAACACACGAAAAGCTGTCCTCCTTATCCTTGAAGTGTGGAAGAAAGACAGTCATGTGACTTGAGTTTCTGCAAACCTGGAACGCTATCTTCCCACCTGGAATTGAACACGACCTGTTTAAAGACCTGGTGGCAGCAGGTATCTGCATGCGGCTGCTCAGAAATGCAGAGTCCTCAGGAAAGGGTCTTCCTCGCCCGAGGGCTGAGGCCGTCCATGAAAGAGCCCCGCACACACCTAGGTGCACAGCTAGGCGCAGACCCAGATCGCTGAGGCGGCTTTGTGGCTCATTTTTCTTCAGGGTAGGCATGGGTGGCACAGAGTGAACATAACAGAGAGATTTACCCTCTGCAGAGGACACTCAGCAAGGTAGATGTGCAGGAGAGGCATTGGTTTGCTGACTTCAGACCAGGAAGGGCACTCGACTGGGAGTGGACAGCCCCCTCTCGGTCACTGCTGTGGAAGGCTAAGGCCAGTGGGCTCGTCCCTGAGTGGTGGGTGAGGTCCCTGGGCCATAGTTAGCCACCCTCATGGCAGCCGTAGAGCAGCCTTTTGAGGGAGCCCGTGGGAGCGCCTTTTTCTCTTTTTATGGGCAAGGAAGTGGGCTGGGAGAACCCCTCCGCTCCCTGCTGTGGAAGCTCTAGGGGGAACTGGCTTCTTAGATTTAGGGTGTCCTAGTCCCACTAGACCAGGTTAGCCCAGAACAAAATGCATCACGACCTCCGTAAAAACACAAGACTATCATCCAGAGGCTACTTGGCTCTTCAGGGACTCCAGGGATCTGGCAGGTCCAGCCTCAGGCTAGCCAGTTTCCCTGTGTCCTCTCTGGTGGCCCAGCTGGGTGGCAGTCCTGGCTCACCTCTAACCCAGGCCATAGCCCTGCATAAGTTTTCTGGGGGACTTGTTATCCATCTCCCTTATAGGCAGGGTGGCCTCCAGGGGCCTCTGCCAGGTTCTTTCCCTGTCTGGTCAGCCCAGGGTGTTCCTGACAGTCACTCCCAGCCTGACTGCAGTGGAAGGGAGCTGTCATTGGGGAGGGAGGTCACAGGTGGATTCCTGGCACCCTGATCTCCATCTAAACTAACATTGTCAAAGACATAGCAGACTCCCTCGATCATAGCCTAGATGAATGTGGCCCCAAGTTCCACCTACTGCCCCCCCCCCCCAGCAAAGCAGTAAGGAAAACACAAATACAGGCCAGAGGTCAAAGGAGCCTTTTAGGAGCTGATCCTGGCAGCCAGCGCTCCTCTCCCCATTTATTTATTGCCACCCTGCCCCGGGCCATCAAAGGCACCAGCTCCAGGAGACCTTCTTTTGGGCTGGTATTCTGCACTCCAAAGCCAAGGCCCAATCATCCCCCCCCTGAATTTAACATGTTCCCCTCCCTGACCCGGGTCGGTTTGATCAGCAACCACATAGCTCTGTCTGTAGGTCGCCCGGCTCAAGGTTCAAGAGCCTCTCTGGGACCTGGGCCCTCCTCTGCAGAGGTGGGCTAGGCCTCTTGGCTGGCACTTGAAGTGGAACTTTCTGGGGAGGCAGTGTCTTTCCTGTATCCGGTGAGGCCATCCTCTAGCCCAGAGGGAGGAGGACACATTCTGCTCCAACCTTGCCTTCTCCCCTGGCTGCTGCTCCCCTCCACTGTCCCCTCTCCTTGGAGTGAGTCAGAAGTGAGTCTCAGTAGTGGCAGCACACAGGCACATCAAAGGTGTCCTTTCCCAGAGCCCTAGATGATAGGGCCTTGATGACATTAGGCAATGTCATCAGCACAGAAATTATCGGTGGGGCATGCGCACACAGACGTGCTGACCAATAGCATTAAGCATTATTTTTTAAAAAATGGGTTAAATAAGCCTCGTGGCCAAGGGCCGGTGTGCCTGCTGATTACCGGTGATTTGTACGTCTTGGCGGTGAGACGGCTAGAAGTCTAATGACTGAATTATCACTCTAATGCCTTTTGCTGGCTGGGAATAATCCTGGGGTAACAGCTGCCACAGGGCATTTGGCTGGTTTCCTCTAATTGCATCCAGATTAAGGTTGCTGTTCTGTGCAGGGCCTCTCTTGTCCTCAGAGCAGAGCAGAGCTCCAAGAGCCCACACACCATGTCTGGCTGCAGAGGCCCCAGCTGGCCTGAGGCTGAGGTAACACCAGGGTCCAGTAGTCCATAGGACCAGAGGGGATACCTGGCACAACGCTGTCATTGAACAGTCTGGGTCAGGTCTTGGGGAGCAGTAGGACGGGGGAAGTGTGGGAGCTAGAGACTTAGAATAAATGCTCTCTAATTGAGACTCTCCAGGGTCAGTGAGTCTCTGGACCTGCTCTGGCTGTCCCCACCCAACACAGTGGAGTGTAGCTATTGGGGTGCAGTACAGAAGTATGATCCCGGGGAGGGGTAGGGAAGGAGTTGGTTCCTTCCCAGGAAAGGAGGGATCTGTATCTAGATTTCCTGGGGTGGTAGGCCTGTGGCACCCCTCTGAATTACCAGGCTTCTGTTCCTTTTCCCAGTGCTGGATGCTGGCTTCAGCCATTCACCTTGCTTTGACCTTCGCGTGGTTAGCGAGTAGGGTATCCACTTATAAAAACACTGCCCATTTCTGCCTCTACTGTCTTGGGGTGACCTAAGACCCAGAGGTCAGTGCTGTCTCACACCCATATACCTATGCACGGGGATTTCAGAGATGGTGACAAGCCCAGAAGAGATGAGCCAAACTATCCAAGACCAGAACCACCCAGCCTGGACTGCAGCCCCAGGGTCTGTGCCAGCCAGATACACAGAGTTCTAGGTCACTGAGGCTCTGCCCTGTATTTCTGTTACTGGGGTGATTGGTTGTGGATATACCTGTTTGTGGCCCTAGCTTCCAGAAAGGGTCAGAAGCCAGTATAGAAAGTAATTCGGATGAAAGGCTACTCCCAGCACTGCACTGCTGCTCACAACTGACAGTACCCCCAAAGGCTATTCCTAGAAGAACCCACATTCTCAGAAGTGCCTGCAGAGGTGGCATGGGCTCATGGAGAAAGGGAAGCTGAGAATGGAGGCCTATAAGAACCCCCCCTCTTGTTTTGAGTCCCCACCCCTCTTATTCTGAGGACCCACCCATCTCATTCTGAGGCCTCCCCCATCTCATTCTGAGGACCCGCCCTTCTTATTCTGAGGCTCCGCCCCTCGTTATGAGTCCCTGCCCCTCTCATTCTGAGGCTCTGCCCCCTCATTCTGAGACCCTGCCCCTCGTCCTGAGGCTCCGCCCATCCATTATGAGGCCTTGCCCCCTCTCATTCTGAGGGCCCGCCCCTCTCATTCTGGTCAGCACCTTTAACCATGGCACTGTCCTGCAGTACCACGCTCAGTGAGAAAAGCCACCCACCCTGCCGCCTGCACCCATTATGAGGATTCAGCCCCCTGTGGAAGAATCCAGGCTCCTTGCTTGCATCAGCTTTTGGGGCAAAGTCTAGAAATGCTCTGGAACACATCTTTACCCACAATCCTCAGCTTTGGAGGATGGAGTGTGGGTGTGACTGTTCCCTTAAGAGGAAGAGCATCCCAGTGCTGCTCAGCTAGGGCTAAACCAAGAAACAGAAGTCCCCTAGGTCCTGCATGGTGGCGGCACCTCCTCAGCCATGTCAGATGCCTTTGTCTTGGCTGGGAGTTATATATACCCCCTTCTCTGGGACCAAGTATTCAGAGGACCCATCAACCCATTCAGGCCCCCCGTAGGTTGCTGTTTCTGGTAGAGAAGACACACCTTAGACCCTCAGGGGAGGACCACACTGGAGGGCCCATCTGACACTTGTCTACCAGCCTGCTCCTCTGGCTCGGGGTAGGCATGTCCTTCCCATACATAGCAGGGCACAGAACACTCACATGGACACTGAGAGATGCCCAGGGCCTGAACATCTGCTCTCACAAGCTTTTCCCCCCCACCCTTCTCTCCCTCCCTCCCTCGAATTTTTCCTGTCTTTTTTGGACAGGCATCTTCATGCCAGTCTTGCAGCTGTGACCAAGAAGCTCCACAAGTGTGCTTGACTCACTCAGACAACAATCCTGTTCCTCTGTGTCCCTTGGTGCTGGTGTGAGGACGAGGCCTTTTCTAGATCCTGCCTTGCCCACGGCTTGTGGAGAGACTCCTGGCCTCTGCTGGAATGCTCCCAGCCAGCCAGCAGCCTGCATTCCAGTGGCCAGCCAGACATCCTGGGCTAGCCTTTCAGGAGCTGAATTCTTGGGACAGCGGACCCTTCACACGGGCCAGAGGCTTTTCCTTGTATCCTCTCCACGTCCATCCCCTCCCCCTCCCACTTGCCCAGGACTTCGTGGGGGTCTCCTGGTCCATGGTCAAGGGCAGGGGCTTTCCTATCTTCGGAAACCAAAGGCCTCCCGTGGTGCCTTTGGACCTTTCTTGCCTTCTCTTGGGGGCTTGGGTGATGTCATCTCCACTGTGCCCCCATAGGGACAGCTCTCTGAGCCTGGGTGGTGGCCAGCACACTCCACAGCTGGCATGTACCCACTGTCCCACATGCCTGTCCCACACAGCTTACACAGGTCATGGAGGCTGCAGGGGATACGTGGCAGAAGGCGGAACTGGTACAGGAGACTCCGGGCCTGCAGAAAGAGGACAGGCTAAAGGGGACAGAAAGGCCATGGGATACAAGAGAACAGTGGAACACTACGCAAGCAAGGGCCACACCCATGGGCTTACTATGTGGGGACAGCACAAGTGCCAAGGGTCTCCATTGGCTGCCAAAAAGGGACTGTGAGATACTTGGGCAGTTTAAGACACAGAGTTCCCAGATGGTATAGGTGGCCACCGATAACAGAGCCACACAGCCCTTCCTGTTCTTTCACATGTCCCTTTAACTCAGTCCCAATTCCCTCTGCCCATGCCTCTCAGAGTTAACCTTCTGTCTGGGGAGCCCAGTACAGGGTGGGCCTGAGGACCTCTTCTTGTCCCTATGGACCGTCAGAGGCCTGAACCCAAAGGACTGCCAGCTAGACCATGGGAAGAGGTGGCTGAGCTTCAAGGGCGTTTCTCTTCCAGCCATGGATGAGCTACGTGCTCCCTGGACTCTGTCTCCTCATCCTCACTTTCCTAACTCTGGACCGGAAGGAGGCACTTCTGGGTGGAGACTGGCTGAGCACTCACACACTGTAGCAAATCTAAGAGGGTGTGTCCAATGATGGCCCTCCGAGGACCACAGGGACCAAGTAGAGACACAGCAGCTCCACTGGGCTGAGGAGGCAGCAGCAGGTGCCAATCGCACAGACTCGATGGAGCTCTGTTGTGGGGCGGTACCTGTTTGCAGAGGTGGGGCTCTGGGATACGAGAAAGGCTCTAGATGCAAGCTGAGCCCATGTGCTGGGTAGCATTCTGTGGTGTGGACATGGGCAGAGGCGGGGCTGTGAGATATGGGTGGGGTTCTGAGTGCCGGGCTGGGTCCTTGAGGTAAGGACAAGGCTTTACATGTAGGGGTGGGTCTGTGAGGTGTGAGTATCAGGATACTCTACAGAGACTTCCTAGAAGCCCCCGTCCGTCCTTCCTCTACCATCTTGCTCACCCCTCCCTCCATGTGCAGGGGTGAGGCTGCAAAGCATGTGCCCTGCTTATGTGGAGGGCGGGCCTGACAGGCCAGGCCAGGGCGCCCACCTTCCTGAGCACCAGCTCTCCGTTCATATGCATGGCCAGGTTTCCAAAGTGCAGGAGCATCTGATCCGTGGCCAGCTGTTGCTCGATGACATCATCCCCGTAGATGGCGACAATGGCCACGCAGATGAACAGGTGGAAGTAGTCCGTCTGCAGGGGGACACAGAGAACTCAGAGGGGACCTGCCAAGTCTGAACCAGAGTTCGGCCCTGAGTCTGGCTCAGGCTACCTGGGTCCTGGCCTGTGTTTGTAGGCCCCTGCTCTAGGAAACATACCACCCCATCATGCTCTACTTCTCCACCTGAAGACAGGACCAGTGTTGGCAGCTACACCCAGGGCTGCTGGGAAGTACTAATGGATGATAATCGTGCCACACCATGGCTGTTGGTGCTCTCTTGGGAAGTGTCGGCGAGGACGGCAAAGCATGCCCTCTCCCCTAGTCTGTCTCTTGAGGGTGTCATGTGTGTGTGCAAAAGATTAACCAGACTGACTCCTGAAGGCTGCAGAATGGACCACCAACATGGAAGAAGTTCTGGCAGCCGGCTTCCTAGTGGTGTGTCCCTCTGTATCAGCCAAGCATCCCTTGCACAGGCTCCCGCTCTATGACTGGTAGTTGAGCATGTGGGAAGACCCCTACTAAGTGACTCCCTGGAGATCCTGTGGAGAGCTGCTACCATCTTCTTTCCGGATACCCAGTCCCTCCCTGCCCTCCTTTAAGATCACCTTGTGGTGCCTGGTCAGGTGGCAGGCAGTCCCTGCTGGTTCTCCAGCCTGGACACCTGAAAGTACTCAGTCCTGAACTAGAGGAAGGACGGGGGTTCTAGGAAGTCCCTGTTGAGTGTCCTGATAACACCACGGGGCCTGTCTCCCAACCAGACCAGCAGAGTGCAGAGGTATGGGTGCTGGAGTCCGCAGCCCTTCCCCCTAGCTTTGCAGAAAGGAATGCTTCTGAAGGGGTGGAGGGATCGAAGCATGAGACACATTCTCCAGAGACTGGGAAAGAGCACAGGGCAAATCCCAGCTCCTGGACCGGTGCACAGCAGTAAGCCGCAGCAGAGGACTGTATCAAGTCTTCCCTGTAGGAGGCCTCATCCGACAATGGCTTCCCTCTGGAGCTTGTCACTGTCCACCTGCCTTTCCACTCCTCCTAACCTCGGCTGATGGAAGACAGAGATGGTTCCAGAGGTGATCACTGATGAACTTGCTTTGTGGGCTTTGAACAAGATGGCAGCCAACAGGGGCTGCTGAGGAGTGGGTACTGACAACAGCCTCAGAGGATGGATGGGTGTCTTCCTCATGACCCTGCCTCCTGGCCTCTCAGAGTATCTATCTAGAACAGCCTTAAGTCCAGGATGTACTGACCAGTGGACTGATGTTGCAGGTGGCAGGAGACTTCAGTGTGTCTGAAGGGGTCGAGGTGGAGGCAGACAGAACTGCAGCCTGGGCACACGGATGGTACTACGTTTGTTTGTGCAAGAGTGTGCGTGCATGTGCACATGAGGCCAGAAGACAGTATCTCAGGGCCTCTCACTGGGACCTGGAGCTCAGCAGTCAGGCTAGACTGACTGGCTAGCGAGCTCTGTGGACTCATCCGTGTCTGCTGTTTCTTCAGCACTGGGGTTATGGGTGTGTGCTGGCTTTGGTTTTTTTTTTTTTTTGGGACAGGTTCACACTATGTAGCCTTGACTTTCCTGGAACTCACACACACAAAAAAAAACCTGTCTGCCTCTCAAAAGCTGGGATTAAAAGTGTGTGTGCTACCACACCTGGCACGTCTGTTTTTTTGTTTTTTGTTTTTTTTTAAAAAAAAACACAGGTTCAGACACTCCGATGTAGATCTGCAAGCTTGCGAGGCAAGCACTTACCACTGAGTAATCTCCTCAGCCTTTGGGCCTTTGGAGTTCTCATTTTTAAGGCCGATGGAGTAAAGTGACTTGCCTACTTTCTTACACTGATGGCTTGGGTGTTGAAACCGTGTGGCAGTTAGCCCCGTGGTCAGGAGTTGACATAAGAGACACGGATCCTGGTGAACACAGGCGGATACCCGCATCACTGATCCAGGTTCGCTCTGACGCTTCGGGAAGGCAGGAGCTCAGGGTGGCCCAGCAGTCCCAGAGGGCAGGGCGGGACAGCACCAGCCACAGCATGTGTGGGCACATACATCAAGGCTGCCTAACAGTCCTGTGGTGCTGATGTCCCTCCCATTGACTGACAGTGACAGAAGGGAGTTCAACCCAGAATGCAGTCATGAGCCTGTCAGTCAGCATTTACATCAGTGTCAATTACGTGGGAGGCGAGGTCTGAGGCTGGCTGCACAGGCTATGAGCGTGAGACTGTGGTGTGGTGAGTGGGTGGAGCAAGGAGGAGGAGACACCCCACACAAGAGAGAAGGCTTTGGGGTGATCCTACGACCCTCCCTTCCCAACAGGATGGCATCTGCACCTCTCACCTGGTAGTGGGCCCAGCAGGCCTCCCAGATACGCAGGGCCTCGGCCTCAGGAAACTCCCTCTTGAAGCAGAGCAGGAGCCAACGGTGGCAGAAGAGCATCTGGAGGCCATCCTCACCCAGGGAGACCAGGTGTTGGTAGAAGCGTTGGTGTGTCAGCCTGAGCAGCTCCCGCAGGTACAGCTGGAGGAGGGAGAGTAGAGGCAGTGTTACCCAGGCTCTGGGCGAGCCTGCCTACCAAGGCCAGGAAGATCAATACTCAGAATGCCTTCAACTCCAGAAGCGCACACATGGGAAGTCTGTGTCTGCCAAACACATCAGCCAGCCACTATGTCAGCCTACTACTGGACCTGCCACCCCGTGTGTGTGTGTGTGTGTGTGTGTGTGTGTGTGTGTGTGTGTGTGTGTGTGTGTGTGTGCGCGCGCATGCTCAAGTGAGCGAGAGAGTGTCTTCTAACAGTTTGCCTTATTTTATCTTTTTTTAAAAAAGATTTTATTATTTTAAAAATCGAACAGACTTATTTTGTGTGTATGAGTGATCTGCCCGCCTGTCTGTGTACCACAGCAGTGCCTGGTGTTCAAGGAGGTCAGAAGAGGAGGGATCAGATCCCCTGGAACTGGAGTTGGTTGGAGATGATTGGGAGCCACCATATGGGTCCTGGGGTCCAAATCCAGGCCTTCAGCAAGAGCAAGCAGTCAGTGCTCTTAACCACCGAGCTGTCTCTCCAGCCCTCATTTTCATTATTTTAAATTATGTGTGTAGTCTGTGCACAGGACTTCAGGTAGTCGAGGAGGCCAGAGAGGAGGCCAGAGGAGTCAGATCTCTCTGAAACTGGGGTTGCAGGCAATTGTGAGCTGCCTGGTGTAGGTGCTGGGAATCAAACCCAGGTCCTCTGTAAGAGCAGTGCATGATATTAACCTCTGGGCCAGCCTGAGATGGAGTCACTTACTGAACCCCTAGGACTTGCCAATTAGCTCTGCTGGCTGTGCAGCAAGCTCCAAGAATCTACCTGTGTGAACTTCCCCAGTGTACACCCAGCATTTTACCTGGGTTCTGGGGTTCTGAGCCCTAATGCTTGTACAATAGCTTTGCTGTCTGAGTTATCCCCCAGCCTCCACCACTGGAACCTTGCTTACACCTGTCTTCCAGTTCATCTTAGATTTAAAGATATTCTATAAGGAGACCATGATATAGCCCTAGGTGCAGTACGATCTCCTGGGTAGTCATGGAGGCTGACTCAGTGTGAAGTCATCCCCCAGCCCCAGCCGACCCCCAGGGGCTGTTTCTAATGTGTGCCCGACCAGGCAGGGTGAGTTCCTTCCATCCCGCAACGGTCCAGCAACTCCCAGAGCTGATTAAGGGAGAGTGTCTGAGTTTCAAGACCCTGGATTTGGGTGTGTCGGGTCACCAGGTTGCATGGGGGACTTGACGACAGAGGCTATTTCTGGCAGCACCGGGTGAGGGCTGCTGACTTCACTGACGCCACTAGAAAAGCAGTCTCCAGCAGCTAGTGAGTCACTCTGCCGTGTGCTGCCAGGCTACAGGGTGATGACGTCAGACCCTGTAATTGCCTCCCTGGGTACCTTGGAAACCTGACATCACAGGCGTGCACGATGCAGCAGGGGCCTGGGGCCTGGTTAGGGTCAGTGCTGCCGAGCACAGCAGGGCCTCAGGACTCTGCACCTCTCCAAAGGAAGCACACTGTTGGTCCCAGTGCCTGGAGTCCTGTGGCTCTGGAGTCCAGGAGTCCTTCCTGACGGGCCAGGATCTCCAGTCTGTGGCCCATGGAAGGTCAAGGCCACCATATGGCTGACAGCTCTCTAGTAGATGTCCACTGTGCACAACTGCCAAGGTGCTCCATCCCTCCTGCAGCCAGCCGCCCCTCCCTCCCTCATACCTTAGCTGTGGTCAGCCCTCTGTTGCCAGCGGTTGAGCTATAGGCTGTGCTTTTTGCCCTCCCCCGGCTCTGCCTTTATTGCATGAGGCACACCACGTCCAGCATGATTATCCAAAACCCTCTGTATAGCTGAGTCTCCAATGCTTGAGGTCTGACCCATGTGCAGTAGACCCAGCCATGGGAGGGGGCGCCTGGGACTCCTATCTCCAGGGCCCAATGCCTTCCGTTCATAGTTCATTCTGTCAGCTTATCTGCTTCCAGACCAGGCCATCTGAAGGACTGAGGGCAGGCTACCTACATCCAGGATCTGGAACTGGGCAGGGGGTTGACACAAACGCAGGTGCGTTACAGTGACAAGATCTAGTCCCTGTCACTTGGTGCTGCCTGGTTTGTATACATCTGATCTCTGTGGGGGAGGACTTGTGGCCAGTGTCAGCTTTTGGGGGTGGAGATGTGAGACTCGTCTGTTGGATGTCCCATTGCACACAGCTGCCCTGGCTGTATTGGGCTCTGCTAGTCACACATACCTGAACCAGGTAGCACGGACCTCTTTCCTTGCCTTATCAAGGAGGCTGGATTAATGGTCCTGCAGGAAGGCAGGAAGCCACCAGGTTAGGACCTTGAACAGCTGTCCTCTGGTGCTTCAGGAGGAATGGATTAGAGGCTGACTCAGACCCAAACATACCTCTCCTGTAGGTGACTACTGGCCCTTCCCAGAAGGCCTGTGTCCTGCCAGCAGAGATTCTGGTTTTCTGCTGACCTCTGACCCCTGATAGCATGGATGCAACTCATCATCAAGACCCAAGCAGCAACAGGAGGCAGTGTGCTATCTCTCTGAGCCCTCCAGTGCACAGACACACATCCACACACACACATACACACATGCACACAGATGTAAACACACATACCCACATATACACAAACGCAAATGTATTCACGGCCACATATGCACACAGGGATACACATATGCACGTGTACACACACACAGCTCCACGCCTCACCAGCTGTCTCTCCATGTCCTCGTCCCGGGGAGAGCTGACAAAGATGGTGTTCTGCATCAAACCCACGAAGCACCAGAAGGTGTCTGACTCATCCAAGACCTCAGCCAGGATAGGCGCCACCAGATCTGACATGCCCTGTGAGTAGCCGATGGCTGGGTTGTACACAGCGTAGTTGAGCAGAATCCTCCTGGTGGGGCAGTGGGAGTAGAGGTGGCTTGAGCCATCCCACCCTTGCTGTCCCCACCAAGGCCTGTTGTGACTGTGATGGGTCCCTCCTTCATCTTGGTGTCAGGGGAGGTAGCAGCCAGTGGCAGGTGCCACCAACTATCTCAAGAGTGTGGGGTATCAGCTGGGCGTGGTATACACGCCTTTAATCCCAGCACTGGGTAGGCAGTATAGTCTCTGATTTTAAGGCCAGCCTGATCTACATAGAGTTCCAGGAGAGCCAGAGCTACACAGAGAAATGCTGCCTTAAAAAAAAAAAAAAAAAAAAAAAAAAAAGAGTCTAGGTTCTGAGGGAAGCAGAGGCTGTGCAGGAATGTGGGTGTGACTTTTTTAATTGTCCACTGTCTGTGACAGCGGGTGGGCTGGCAGGAATGTATTTATTGGCTGTTAATTTTGTGCAGCAGAATATAAAAGACAGCAGCCTCTGGCTCTGCCTGGTGTTGTGACGGTCCATCCGTGAGATGAGGGGCAGCAGCAGGGTTGGGGAGCTTCGTTCCTAGTAAACAGGGCCAAGCAAGGAGAGGGATGAGGGGCTTTGCTGGTACCGCCAGACAGGACTGGGCGGCTACCACAAGGTTCAGACGACGAGGCCTCTGCTGAAGTAGCTTGTGGGTCCCCAGTTCTGGGCTTGGGGGGAGCGCTGCCCAGCAACCCGGGGTCGAATAGAGTCACAGATTTTTACACAGGGAGGCCAGAGTCACCAGGTACCTCATGCTCTCCACGTTCGGATTGTCCTCTCCTCGGAAGAACTGGTTGTTCCTATCTGTCCGAACCACATCTTTGTCCACAGTGAACTGTACATTACGCCAGAAGGCTCTGTGCTCCTCGGGAGTCATGGAGAGCCTGGGAGGCAGACAGAGCACAGTCCTGGGGTCAGCTATGGAAGGGGATTCCCGGAGTACCAGGGAGGGGGTAAAACTGCAGTCCACGGGACCTAGCTGCACACCCCAAAATACAGAAGTCTGTGCTCTGCTGCACACCCCGAGAAACAGAAGTCTGTGCTCTGCTGAGCTCCAACCTCTGCTGCTAGGGCTGTGAGCAGTCAACCCTCCAGCTCCCAACAGGATGTGTGTGTGTGTGTGTGTGTGGTGTGTGATGTGTGTGCTTGTGTGGTGTGTGTGCACATGCACATGTGAGTGTAAACATGTGTGTACATGTGTGTGTACATGTGTACATGCGTGGGGGTGTATTCAAGGCTATCCTCATTTTAACTCATCTACCAGGCTAGCCCCTCAGAGGAGAGCTGACTGCAGTCTATGGGTCGTGAAACCCCTGGGGAGGCAACCTTAGCCTCCGAAGCCAGGCTTCCAGCCCGGCCGGCCTGTACTTGCAAGTCTGTTAAACACAAATTCTAAAACTCTTGGCGTGTGAACTAAGGGGCCTGGACCAAGGTGCTGGGGGTGCCATGTAGTGATTGTCCTTCTTCTGCCAATGGTGCTGGCTCTTGGGAGACTCGTGATCCAAAGAAACCATGGTTCAAATAATACAAGGTCAGCGGTGAACTGCACTTTCCCGCTGAGATTTAAAGGGACCTCTGGGGCCGAGTGCACCTCTTTTGCTGGATAGCTGTGTATTCCTTCCGCTTCTGCGACCGAAGCGCCTCGCGTTCCTCCGATGTGGACTCGTGGCTATAATAGTGCAGCAGGAAAGGCCAGACCTCCCCCCGGATCGACACATCAATGCCACCAAAGAAAATGGCCTGGAGGAAGCAGTACAAATTGGGGGGGGGGGAGTATAAAACAGGGCAGCTCAAAGAACCCCCAAATCCCCAGAGAAGGGTGTTGTGGGTCCTTTGGCGAGCCTCGATTCAGACCCCGGCAATTTGCACATGTTTACAAGGGGAAAGTGCTGGAGAGGCATTCCCATACAGGATACAAACTGGCTCATTTCAATGTCAAAGCCCCCCCGGGGTGGCACTCTGAGATCAACACGCTGTTCTCACGTCATGGACTAATCCTGGGGTTTTCAATACTGAAGAGTCGGCAGGGCCCACTTGGGATCCCCAAACTCTGCAATTGTCTTTTCAAGGAAGCTGCCTGGGTGCTTGTCGAGGCCTCAGACAGAATCCGGCGCTAGGGACCGGCCCTCCGGAGGTGGTGACTGGCCACCCACCCTCCATCCCTACTGCTTGACCGAAGGGCTGTGTGGAGGCTGGCCAGGTGCCCCCTCCATACCTGGCGCAGTTTGTATTCCTCCTCCACCTGGCCCAGGTCATTCAGGTGGTTGAGCCAGGCAGACACATCCAGCCTCCGGTACAGGCTCTCCTCCGGGTGGATTTCAGAGGACGGCAGCTTGGGCCTTCGGATGGAGAACTGCATGCATGTCCTCTCATCCGAGACCTGCTGGACGGGTGGGAGGGACCAGTGGAGAGCAGATCTCAGAGCTTGGGCCTCTGAAGCCTGAGATGCTGTTCCCAGGATGTCAAAGCCACTCTCTCCTCGGGGAGGAGGGGAGGCACTGTCTGTGCACACAACTCCTAAATGGTAAGTGTAATTAGACACGATTAAAATGAAAATACCTTCATCCTAAAATCTCTCTCTCTTTGCAACTCACAGCCTCCACTGCCCCCCCCATCCCTTTCCTGCCCCAGCCGCAAAGAAAACCAGAATTAATACCCCTTACAGCCCAACGTCCCTCTGCCAGGGAAAGTCTGCAATAGACTCCATTCGATCGGCCACATACAAAGGCCTGCTGTTCGGGCAGGCGAGCAGGGAGCCAGACTGTCAGATTGTCTCCGTGCGCAGTCACGAGTCCAGGGCGAAACCACAGCTGACATTTAATTCAAAAATCAAAGGTTGCTCATTGTGGGGGTGGGGGGGGCATTTGCCACTATCGTAATAAGAGGAGCCAGCAGGAGGCTCTGCAGGAGGGGCAGAGCTGTAAAATCAGCCTCCCCCCCCCCGTTCTAATAAGCACATACAGTGTCTTAAACAGGTGATTAAGAGGCTCTTATTACCTCTGTATGCAGATTGAGCAAAATATGGCAGAAAGCCTTGTGAAAACACAAATCTTCAAATGCTCAGAGTGACTCAGAAAGGCCTGGGCACAGATTTCAACCCCCAAGCACATGGATGTCAACCGCTTCGAACCACAGACAGCCAAATGCCATACTCCTCAGAGGAGAATCCCCAGAGCCAGACCCCCCCCCCCCCAAGGAAGGTGTGCTGGGATGGTCCCAGACCTACGGGGTTGGTATTCTCAGAGAGGAGCTTCCGACCCCTCACCCTAACCAACCATGTCCCGCCCCACCGCCTGCTGGGCTACCTGGTCCCTGAGGTGCGTCTCCGTGCAGAATTTCCATTGCTGGAACACCTCGGAGAGCTTGTCCAGGCCACCATGGTGAAAGTGAAAAATCTTGTATTGGCTCTCTCGGCTGGCCACCACCAGCTGTCCGCTCGTGCAGGCCTCGTCACTGAAGGGCCACGGGGCGGGGGAGGGGTGAACGCATTAACACAGGTTTTGATTTCCGAGTTTAATCAGAGCCCGCTGTCAGCCACCTCAGGCAGGAAACAGTGAGTCCTGAGGGAGTCTGGCTGCTTGTGTGGGGAACAGAGTCAACAAAACTCAGTACCCCCTCTACCTAGAAAGCAAAGCAGCTGGATCCAGAGGGCCCATGGCGCGCCATTCCTGAGCTGTCCTGGAGACCTGGAGGAGTGTGTTAGGGCCGGCCTGCTGGATGGAGATCTCAACCCTGTAAGGGGTTTTTCAAGCCTCCTCTAATCTCATGGCTGGATCACAAGAGGGTCTCCCAAAATCTCCTTCAAGGCTGTCACCCCAACCACCTCAGCACCCTCAGGGGAAGGTTCCTACAGGTAATTTTGGCGGGTGCTGACTTGGACTGATGTGGGAAACCACAGTCAAGAGGCTGTGACTAGCATTTATGAAGGAAAAGCCACCTCTATCTAGGAGGCCAGTGCCCTGTCAGTCGTGCCCGATCTATGGAGCCCAAAGCACAGCAGTCTGCAGCACCCTCCTGCTAGGCTTTCTTTCCTGAAGGCCACCCTTTACCTGCGGATGAGCAGGGTGTTGGGTGGCCTCGGGTGGGAGATCACAGATGACTGTGGGTCAGGGAGGAAACTGCTAGCATTAGCTAGACCAGTTGCAGCCCTCTGCTGCCCGTGGGACTGGAAATGCACAAGGCTGTGCTTATGCATACATACATATATGCACATACATGCAGGCACACATACATGCTTCCAGGAAGCAGAGGAAAGGTTCTTACCTGAAGAAGAGCCGTAGGGAGCGCATGTGGCCCAGGTCCACTCGAAACACACCGCAGATCTGCTCCAGAGCACATCCCCGCTGTGGCTCATCCCAGCGAGGTGTCTGCAGGAGGCCATTGCTGTCAGGGAGCCGCAGGTTGGCATCGGAGCTAGAAGGGGAGCTGGTGGAGGAGGCTTTGTGAGGATCTGGTGGAGGAGGCTTTGTGAGGATCTGGTGGGGGAGGCTGTGTGAGGATCTGGTGGGGGAGGCTGTGTGAGGATCTGGTGGGGGAGGCTGTGTGAGGATCTGGTGGGGGAGGCTGTATGAGGATCTGGTGGGGGAGGCTGTGTGAGGATCTGGTGGGGGAGGCTGTGTGAGGATCTGGTGGAAGAGGCTGTGTGAGGATCTGGTGGAGGAGGCTGTGTGAGGATCTCGTATTTCTGTGCTACGCTATCCCAGGGAAAGGACAGGGAGGGGGAGGGTAACATACACCCCGAGCTTAAATACAGAGGACACGATGGAACACGCCCAGCGCAAAACCTCGCCCCAGATGTCAGTGAACCAGCCGTTGAGAGAGAGCAGATCCCACCACTCTTGGAGAAAAGCATTTTTGTTTTGCTGTTTTCTTCATAAGTAGACTCTGCGGTACCTTATTACAGGTAGCAGGTTGTCAGGATGGCAGAGAGAAGAGCTCAGATCCCCTCCTAAGTGACCTAAGGCGAGTTACCAGGCCTCTCTGAGCCTTTACATCTTATTTATAAAACGGAGGTAGCAACAGAATATTCGTGGAATGAGCGACTATAAAGTGTAGCTCCCTGGGGCCTGTGAAGGACAGCCGCCTGTCAGTCTTGGACAGGATGGGGCTTCTACATAGGTTTAGATTTCTTCTCTGTTTCTGAAAACAATGGTTATTGGAGGAAACACAGGGGTTACTAATATTAACTAACTAGTATAACTAACTAACTAATATAACTAACTTAACTAATATTAACTAATAAGCATCCGTGATGACTTGTGGACGTGGGCTTGACCACTTCCCATGTGCTGTGGGGGACAGGGTGTGTGCACACATGTGGGAGCGTGTGTAAAGGCCGGAGTCAACATCGGGGCTCTTCCTCCATCCCTCGGTGACCCTGGAGCTCACTGATTGGCCAGACTGGCTGCCTGGCACAGGTCCCAGGCTTCCTCCTGCCTCTGCTTTCCCCAGCACTGAGGAAACAGTGCATTGTTGTTGGTTTTTTTTTTTAATTTATTCTTCTTTCATACATTACACGCTAACCAAACCTTCACCCCTTCCCCCTCCCCCCAACCCCTCTCCTCGCCCCCAGATCCACTCTCTTCAGAGAAGAGCAGGCCTCCCAGGAATCTCAACCAAACACGGCAAAACAAGTCATGATAAGATCAGGCACAAGCCCTCATGTCAAGGCTGGACCAGTAACCCAGTAGGAGGAAAAGGGTCCCAAAAGCAGGCAAAAGAGTCAGAGACAGCACAACTCCCACGGTTAGGAGTCTACAAGAACACTAGGTGTTCTTACGTAAGTGCTAGGGATCAAACCCACAGAGCCCTGTGCCCAGCCCTCGTGTGTTTTTATATGTAGCACATGATCTTATTACTGTTCAGAAAATGAAACTAAGGCCCAGAGGGGCTATGTAATTTCCCCAAGGTCACACAGCTAGCAACTAGTACAGCTACACCCAGAACCTGAAGTCTTTCCTCCAAGTGTGCAGTGTGCTATGCCCCCTTGTCATTTTACTTTTAAAAATCCATGGGTTATTTATATTTTCTTTTGCAAAATATTAAATTATACAGTTTTGGGCATCACTGGTGAAATCCTGGAGATGTAGCAGTGGTGTTCTGCAGACAATAGCTAAGGTATCGTCTGAGCAGAGGTATAGTCTGAGTCAGTTTCCAGCCTTGCTCTGGCTCAGCGCAGTCAGTAGCCTCTCTCTGCGAGAGCAGAAGACCCAGTGTATACCACCCAGTGAACAGCTCCCTTGGAAGCCTGGGTCTAGCTCCTTCTCTCTCAGCCATCAAGGAGAAAGCAGAGCCCTTCACAGTGCCCAGAATGCCTGGCCAGTGTGTGGTATGGCTCTCCTTCCCAACCTGTGTCAGGAAGTCATCCCAGCAGGGTCCTCCCTTAGGTCCAGGATGAGTCCTCATCTTCCTGAGTGGACCGGCTTCTTTCTGTACACTGTAAAGTCCTCATCCACAGTCTAGGTGAGAATCTGCCAAGTGCAGCTGCCTACTGCATCCTGCATGCTATCGATGAGTTATGTGCAAAGTGGCTGGGTCTTTCCTTGGCTACTGGGTCACTCTAGCGTGCTACAACACCATTCTCCAACCTCCTAGAACCCCAAAGAGCAGGCAGCTGAGCCAGGCTATGAGCAGAGGCCCCTTCTGGTCCCTGAGAGTAGGGAGTGTGCAGGAGGTAAGATGTTTCTGGAAAACACTGGATATGCGGGCAGGCTTCCTGCTCTGAGGTCAACATGGCGTGACATTCAGGAAAAGGAGAGTTAGGCAGACAGTTAAAATATCAGCCTTTACCAGGAGCTGGTGCAGAGGAGACAGACACTGTGGAGCACGGGACAGTGCAGCCCTCTGTATGACACCACAGGGTTGTTTGCCCCAACCAGAGAGCACACAACAGCAAGAGAATGTCTTGTGCAAACTGTGGGCTTCCGTCAGTGTGGTCTGTCTATGATCTCATGGCTGATGCTGATGCTGGGGTGTCTGGGTCCCCATGGCACCAAGGCCACATGAGAAATCTCTGCAATGAACCCGAAACGATCAAGCTGAAAGTCTATCAAGCCTGGTGTGGTGGTGCAAGCCCCCCATAAGGCCGTGCTCCAGACACGGAGGAGGGAGGAAGGGGGAAGGAACTTGAGGGCAGCGTGGGTGAATGACACAGGAAGCTGGAGGTTAACCTGGGCTATATGAGATGCTGACTCAATAAAAAAAAAAAAAAAACCAAACAAATAAATGTATGTCAATAATAATAATAATAATAAAACAAAGAACAAACTGGTCACACATTGCACATGATAAACATCAATACTGTTAATGTATAAAAATGCAATAAATTATAGAAATGAATTCTACACAGGACAGTGTCAAAAAGAAAAGACAATTTACTGGAGAATACACAAAAACTATATTTTTTTTTACTATTTTTTAATAGTTTTTACTATATTTACTTGTATGTAGAGTAATAGAGTGAACCCAAGTCTGAAAGAAGATTGTTCTGAAGGTGGGTATTAAATTAGTGGTAATTCAAAGATTATAAAATCTTAGCCAGGGCCAGACAGATGGCTCACAGGTAAGTGTGAATCTCGTTCTCACAGCCGAGCCAAGTTCCGTTCCCAACGCCCACATCAGGCCGCTCGTGACTCCCTGTCACTCCCCGTAACTCCAGTTTCAGGGGATCATCTGGCCTCTGTGAGAACCTGTACTCAAATATAAAGGAATGCGTAGCTAAGAATAAAAAATGTATATTTAAAATCTAAACTAGGAAGGGTGGCATATGTCTCTAATTCCATAACTTGAGAGGGAAAGGCTAAAGGATCGGGGGTTCAAGTCATCCTCAAGGCACCTGAGACCCTATCTCAAAAACAAATCAAACAGGCAAACAAACAAATATTATCATCATCATCATCATCACCATCATCATCATCATCACCATCACCATCATCACACACACACACACACACACACACACACACACACACACACACACACACACACACACACACCCCGGGTTCTCAGGAACACCTTGGGACAGCTCAGAGGAATGTGGCTGTAGCAGACCGACCTGATTTCTCTGAACGTCAGTCTGGAAATAAAATGCAAAAGGCTTAACATATCTGTGTGTTTTAATCATTTTATTTCCTTTCTAGCAATTAGTTCAAGGATAATAGCCACGGAATCACCTGCGTGAATAGATACAGGACATCCTATTGGCAAAATTGACAAAACCCACAAACTAGGAACAGAGAGACCATTCTCAGAAGAGGAAGGACACTGTGCATACTCTACAGCTAACATCAGACTTAGCAGAGAAGGGTGGAATTGTTTCCCTCAAAAACAGGAGCTTGGGCAGGGTAGTGGTGGCGCACGCCTTTAATCCCAGCACAGGCAGAGGCAGGTGGATTTCTGAGTTCGAGGCCAGCCTGGTCTACAGAGTGAATTTCAGGACAGCCAGGGCTACACAGAGAAACCCTGTCTCAAAAAACCAGAAAAAAAAAAACAAAACAAAAACCCAAAAAAACAAAACCAGGAGCTTGGGGCTGGAGAGGCGGCTCAGTGGTTAACACTTGCGGCTCTTGCAGGAGCGTAATTTCGGTGCCAGCACCTATATCATGGCTCACAACCATCTGTAACTCTAGTTAGAAGATCCAACATCTTCTGACCTCCGAGGCACCAGGCATGCACAAGGTACACAGACAAACGTGTTAGTAAAACACCCATACACGTAAAATAAATAAGTCTAAAAAGTAAACAACTAAAATTAAAATAAAAACAAACCAGGAGCTAGGTAACGGTGCTGGCTTCCGCTGGTATCCTCCAGTGCCCACCCTCACCACTGCACAAGACAGGAAGAGGAAGGAGGACCACAAGGATGGAGAAGAGAGCACAAAGAGGCTGTGACTGTTTATATGGAGCCTCTCTGGGGAATTATAAAACAACTCTTAGAGCCAGTGAGTGAACCGAGCGAGTTTATAGGCTAGGAGGTTAATAGAGAAGAACAGCCTGCATCCTTGAGCCATCCAGACACAACTGGAAAACGGAAGAGCACATTTAACGTACGCCAGAATGAAGCCATGGCCGAGGGGGGCGGCTCAGTGAATAAAGCCTTGCTGTGGAAGCACAGCAACCAGAGGTTAGACCCCCCAGAACCCAAATAAAACCCAACATCGCCCCAGTGCTCGGGAGGTGGAGAAGGGATTCCCAGAGCAAGCTGACTGGCTAGCCAAGCAGAAGCAGGGAGCTCTGGGTTCAGTGAGAGACCAGGAGGAGCCTGATGAAGGAAGACACCAGATGTCAGCCTCCACATGTACACAGGCATGCACGCACGCGCTCGCGCCCACGGGCCATCGGACATGTACATGCACCACAGTAGAGATCACAGTTAAGACCTCCATGCTGGGGGCTGGAGAGATGGCTCAGCGGTTAAGAGCACTGGCTACTTGTCCAGGGGTCCTGAGTTCAACTCCAGCAACCACATGGTGGCTCACAACCATCTGAAGTGGGATCCGATGCCCTCTTCTGGTGTGTCTGAAGACAGCGACAGTGTACTCACATACATAAAATAAGTAAATAGATAAATCTTTTTAAAAAAAGAAAGAAAAGAAACTGAAACTCTTTAAAAGAAAAAACAAAACAGAACAACAACAAAAAACCCAAAACCAAAAAACCTCCACGCTGAAAACATACAGCTGCTGAGAGAAATCAAACAGCCCGCGAAGACGAGCCACACCCACATCCTCAATGAATATGTAGCCACTGGATGCCCCCACAAGGCAAATTAAAGTCAACTCCCCCATGCCACATGCCAAAGTTAGCTCAAGGTAGATTATAGATCGTAATGTAAGCAGTAAACCTGGGGAACTCCCTGACAACTCTGAGTTAATGAGATGGCCCAGCAGGTGAAGTTTCTTGTCACTCAGCCCAACAACTTGAGTTGGGTCCGTAGGACCCATGTGGTGGAGAGACAATGCCTGCAGATTGTCCTCTGCCCTCCACACATGCACTGAGGCTTACAGCCCCAAGCAAACACACAAACATACTAATTAATACATGTAATTTAACAACATAATCGTAATAGAAAACCAAAACCTCTGTATCAGTAAATCTCAAAGATATTCTGGCAGCTGAGACCTTGCAACAGGGCAGGCAGGGTTTGGCTTACAGCCTACAAACCACAAAGGTAGCAACAGCAGAAAACTTCTCTTCAAAGCACCCTCATCAAAGGAAAAAGAGAAAGAAAGAAAGGAAGTCACCTCCTGAGAGAAAATTCCCACAAAACATACGTCCATCTGAACTCAGGTCTTAAATCTTTATAAGGAATTCTAAAATGCAGTCTCAGCCAGCCGAGGCCGCACCGCCTGGAACCCTGATCTTGGGGAGGCTGAGGCAGGAGGACTGTGGTTCAAGGGTAGCCTGGAGCAACGGGCAAGCCTCTGCTTGCACAGTCAGACACTGCACGCCTTGGAGCTGTGTGGGAAGACACAGTTACTTAGGTCCACATGGACAGTGCTCTAAGCACAAGAACCAAGACCCAGAACAACCCAGCCGAAAAGATTAACATCGTGGTACACAGACCACGAAAGGCATTCATTGGCAAAGGCTGGGCCCCAGTCACACAGGCAACACAGCACAGGCAAAATATTACACTGAGCAAAGGAAACCAGACTAGGACAGAGCACACTCACTGTGCGATGCCATCTGCACACAACTGTACCCAAATGACTAACCCCAAAATGACAGAAACTGAAGTGTGTGTGTGTGTGTGTGTGTGTGTGTGTGTGTGTGTGTGGTATGTGTGGTGTGTGTGTGGTGTGTGTGTGGTGTGTATGTGGTGTGTGTGTGTGTGTTCACACACTCTTGAGTTTGTTTTACTGGGGACTGGACCCACATCCTTAGGAAACTCTGACACACAGAGTTATACCCTAGTCCTCTTTTTACTTTTTACTTGAGACAGGGTATTACTGAGTTTTCCAGGCTATTTTGATGTTTCAATCCCCCTGTCTCAGCCTCCTGAGTTGCTGGGACCACAGGTCTGTATAAACGGGCCTGACTTCCAATTCTGCTGCTGCCGTCAAAATAGAAAATTCTGAGTTAAGCATTTTTTAGATTTTTAAATATTATTTTATGTGTAAATGTGTTTCGCCTGAATGTATATCTGCACGCCACATGCTTGTCCCGTTCCCAAAGAGGTCAGGAGAGGGCACTGGATCCCCTAGAGCAGGAGTTACAGCAAGCTATGGGTGCCAGGAATTGAACCCGGGTCCTCTGCAAGAACAGCCAGTGCTCTTAACCACAAAAGCCATCGCTCCGGGCCCCAGGCTGAAGCATCTTTATGAGTAGTGCTCAGTGGTACAAAGTGAATCACAGACCTGTGCAGCCACTCTCTGCCTCCCCTGGGACACGTGGGTGTATAAAACAGAGGCGCCATCTATGAAATTCTTTGCCATCTCCCTGCCTGCTGAACCCCCTGCAACATCATCCTACTCCGTGTACGTGAACTTGGCTGCCCCAAGAGCCTCATCCAGGTGGCAGATGCAGTGCCTGCGCTTCTGCGACTGGAGTGTTTCACTGAGCATGCTGTCATCAAGGCTCTCCAAGGGGGAATGACGTTCCATGAAGCGGACAGACCTCATTGTATTTGTCCGTTTGTCTGTCCACTGTGTCCCTGATGCTTCTTCCCTGCTATCTGAAGAGAAATTTCTGAATTATTCTATTTTTAGATTTTTCTGAGGAAGTGTCCCCCACCCGCATTTCCCACAGAAGTGGGACCAGTCCTCACCCCAACCACAGTACACAAGGTTCTGCTTTCTCCACGCACCAGCTAATACCTGTAAAGGTCTCCTCTGGTTTACAACAGCTGTGCAGAATGAGGGGGGCCCTCTCCCTGCAGTTTTGGGTAGCTTTTCTCAGGGACACCTGCACTCCTGCTTGCTGGTTGTTTGCATTTCTTTGTGGCAACATCTCATTTGGAGGCTTTAGAAAATCTGTATATCCTGAATATTAATCTCTGACTAGATATGTGATTTCTAAGTTTATTTTCCTTTGTACACTCTGGGAGTTTCGTTTTTGCATTGTGTTTGATGTACAAACTTTAAAAAAAAAAAACAAAAACTTCGAATTCTGATTTGCCTACTTTGCTTTTGTGGCTTGTCTTTGGCTCATTCAGTGTCATTGTTGCCGGGGTGCAAGCGAGTCACGCAAGGCAGGACCGGGAGGGATACCAGACACGCAGACGGCGCTTCTTGTCTGAGACGTAGTGCGGCTACACAGCGATGCACCATACATGCCAACACTTGCCAAACTGCGTGCTTCAAACACGCAAGCGTTACTGAACAGCAGTTACAATCCAGGGGAGCTTTTTGGATAGGTGTTTTTTATTTCTTATAATTTCACTTACCTTTAACTTTTATTTTTTTTGTATAGGAGTGTTCTGCCTGCGTGCATGTCTGTGCACATGTATGGATGATGCCCTCAGAGGCCCGAAGGCACTGGGTCTCCTGGAGCTGGAGTTAAAGATGGTTGTGAGTTGCCCTGTAGGTACTGGGAATCAAACCTGGGTCTTGACCATTAAGCCATCTCTCCAGCCTGGATTTAATTTATTTTTAATTAGGGGTGTGTGTGTGTGTGTGTGTGTGTGTGTGTGTGTGTGTGTGTGTGTGTTTTCACATGAATCCAGTGTCTGCTGAGGTCACAGAGGGCATGAGTTCCCCGGGAGCTGGAGTTACAGGCAGTTGTGAGCTGTTTGACTCGGTGCAGGAACCAAACTTGGGTCCTCTGCCGGAGCGGCACGTGCTCTTAACCCCTGAGCCTCTGCTCCGGCTTCCCAATAGAGACTTTTAGCCACCCACTAATATCAGCTCCATTTCACTACCAGATTTCCAAGCATGGGAGATTATTTTCACGTATGGTGGTAAGGCCATAGGGCACCACACCATTAAGTTGTTATAAAACATTTCATAAAAGTATTTAATAACTAGAAAAAATGTTCACAGTATACATCAAACGAAGAACGTGATCTTCGGTGCTGTCAACATGACTCCACATAGAATATAACCTTACTGACTTTTCTGTATAGATATGCTACAGATGTTATAATAATAGACGTTTCTAGATGGCACAATTAAAGTTTACTCTCATCTTGTTCTTTGTGTTTTCAGATTTTCTGATCGGCATAGAGTATCAGTTCGATTTTATCAAAACCTCTGAGCCAATCCGATACATTCTTATCTCTGTTGTTTGTTCTTACGTGGAGCCTGAATTTCCATTTATATTAGAAAATAAAATGATAACTCAGAAAAGAATAAAAAGGAATCAGGCTGGCAGTCCCAGCACCAGGGGAGCTGGAGGCAGGAGGATCAGGAGTTCAAGGTCATCCTAGGCTACAGAGCAAGTTCAAGGCCAGCCTGGGCTACAGGAGACCTTGTTTCAGATGCAAGAAGAAAAGAAGGGGAGGAGTGTGGAGCCACTAGCTGTCCCCATGGCTGCCACTCTCCAGTCCCCGAGGCTGAGAGTGGCTTTGCTAAACCTGCTCATGGACTAAAGCTATCAAGAGTGTCACACACGGTGAATAGCAACACAGGATGGGTGGTCACACATCTCAGGAGGCTCTCCACACAGGAGAGGAGCCGATCCCGCCCGAATGTCACGTCCGTTCTGAAAGAAGACCCTAGAGAGCGTACCATGTCCCACTCACCCTGCACACTCAGCTGAGAAATGGCCTCTGGTCACCTTGGTCACCAGTAACGCTGTGCCCCCTGGTCTGGCACCCTCAGGCTCCAGTCAAACCTTTCTTCCCTCTTCTCCCATATATGTTTCCTAGGGCCGTGGTTAGAAATGGCCACAGAGCAGGCTCAAAACCACAAGAGTGAATCTTCACAGTTCTGAGGACCAGAAAGGGGAGGCCAAAGCATGAACAGGGCCACCTATGATCTACAAAACTCTGGGGGAAGACTCCCTTCTGGGTAATGGAGGTACCCAGAATCCAACCAGGAGCAAAGCAATCCTGTAGCAAGTCCTGGCTGCCTTTGCACAGACACCCACAGGTTGATGCAAAAATGTACATGGGAACACAAGAGGATTTAGAAGAGTCGGGACGTAAGAACTCAGGGTACCAGGACCTTCCTAAACCCGAGAACTTACAAAGGCACAGTCATCTCGGGATGGCGTGGTCCTGGTGTACCGGGAAACACGGACGAATGAATGAATGAAGCAGAGCCAAGCGTCAGACACGAGCCCTGGTGTTGACAGTCAGTGGGTTCTGAAGAGAATGCTTAGTAACCCAGCAGAAGGAAGAAGAAGCTTCCACAAACAGCAGTGGGATACTCAGCATCCCACACAGGAAAGAAAGAAATTAGAACACATCTCACAGCACCTACCGAGATTGGATCAAACAAAAGCTGGGTAAAAGCGCCCTGGCAGCCTTGTTATAAGTAAATAAATAAACAAACAAACAAATAAATAAAGGCAGACATGGGAGACATGGGATGGTTCCATTTACATGAGCCATCCGGACTAACAAGTCAAGGGAGAGAAAACAGACCTGTGGGCGCTGTGCCCCGAGGGGGCAAAGAATTCGGTGACTGGGGTGAAAGTTTGGGAATTAGACAGTGGTGAGAACTGCACAGCTCCATGGATGTCTCATGTCTCATGGAAGTATTCTCACATTCCATGGATGCACCCTGGGTCACGGGAGTATTCTCAATATGGACTATCTCCAACAGAGGTCCCAGGATCCCTCTTTTCTCAGTTCCCTGAACTAAGATAACCTCAAAAACACTTTTTTTTTTTTTTTTTTTTTAATTCTACAAAACCTTCTAACAGTCTCCTTTGACCTAGGACAATGGGCATGGTGTCAATGTGGCAGCTTCCTATTGATAGGGATGAGGTGGCCACACTGAACCAGCACCCAGGTGGGTTGGTGAGTGGCAGGGGGTGGAGGGGCCTGGGAGCAGCCATTTGTGAGAAGGAGTCCTGGGGGTGGGAGAGCTGACAATCCCATGGGGATTGACACATGAGATCGTCAAGACATGAGGGAAAGCACCAGTCGCTTTAATTTGCCCTACTGTGGGACATGGCCTACTGTGTGTGACACATGGCCCCCATGGGAACGGAAACTTGGGTTGCTGGTGAGTGGCTCAGTTCAACTCCCCTCCTGCTGTCTTGTAGAAATGACTTCAAACGGCAAGGAATTTTTACATTAAATTGCCCTTCTGTATTTGTTACTTGACTGATATTTGCAAGTAATAAATAAATTCTTTTTTGTGTGGTTGAAAATTCACAAAAGCGGGCCATGGAGAAGGACCAGTGGATGAAAGGCTGCCGGGAAATCTTTCTGTAGGTGAGGGGCTGCTTTGATCTCTAGAGTCGAGCTGAGTTCTAATCCCTAGATCCACATATAGTCAGACACAGCAGCACACGTCTGTAATCCCAGGGCTCCTGGGGCAGGACTGGAGGCAGACCCAAGAGACTCCCTGGAAGTTCGTGGGTCAGCTAGCCTGGTATCGGCAGTGATGAATCACCCGAGACCCTGGCTCAAACTAGGCGGAAGACAGAGTCACCCATCATTGACCTCCGACCTCCATGGGTGCTCCATACCATTTGTGCGTGTGCGCACACACACACACACACACACACACACACACACACACACACACACACACACACACACATAAACGAAGATGAAAGTTCACAAAAACATCGACAAGCAGACTCACGGCCTGGTTCATGCAACCCCACAGGGTCCCTTTGTCGGTTTTCGGGTGACTGTTCCCTTAAACCACATTTCTGTGATTAGACATAGCCAAATGGCTCCACATAGTTTGTAGACACCGTCTTTACCTGGCCTCTGTCTTTATCAGAGCTGTACCCTCAGAATCAACTAAGCAGGAGTTCCAAGTATTGGGGAAAGGGCTAGGGTGTAGCTCAGTGACAGAAACTGTGCCGAGCACACACAAGGCCCCAGCCCCCAGCCTCTCCCTACACAGCACACACAGCAGGTATTCTCAGCATCTACACTATGAGAATCTACAACCAACTTGGACTCTGGCATACAATGTATTACTGCACATAAAGCCTCAGACACTTGCAGATGTGGGGATCCCTGCTTGGGATCCTGGCCTCCATCCTCCCTGTGATACTGAAAGGTGACAGGGAACACACTTCATCAAATGGACCCAGCAGGTGGGCGGCTCAGCACCAGCAAGGAAGGTGTGAAGGCAGGCCACACCCCAAAAACAAGATTACCTGCCAGAGACTAGGGGGGTGTTGGGTGGTCAGGTGGAGCACCCAATAGATAGGGATGGGGCTGGTGGGATAGGGGCTCCCCTGGATGCTTTGAGGCACGTGGAAGGCACAAGGCATGCTGGGAGACAGAAGAGGACACGAAGGTCAAGGAGTGCACCAGAGAAGGGCCCTGCGAGGCCGTGTGTGTGTGTGTGTGTGTGTGTGTGTGTGTGTGTGTGTGTGTACAGTGTCTATGTGCGTGTGGTGTGGTAATGTGTGTGTAGTGTGCGTGTGTATGTAGTGTGTGCAGTGTACGTGTGTATGTAGTGTGTGCAGTGTACGTGTGTATGTAGTGTGTGTAGTATATGTTTGTGCGTGATGTGTGTAGTATGTACACTGTGTGTATGGTGTATATGGAGGTGGTGTGTGTAGTGTATATGTCTGTAGTTTATGTAGTGTGAAGTATGCATACGTTGTGCAGTGTGTATGCATGTGTAGTGTGTGCAGTGTCTGCGTCTCTGTAGTGTGTGTGTGTGTGTGTGTGTGTGTGTGTGTGTGTGTGTGTGTTATAGGTATGGGCAGGCATGTGTGTTTTCCACTATAACTCTGCCTTTTATTTTTTGAGCTAGTTTCTCACTGAACCTACGGCTTCCAGTTGGCTAGACTGGCTGGCTGGCCAGGGAACTCTGGAGACCCACCTGTCTCTGCCTCCTCACGGCTGGGGTTCAGATGAGCGTGACTATACCTGATTCAAACCCACTTCCCCGTGCTTACGAAGCAGCCCTTTACTGACAGAAAGCTCTGAAAAACGTCCCCGAGGGAATGGGGCCAACAGATGTGCCCATGCACATAGCTGACAGTTGCCAGAAACTGGGTGCAGACAAGTGTCCACTGGGAGGAAGCAAATGGGCAGAAAAGTGTGTAAGACTGGAGTAAAGGCACTGGCCTCAAGCCTAATGAGGTTGGCGCCTGCGCCCCACAGAATAAAAAGACAGACCCAACCTCTGCCCGTCCTCTGACGTCCACACGCACAGGCACACTGTATACACCCACAGAGAGCAGTGTGGGATGGTTCGTCTCTCCATCAACTTTAGGACTTAGGATCATACTTGGGTGTGCCCACATCAGTATTTTCACAGGGGTTTAAGCAAGGAAGGAAGATTCACCCTTGACATGGGCAGCCCCACCCCAGGGCTGGCATCTGAGTGTGGGGTGGTAAGCCATGCCAGGAAACATGGTAGGTTGAGCAGGTTCAGAGTCCCCACAGCACCTGCACACCCACTTTAAACGGTAGGCGGCTCCCTGCTGCCTGCCAGAACCCTGGCCTGGAGCACACAGCCACACTTCCCACATAAGGAAACCTGACCTGTGGTCTGAGCAGGCCCAGAACAGAGTTCTCCATGCGAATGAGATACCTAGAAGCCCTGAGGGTTTAGCCAATAAGCTCCCCTTCCCTGACATTCCTCCCTACAAAAGGTATTTAATCCCTGGTCCACCCTGAGGGATGGTTCGTGCCAATTTTCCACAATGACCAGTCAATAAACAGTTTGGAACCAAGGACGGTCTCTTTCACCAAGAACCACCATGGGGAAGAGCATGGAGAAGGCCTTCACCTACGGAGCCGAGCCGCAGTCTGAGTCTCTCGTAGAAGGCCTCTCTGCGCTTCCAGACAACCGCCAGTGAGGACCACTGTCCCACATCTGAGAGTGATGAAAAAAGGTGATCTGGGCATCAGCGCTGTGGCCTCGGGGTGACAGGAAATTAAATGAGGACAGTCACAAACAGATACAGTAAAGCTGGGATGGGGGGCCGTGCACTCTGACAGAGAGGCAGTTGCAGCAGCTGGGAAACTCAGCAAGTTGATACACAGCAGAAACCAGCAGACAGGTTAGGGGAGCAGTCTCAGGCTAGTCATCTGGAGGGAGAAAACTGAGGCTGGTATTCTCCACACACAATCAACATCTGGACTTGGACCACCAGGGTCCCTGACATGCTCACACCAGCGACACACACCTGAGACTTAACCTGCCCCACACCCCACCCCTGCATTCTTCTGTTTCCTGACTGTGAAGACAGCGTGAGCAGCAGCCTCACACTCCGCTGCGATGCCTCCCCGGCTATGATGGACTGTCCCTGCAAGCACACCCTTCTTCTCTTAAGTGATTCTGTCAGATGTTTATTCACAGAGATGAGAGAAGTAATTACTGCGGTGTACCTACACCAATATTGCTCAGCCTTAAAAGGGAGACAGTCCTTAGGCTTGAGTGACATGGCTGCACCACACGGTCGACAGGACCAGACCTTGCATGATGATAACTACACACACACACTACACACATGACATACACGTCACAATCCCACTGATGGGAAGCCCCTGCAGAGAGAAAGCAGAGTCGGGGGCTGCCAGGGCCTGGGCCAGAGATGGATGAAAATGGGGGTGAGTTTCAGCTTGGGAAGAGGAGAATGCTCTAGGGACAGAGGAGGGGCTGGCTCACAGCAGCGTGAGTTTGAGCCTGTTTCACTGTGGTTAAAAATGAGGGTGCTTTAGAGATCCTCTCTTCTCGGCCCCATACACCACCCCCATCTTCCTTCCACCTTGGCCTGGTTGCGGTCAGGCACCACGTGCACGCAGGAGCAGTGGGCATGAGCTGCATGGGTCTACCGCACAGGTGGTACAGACTGCTGCTTGTGCTGGCTGGAAGGGGACAGTAGGTTTATAACACATCTTCAGAAGTGCTCCAGGCAGTGGAAGGAAGGTTGGCCGCCTTCTCTTCCATGGGCCTTTGAAGCTGTCTTCCTATCTAATTCCCCGTTCAGCCTGGATGGGGAAATGTGCACGTACTGGGGACCACCCAAGGCACTCACGTTTTGAGTAACAGGAAGCTCACGGGAGAAGCTGGTTTGCTCTGCCTCTGGAGCCCTATGCATTCCCCACCAGCAGCAGGAGAGAGAAAAGCTATTGGCTTCATTACCCAGAAGGCCCCAAACACCCAGAAAACTCAGCCTCCGCCAGGAACCTGAGCTTTTGGTGGCGTCTACCTGGGCTGCATGGCTGAGCTCCTGGTGACGGAGCTCTGGGCTGCAGGAATTTCTGGCAAGCCTTTCTGGAAGGCCTATTTTCCAGATGGCCTATGAAAGGGGCACCTGACCCAACCAGGTGTTCTTTAAACCCTGTGAGGAGCCTCTGATGGGTGAGACAAAAGGGTTGCTTAAAAGAGCGAGAGCGGAAGCAACTGGAATGTTCTCTGAAGTTCTAGCCCCTGATTTCAAAGGATCAATGAAGGACATTGACTGGGAGGGGAGGGGTGAGAGGAGGTGAGTCCATCAGGAGCTGAGGGGGGAGAGGAGGCGAATCCATCAGGAGGGGAGGGGCCAGAAGGATGGTGAGTCCAACAGGAGGGGAGGGGTGAGAGGAGGTGAGTCCCCAGGAAGCCTGTTAGACAAAAGCTTCCTTTTTAGTCTGATGTGGAACTAACTGTTCTTGGCACGAGGTCCCCAGTGTCCTAAACCTGTCCCAAGCTATCCAGGAGCCAGCACTACAACGCTGGGCACAGACACAGTTCCAGCCACACCGAGTCTACCCTCTGGGGACCACAGGTTCAGCATGGAGCTGTCAGGGATTGAGAGGAGACCTGAAGGAACTTCTGGGATTCAGAGTGGCTGGGACAGTGGCTACCTGACTCCCAGAATGGCTTTCCTACAACACTTCCCAAGGTGACAGCCAGACAAAAGCATGGAGTGCTAGTGTGTAGTGTCAGCACATGGTGGACCCACCCCAGCAGCCTTCAGCATTGACCTTGCTATCTGTACAGGAACCAGCACTCACAGAATAGAGCTTTCTCAGGCCTGCCCCACTCCTGCATCAGATGGGAAAACTGAGGCTCTGGCTCCCACACTGAGCTGTCTTGTGATGGTGGAGGAGCTTCTGTGTCCTTTGGTGGTGTCACCATGCGGGGAGCCAACGGAAATATAGGAAGAAGAGCCGGGAAGACAAAAAGAGGCAGAGGAGCTGGCTCACAGCAATGAGGAATGTGGGCAGCTCAGTTCCTCGGAGATGGGCAGCGGCGTCCTGGCTAGTTTTGTGTTGGCCAGGTCCAATCTAGTTACTTGGGAAGAGGGAACCCCAATGGACAAAACTTCCCCACCAGGTTGACCTGCGTGAGGCAATTTCTTGATTAAAGATTGATGTGAAAGGGCCCAGCTCACTAAGCCTGAGCCACCCCTGGGAGGGTGGGTTACATAATAAAGTGCCACAGGGAGCCAGGCAGGGCTGAGGAGGCCACAGAGAGCCAGGCAGTAAGCAGTAAGCAGGGCTCTGCTTCAGCTCCCACCTCCAGGTCCCTTCCTTGAGCTTCCAACCAGACTTCCCTCTGGGATGGACAGCACTATGAAAGTAGAAGCCAGAAGAACCCTTTCTGCTCCAGGCTGTTCTTGGCTATGGTGTTTATACAACGACAGAAGTCCTAACAAGGGTAAGCAGCCTCATGTGCTCGTGAGCTTCCTGACGGCCGCAAGTTTTCATCCCAAGGGAACAGCAGCTTAGGGACGTCCAGTGGACACTGAGGTTAGATGGACCCCAGAGTCAAGCCTGGGGACCCACTGGACCACAGATCACCTCTCCAAGGCTAAGCCAGTGACAGAGAGATGGCTGAAGTTTTACTGAAGTCCTTTCTCTGGCATTCCAACCCATCACCTGATGGCCCGGCTGCCGAGAAAGAGACAACAGCCAGAGGGTCCCCGGCAGAAGGGAAAAAAACCTGATACTCAATCCAAGAGTGCTTTTTAGAAGTAATTATTTTAACTTTGTGTGTGTGTGTGTGTATGTGTGTGTCCCATGTTATATACATACACCACATGTGCTCCTGGTGCCCTTGGACCCTAGAACAGGAAGTCAGATCCCCTGGAACTAGAGCTATGGACAGTTGTGAGCTGCCACGTGGGTGCTGGGAACAGAAACTGGGTCCTCTCAAGCGCACTTAACCTTTGAGCCATCTTGATAGTCCATACCCGCTTTTTAAGACAGGGTCTAGTTTATAGCTCAGGCTGACCTTGAACTTGTGGTGCTCCCACCTCTGCCTTTTGACTACTGGGATTAAAGGCTTGTTCCACCAGGCCCAGCAGCCCAGGTGTTATTGCTGCCGATAAATTCACTCTCGATGTTCCACCTGCTGGAACGTTCTGCCACACCCTAGCACTCACTTCTTCCCAACATGGCCACCACAAGTCCCACACTCCAAACTTCTCTGATGTTCGGTCTGCGCTTTGACCTCTGTGACCCCTCCTTTACCCGGTGAAGGCACCAAGCCCTGGGCCCTGAGAGACAGTCCCTAGTGTGTTCCATGTACAGACCTCAATCAGAAGAGGCTGGATACATGGAGCTGGCGAAGATACATAGAGCTGGCATTGAGCCCGCTACCTTGTGGGTCCCCTGGAAAGGAGACTTCTCACCCTAACTTTGACACTTTTCTGGCATCTCTGCCATCTACTGAGGAATCCTGCTCCCCCAGGCCAGGATGGCATCTTCAACATCAAAGCCAGGCACAAAGGGGCATGGAGACAAGGGTTGATCTTTTAGTGTCATGGGGATGGGGTGGCAAGTTTGACAGTTCTGAGGCCCTGTTAGGCTCTAGGCTCTAACCGTCTCTAAAATGCACACAAAGCGAAGCTAACCATTCCGAAAGACTGTCAGCCATAATTAACATCACACATGTGTGCAGTCACACACTCTCTCTCTCTCTCTCTCTCTCTCTCTCTCTCTCTCTCTCTCTCTCACACACACACACACACACACAGACACACACACAGAGAGAGACAGAGAGAGAGAGAGAGAGAGAGAGAGAGAGAGAGAGAGAGAGAACGAACGAGCGCCGGATCAATCCACACCCACACCCACCAGGCCGGGCCCTGCAGCTTTCTGCTGACCAGTCAGTCAGTTCCTCACTCTGGCGGCTCCTGAGCGCTCAGCCAGCCATGCCCAGGAGGACAATTAATGCAGCTCCCAGGATGGCAGGTCAGAGCAATGAACCTCTGCTGCCATGTGGGTTTCATGCTTCCCAGGGCCTCCATGCTAGGAAGTCCCAAGGGAGCCCTGTGCCGCTCGGCTTGCGATGTCATTTCTGACAAGTGGAGACAGGGAGCAATCTTCAAGAAGCTGGCCTGATTCTGCCATTTCGGCCCTTAGACCCTTCCATGGTCCAGCCTAGAGAGCCAACCTGGCTATCCCAGGCGGGGGGCGGGGGGGAGGCAGGGAAAGAGTCTGGGTGGAAATAAATCACAGCTCTTTACAGGATGTTGCACTCTGGGAATGAGGTTGCTGCCGCCGCCAGCAGAAGACCATCCCGGCCGCCAGCAGAAGACCATCCCGGCTCCGGCGATTACCGTGACACCACGTGGTCACACGCAGGGCTAATTATGAAAGGTATAAATCACAGACAGGGAGAGACAGTCACATCACTCAGGTTTATTACCCACACCGTTTAGGAAAAGATAACCAGGCCAGCCTGCCTTCTCCTTGCCAGCCCTGCTGTAGGGTGGATGTGTGGCCGGAGGGGAGGGCTGTGCCTTCATCAGCAGTGGAGGGGAGAAAAAACCGCTGGTCTCTTGGGTACCATTTTTATTTAAATCTTTCCATAGTCCGATTGAGTGACCTCACCCTTTTCCCAGGAAAATTAAGAAACATTTTGCTCAACGTATCCAGTGTACCTCCGGTTTGTGTGTCACACGTGTCACCGCAGGCCCCGTCACCCACAGGAGACGCTGTCATTGCTATTAACTGGTATCATTCATTACCGGCTGGAGACCAGCGCGGCAGGAGTCATTTGCTTTTCGTTTTCCCTAAAGGCATTTGCAAATATGCTTCGAGGCTAAGAGACGCCAGTGCGTCTAATAAATAAAGCAAAATAATTAATAGCCCTCTTGGTCTGGAGACTGTCCCCACCCCTCCTGTGCTGGGTGGTTGAGTTCCCATCTTGTCTGTGGAATACTTACAGACAACAAGGCAGCAGCATCCTGAGCTCAGAACCAGTGAAAACCAGGCTGGTGAGTCGGCCAGTAAAGGCGCTCACCACTAAGCCCAGTGACCTGAGTTCTATCACCAGAGCCCACATCATAGAAGGCAAGAACCGACTACCTATGTCTGTCCTCTGACCTCTGTATGCTTGTGTGCCCGTGTGCCCATGGCATGTACACTCCCACCCCACACAAAATCAAAATGTCCAATTTTACAGCAATTAACACAGGCAAACATTTGTCTCTGAACCTACATGCTCTCATGGGCTCCGTGTTCACAACCTAGGTGTTCACAGTGAGACCGAGGACATTTTATGTAACACTGGAAAAAATGAGGAATGGGAGTAAGGGCAGGATGAAGCTGCCCTGGTGACATCCGGTGACACCCGCCATCGAGAGTCAGGAACACAGGAGGACGCTGGGAGACCACATGCTCCGAGGTGGTGGCTTCCCCAGGTCACTATCACGATGCCTCTCAAAATGAAGCCACACATCTGTCAAGGCCTGGCTGGTACATGACACTTGCCAGGAAGACGGGGCAGGAGAAGGGGGCAGGAGAGAAAGGAGGCTGACCTTCCACATGGGCCACGGCACGATGTCCCTTGATTCTTGCAGGGCCTCAGACTCGTAATTACCCAGAGGCCCAGAGCTTGCTGAGGTGTTCTGCTAAAACATCAGAAATAGCAGGCCCTGGATAATCAGTTAGTCCCAAATCACAGTCTCACTCAGAGAAGGAGAGGACCCTAGTCCTCTCTTTATACCCAGCAAGGGCCTACCCAGGCTGGTATACTTAGCAGCAGTAAAGCCCAGAGAACAGCCGTACCACATAGCCACCAGGGAAGGCCGACATGGCTGGGGTTTTGAATGGCTCACAGGTCACTGTGTTCTGCACACTGGCCCTGCACGGGGCTCCTGCGGCTCCCCAGACCTGGGCCACAGGGTTGACAGAGTGAGTTCCCCATGTCAGTGACTTCGGCCTCGAGGCTCTTGGGGATCTCTACAGCCTCTTGGGGTTCCACTGCTTTGCAGAAACGACTAATCACCACCCAGGCTGGTAGTTCCCCAACTTTTTGTGACGTTCCCCTAGGCAATTTAAAAATGGAATGAATACTAATAATAATTTGACTAAATTTAGGTGTTCCCCTTAGGCATTGATTAAATTTCATGAACTCGTTCAGGTGTTCAGCCCAAATCCCCCTCCCCTGCTCCACAGTCAGACTTCCTAACCATCCTGCGGGGCAGACAGAGCCCTCCCTCCCAGGCGGCAGCACAGGAAGAGGGTCTCAGAGAAAAGCAGAGTTGGAGCGTAAGATATGTGCCTAGGGCTGGGTGACCAAGGTTTGTTCAAATAAAGAGCACATCGTCCTAGAACCTGCAGGTGCCCAAGGACCTGAAGATCACCAGACTGAAGTCATCTGTCCAAATGAGGGAAGGAATTAGTGTGGACTCCCTCTCAGAGGAGATGGGACTAGAAACCAGAACCTTCGGGGTTCTGGGCATCAGGCCTTTGAGACACTCCTTAGCTAGTCTGGATTCTCCAGAACCACCTCCAGACTCTTCCACGCCTCAGACAGCAAAGCCTCACTGGCTCATCCCAACACACCTTGACTCTCCAGCGACACACCTGCCCTCCCAACTGGAACCCAAATGGACCCTGAGAATTGACCCTGAGTAGACCTAGGGATGACTTGGACCTCCAGGTGCCAAGAGGAGTATGGCAGGACCCAAGGGGGACAGAGCATCCATCCCTGAAGTGCCAGCAGTCCCTAGATTCCTCTGTCTTCCAGATGGGTCATCAGCCATTCATTTCTGTCCCTTCTTTCTCCCCTCCCTCCACCCCACCCCTTTCTTATGCAGTACTGGAGATGGAGCCAGGACCTTACCAGGTGTCTTAGGGTTTCTATTGGTATGAGAAAACATGACGGTCAAAGCAGTTTATAAAGGGAAGCAGGTTCACACTGACCCATGGGGACATTGCAGGTTCACACTGACCCACGGGGACAGCTGCAGGTTCACACCGACCCACACGTACAGCTGCAGGTTCACACGGATCCACAAAAGCAGGAGGCAGAGAGCACACTGGGAATGGTGGCAGCCTTGAAACCTCAAATCCCACCCCCATTGACACTCCTCCTGCAACAAGGCCACACCTCCTAATCCTTCCCAAATAGTTCCACCAATTGGGGTCCAAGCATTCACACATACAAGCCTATGTGGGCCACCCTCAATCAAACCACCAACCCAGGCAAGTGCTCTATTCCTGAGCTACCCTCCCCATGTCCCCTACCTCCACTGCCTTGTAAAGGTTATTTTTATTTTAAAAGTTCTTTTTATTTTGAGATAATGTCTCAGTGTGTTTTCTGGGCTAGCCTCAAACTCCCCATGTAACCTAGGATTCACACCTGTGGTCTTCCTGCTATACCTCCCAAAAAGCTCAGATCATATGAGTATCACTGCTCAGATCATACAAGTGTCACTGTGCCCGGTTCATGCCCCTTTCAAATCCACTCACACACTTGACCGGGCAAGTTGAATTTTTTATAGACCACATACGCATGAAGGATGTAAGAATGGACCCACTAAGGGATTTTTTTCTCCCTCTTCCTCTCTTCCTCCACCCTTGTCTCAACATTCCCTAGGGCTGGTTTCAGGACTGACACAATCTCTAGGCACTGAGAGATGGCCTGACTTGGCTCGGAGCACTTAGGAGCAACCAAGACAGGGACCGCAGCTAATAGAACATTCTTAGAGAAAGGCAGCGGTGTGACAGCCAGGGTGGTTCCCAGAAAGCTGGCTCCTGGGCCATTCCAATTCAGAGTGTCCCTGCAGTGTACACAGAGAAGCAGTTCTGTCAGCGGAGGTTCTGGGTGCCAGCGCAAGGTTAGCACTGTCTTTCTTGTCCCCAAAGAAGACAGCAATTGAGAAATAACAGGCCCATACAGAACCGTCAGTTGTAAAGAAATGAAAAAAAAAAAAAAAAAACAACCTAGTATCACCTGCTGCTTTCACATTAGAGGGATGGAGGCAGGAGATTTGTGAGTTTGAGGGTAGACTAAGCTACGGCACGAGACTGTTTCAAGAACAGATAAAGTGAAGAAGAAGCACAACTATCCACCCACTATCTGAGCAAAGGTGAGCAATAGCCAATGTTGGGTGTCTACCACAAAACAGGGGTTCCTGGCCCTGGGAGACATGCAGCAGCACGCTTCCAAGGGTGACCCCTTCTCAGCTGTAACAGGGTCAATATGCTCAGTCATCCAGACAGACACTTGAAAGTATGTGGCCCAGAACTCTCTGACTCCCGTCTTTTCGTCACTGGCCCGACTGGGCCTCGCCCATACATAACACATCTCCAGCCGCAGGAGGCACGTGACTCTGTGGGACACACAAGTCTAACACACACACATGCTTGAATGCACACACAAGTAAGTCTGTATCTCATGGTATTACCATGGGATTGCCTCAGCCAGCACATGCAGAACAGGGTCCCATCAGCATCTCTGGATGCTGTTTTGAAACCTTTACAGCAGACAATGCTCCCCAAGGCACACTTCCCCATAGCACAGATGCCTGGGGTGTGTGGTCATGGCTGCATGCAGATAGATAGTTAGATAGATAGCCAGCCCACCCCTGTGTGCACGGGAGCTTGTATGTGCCTCTGTGAAGTTATCTACCAAAGCTTTAGATGCACTCACAGGCTGTATGCGTGTGGGTGTGTGGCTGTCATGTCACCGCACACATCTGCACTCCTCCACATCCAGAGCTCAAACTGCTTAGTTACCTGGCAACCGGCTCAGGCTGGAAGTGCCCTGCCCTGGCCTGTGTCTCTGGAAACCACCAGAGGAAGAATCTTACCTGTGGGCAAGCTTCAACACAGACGTGGCTATTAAAGACAAGGAAAGAGCTGAAAGCAACTGGATGCCCTTAGAAGGGGTGTGGTCAAGTGGAACACCACACAGCGAGATGCTCAGGAGATACGAAGACAGATAGCCAGGGAGAAGGCAAATGGCATGGGGGGTAGAGAGTACAGTCACTAAAAAAAAAAAAGCAGTGGGTATGCTCATGGGGGGCCCAGGCACAGCCCTTCAGAGAGACTGTTCATGTCTTCTTGCAACAAATACCTATGCGAGAATTATCACAGTGTACACACACACACACACACACACACACACACACACACACACACACACACACACAGAGGTCGGGGAGGTAGCCCAGTTAGCAACCCGAGCAGGAGATTCTGCATTCTCATCCCCAGCACCCACATAAAATGACAGGCCATTTAGCACAAAGGCACAAGAGGGTCCCTGAGGCTGACAGTGGACTCCAGTTTCAGTGGGAGACCCTGCCTTGAAAAATAAGAAGGAGATACAGGGAGATGCCGACTCAGTAAAATGCCAGCTGGGAGAGCAGCAGAGCCGGGATTTGGAGCCTCAGAGTCCAGGTAAAAGGCCGGACAGGGCAGCACACCCGTGTAGCCCCAGCCTTGGGTATGCGTGGAGACAGGTGGATCCTGGAGCGTATTGGCAGCCTGCCCAGACAAACGCCGAGCTTCATGTTTGGTGAGAGACTTTGTCTCACAGTGTGCAGAGCATAGAAAGACAAAAGACAGCAGGGGGAGATGCCAGGTATGGACCTCTGGCCTCACATACACTTGTATGTACATGTCTGTGCACACACAAGTACACATACATGTATACTCATATACTATATACCACATACACATCTATACACACACCGCACACGTTTACACACGGAGCACATGTAATGCACACATATACATACATAACATATATGTATGCACGTGCACGCGCACACACACACACACACACACACTCAAGCCATCAACCCACAACAGTAAGAAAGAGCAACCAATGTCACATCATGTAGTGTAGCCTGGCCCTGACTTCTGGTTCTCCTGTGTGCTGGGATTGCCAGTATGCACCCCTGCGCCTGGTTTGCTTTTTGTACTGGTGGGGATGGCAGGACATGGTCGGCAAGCTCTCTACTCACTGAACAGCTCCCCTGGCCCTATAACCTTATTTTTAACAGAAGATAAAAGCAGGCTCAGTGGCCCGATATGCCTCACCAGCTGCCTACCCTGGCTTCCTCTAGACCTTCAGAATGTTCCGGCCTCAGATGCTGAGCAAAGAGCATTGTGGCAGAGACATGGTGTTTCCTTGGGCCACCCTAACAAAAGACCACAGCCCAAGTATCAGGATGCCTTTGAAGGCCCTTCCTGCCACCACAGCTTCCTGGTGCTTACAGGCAACTCTCAGGTGCTCCTCAGCTTATAGGGCAGGGCTCGAATGTTCAAGTCTCCCTAGGTCTGCGTGTTTGACTGTATCCTGTGACGATACACTCCGGGCCCAGGTCCTCTTCTGTCCAGGATGACCTCGTCTTCCCGTTGCTTTGACCAGATCAGCAAAGCCCCTATTTCAAAGAGTGGTCTCACTCAGAGGTTCTGGATGGCTGCGCAGCTGGGAGGGGTGCCATCCCACGTACTAGACACAGTTCCCAGGAAGGAAAGGCAGAGTCGATGCCTCCACCCTGGTTCCAGGAAGTGACAAGGACAGTTCCTGGTGGCATAGATCAGTCTGTCTCATGTGGCAGATGTGTACCTTCCTCCTGCTGGGGAACACCCTCATCCCATGCCCTGGGGTCGTGCTCTGGCTAAGATGCCAGCAGAGCAGTGTTGCCTGCCTTGATGGAAGCTATCTTCCATTGACCTCCATTTCCCCCTCAAACACGCGTTTCCGCTGTAAACTGTGCTAAATGCTATTTAGTAGCTAATTAACTTTCCTGTGAAGACCTCTCTAATTGCATGCTCTCCCCGGCTCTGCCTAAGTCCTGGGGGACCCCGAGCTGTCCGGGGGCATTTGTTCTGCTTGCTCCCACCTTCCCGGTGCAACTTCCAGCCTGACAACAAACTGTCAATCAAGGCTGTTGAGGTCAAGGGGGACCAAATTAGGTGCCCTCCACCACTGCCAAACTTGCTTGTCAAAGCTTAATTTAAATAAGAAAGCAAAAAGGTTATGAAAAATAGTTTTCCCCAGTGAAACTTGGCCAGGCAGCGGCAGACAGCATCCCTTGCTCCTTGGATTCTTCTCTGAAACGTTCAGCAGAATCCGCTCCTATTTCAACTGTGTGGGAGCCTGCCATCCGTCACAGGGAAAGATAATCAGAAGATAAAAGGCTTTGATTAGCCCTCGAATACATCACTGCCGTGCCAATTAGGGTGCAGTCCCCATGCACGAGAGGCAGGATGTGGCAAAGGTAGGTGCTGTCTACTCCAGATCCCCCTAGCTCAGAGCCAAAAACCTGGGCTTTTGTTCATGAATGCCAGATTTTATTTCTAGGACAATCAAACGTAATGGTCTTCATAGCAAGCCAATACTTGTTCCATCAAGGCCGGACAGTCTGCGATCACTGAGACAGAAACCCAACATGAGCCAGAGCACTGGAGTCCTCAACCCTCATCATCAACCCAGCATTCCGGTTGCGCCCCCCACCATGTTCTCTGCAGAGATACAATGTAACCTCACTTTCCCACCCTTCAGCAGAGAAAGAAAATCTCCCTTTTGCCAAAGCTGCTGCCAGCCTTGCCTTTGAGAGACAAATGGCAAGGGTGTGTTCACTCTTGTGGTAACCAGGGTACCTGACCTCTTAGACATAGGCAGAGCCACCATGGTGGGAGCATGGCTTCCACCTCAGAAAGCAGTATGCTGGTATGCTCTCGGTTCTCAGAGAGGGTTCAGCAAGCCTCACCGACTTGGAAGGTACAGTTGCCTGAATGTAGTACGGGGCTCCCTGCTGCTGGGGTGGGGGATGGGAGGGGCATGCACGGTACACCAGCGAGAGGGGCTAGACTTTGAGATCTCTGGTCTTGTACTGACCAACTGGTCTCTCTTCCCAAGGTGGCTCCTGAGGTGACCCAGGATGTACTATGTTTTCACAAAGAGGTCCCAAACTTGGTGATGCCAAAAGATCAAGAATTGATAGGCAGTGAGACTTCCTCAGAGGAATTGCCTCCTGAAGAATTGGTGGCTGGCCAGGGCCATCTTCCTGGCCAAGATCCCAACCCCAGCTAATAGGAAGATTCATTCTGGGACACAGAGAAGGGAAGCAGGGAATGAGAAGGACTTTAGGGATGATTTTTTATTTTGTTTCAGTTTGGTTGTTTGAGGCCCGAGCTCATGTAGCCCAGGCTAGCTTCAAAGTCACTATGTATCCAGGAACGATCTTGAACTCCTGATCTTCCTGCCCCTACCACCCAAGTGCCAGGATACAGGTGTACAATGCCACACTAGGTTTTCTGTAGCTTGGGGGATGAAACCCCAGGGTTTCATGAATGCTCAGTTAGAAAGCTACCAACTCAGCCACACCCCCTATCCAGCATGACTCTCTTTAATACAAAATAGAAATGACCAGGTATTTTCCCAGAGCAGGACCTGACTCTTGTTGAGGGTGAAGGCTGTGGGGGTGGAGCCTGTCCTTTTAGCATTATGACGGCAGCCTGGCTCTGAGAGCAGAAGTCTGGGAACTTCCTAGGACCAGCACCCAGGGGAAAAGAACCCAAGCCAGGGCCAGGTTGAGATTCCGCAGGGCTCAGGCTCCTGGGCACACAGTGGCAGACCCGAAGGTTGGTGCAGAATGTTCGCCATTCATGGAAGTTTACACAGTCAACTTTGTTTGTTCTATGGGGGGGGGAACCTGGGGGTGGCTCAGTGGCTTGGTAGCCCCGAGGCTGTAGGACTTACCGCCTGTGGGAGACCGGGAAGGGAGAATCTCAAGTCTAGAAGAACTAGATCACCCAGCAACCCCAAGCAAGGGTTAGGAAAAAATAAACAAGAAAAACGGGAGAGGGTGATGAGCAGGAACTTTCCTCTAAATCAAACAAATCACTCTGTGTGTGGTGTGTGTACATGTGTGCACATGTGTGTGTGTGTGTGTGTTCCTGTGTGTGCACATGGAAGTCAGAGGTGGACGTAAGGCGTCTGCCTCACTTTCTCTTCATCTTATTCTTTTTTTTTTTTTTAATTTAAAGATTTTTGTTTCCTTTTTAATTGAATGTATGCATCTGTGCTGGGTATATGCACATGACTGCATGTGCCCTTGGATGTTGGAACAAGCCTGGCACGGTGGAAAAAAGCCCCACGTGTCTGTCCCAGGTGCTGTGGCTCTGGGTGGGACAAGAGACACACGGGTAGTGACCACGTCTTCCCACACAGTCCGACGGGCAGGTGGGTGCTGTGGAAAGCCTTTGTGGGCCCTGCCCATGGGTGGGGGAGGGGGTCATTCCCGGGGAACGTGCAGCAGCCGTCTCTGTGGGTTCCCTAGCCGGGAACACTGCAGTTGCCGCAGGGTGCCGCAGATGGACTAGCTGGAGCGCAGCTGGGATTCCCACCGAGACCAGGTTTCGGCGGCTTGGGGCACTGGGCTAGCTGCTTAGGCTTGGGTGAATGGGTACCGTCTGGGAGCGCTGGGAAGCCTTGTCGAGGGATTAGACGCAGCTCCTTAATCGGGGTCAGATCCCTCGCTTCCCATGGTAGGTCCAGATGAAGAGACAGTCCATAATTCTAAGACGTTTATTTTCATTGTGTGGAGTGGCCTGGATGGAATTGTACCCCTACCCCTCTGGGAGATGCGAGGCAGATATAGTAACTGGGAAGGGATGTGGCTAAGCCTCTAGGTGTCTCATTAACATGGGGATGGCTTGGAGCTGTGTGGTCATGCCTCTACCTGAGGAGGGGTGATGTGACCGTGACTGGAGCCAAAAGCCTCCTGGGAGCATTGGCATAACGTTTTCCGGTCCCTTGTTTCCGGTCCCTTGTGGATTGTTCTGCTGGGTCTCCCAGATTTTACGCCTGTGCTCAACCAGGTTCCAGATTGCCTGTCACAGATCACTGCCCCACACTTGGAGGCCAGCAGAGGGTTTCAGCTCCCCAGGAGCTGGAGTTACAGGCAGTTTCGAGTCACCCAATATTGGTGGTGGGGATTCAGGGCCTCTGTGCTCTTTACCACTGAGCTGTCTCTCAGCACAATTCACCTTTTTTTTTTTTTTTTAAACTGAACCTGAAACTTGCTGATTCAGTTAGACTGGCAGGCCTCAAGCCCAGGGACCTGCCTATCTCCATCTCCCCAGAGTTATGATTACAGAGAATTATCACCACTTCCCGCTTTTATGTGGGTGCTGGGCATCCAAACTCAGCCCCTCACACTTAGGCGGTAAACACTTTACAGAGACATCTTCCCAGCTCCACACACAAAACGCTGTCATGTTTTCCCTGAAACTCTATATGTATATATATGTGTGTATGTATGACTATGTGTGTATGTGTGTGCATGTGTAAGTATGTATGTGTATGTGTGTGTGACTGTGTGTGTATGTGTGTGTGTGCATGTGTGACTATGTGTGCATGTGTATGTGTGTGTATATGTGAGTGTGTGTGCGTGTGTGAGTACATGTATGTGTATGTACTTGTGTGTATATGTATGTGTGTGTATATGTGAGTGTGTGTGCGTGTGTATGTGTATGTACTTGTATGTATATATGTGTGTGTATGTGGTATGTGACTATGTGTGTGTATGTGTATGCATGTGTGAGTACGTGTGTGTGTATGTGTGTATGCGTGTGTATGTGCATGCATGGTATGTGACTATGTGTGTGTATGTGTGTGCATGTGTAAGTATGTATGTGTATGTGACTATGTGTGTGTATGTGTGTGTGTGCATGTGTGACTATGTGTGCATATGTGTGTGCATGTGTATGTGTGTGTATATGTGAGTGTGTGTGTGTGTGTATGTGTATGTACTTGGGTATATGTATATATGTGTGTGTATGTGTGTGGGCGTGTGAGTACATGTATGTGTGTGTGTGGTATGTGACTATGTGTGTGTATGTATGTGTGAGTACATGTGTGTATGCACGTGTGTGTGCATGAGTGTGTGTGTGTGTGTGTGTGTAGAAAGGGGAGGAGAGGAGGCCATGCATCCTTGGGAATAATTTTATTTATTTTGAGCCCTGTCCCAGTGTGTCCTCGGGAGGTGCTGTCCAGCCCTAGCCCCAGCCTGTGACCCTCAGCAAGAAGGCGTCTGCCAAGTCTTTCATGCACTCCCCAAAACAACACATTGCACAAACAGTTTGGCCTGTGAGTCATCCAAGAAGATGGCCAGGTTCCTTGGCTCCAGCCACACTTATAGTCGATCTGGTCCCACTGAAAATATTTTCCTTTGTCTGCTAGAGAGCTGTGAGTCAGGGCCTAACCCTAGGGACTGTTCCTTGGGGCATGTCTCCAAGGGGCTTGGCAGCAGGAACTGATCCATGTCACCAGGTCGTTGGGTCTCAAAACAGTGGATGAAAGTCTCCCTCTCGCTCTCTCGCGCGCGTGTGTGCTTGCTCTCTCCTTGTGTGCATGAGAGAAAGAGACCCCACTCCTTCAAGATCCAACACCCTGTCTGTAGCCAAGGAAAAGTCATTAAACCAATGAAAGAGAAAAGTGTTTCCCTGAAAGGACCAACCAGGAGGGAGTGACCAGGGAAACAAACTCAGCAAGACCCCAGTGGGTCAGCTGCAGCGCCCTTTGTCCTTCGATCACCAGAGAGCCCAGGATTGCTCAACATCTGAAGCCAAGTGGGCCCCTGGTGCTGCCGAGGGGCGGCATCCTAGCACAGTCCTCAATAGTCACACAGAGACTCAGTGGAGAAGCTAGGTGGGGTTTCCGAGTCAGCTGCTCAGCCATCACTATGATGGACACAGGCGATATGCTCCAAGTGAACACCAGGCTGCCCTGTGACATTCTGACCTGCTGTGGGGGAACGCCGGGAAATAAAGAGCAGTCTTTGCCTCTTCCCCATGCTCGGAGTGGCCACAGGCCCTTTACCTTCAACTGGTGTGCTCTGTGCTGCTAAGAACATGGGCTTTATAAACAGTCACTCCTCTGTGGGGACCAGTTCTCCATATGCTCAAGTCTCTCATACAGAACGTCACAGTGATGTCCAGAACCCACACACGCCCTCCTGTGTGCTTTCAATCACCCTTAGATTACCAATCCCACCCCATGCAGTGTAAACATTGTGTAAACAGTCTTCGCACTTAGAGGCTCGTGAAAAGAAACGTCCACACGTGTTCACTATGAACTCATTCTCCACCCCCCAACCCCTGGGTATTTTTTATCTGTGGTCAGCCGTACTGGAGGGCACAGAATCTGTGAGGACACAGAGGACACTGTGCTAACCCTGTGGGTGGGCTGCTGTCGTCATCTGCTGACTGGCAAGCCTCAATGAGCGCCATCTACAGGACGGCTCTTGTCAGTGACAGCTTGCTAAATCAGCCAAGGTCTCAGGCTCCCTGCACACCCGAGTAGACTGAGGCGAAGACTGTGAGCTCTTCCAGAAGCCTCAAGTGCCTTACGGGGAGGTGTGGGGTGATCTGGGGCTTGCACCCACCAAACACAAGGCTCGCACTGTGGATAAACTGTTACTTGGGCTTTGGAAACACACAAGACAGGTCAAATGTATCTGGATCATGTCAAGGAATAGATGATTGGCTATTAGGCCAGGACTGTGGTACCAGTGGCTGCATTCACCCTGGTTACCACCAAGGTCCTTCAGACCATATGGCCTCTCCAGCAGCCCTGGATCACGTACCCACAGGCTGCTGGCTGAGGAACCAAGGTGCAAGTACTTTCTTTTCAACATGTAAATGAACCAACCGTGGAGCTTTAAAGGGGCTAAGGTCCGCTCTCACTGCCTCATCAAGTATGGAAAAGATTACAGAGGGTAGAGAAGGGGACTCAATGTGGCCCTCCCATCATTCCATTCAGCATCTCCAAAGTGCTAGCCTAGGGACCCTGCTCTGTGGGGTGTCTGAGGTCCAGAGGTCAGACTTTAAGGAACTGGGGCCCCAGGCCCATGAGCCGTCTCCCCCAGTGCAGGCCTTCCGCCCATTGTCCACACCCAGAAAACCTAGATCAGATTTCCAGTCTCAGAAGGTGATGGGAGAGGCTGTTTTTCTGGGCTCATAGAAGCACTGAGAAAGAGCTACCCCTGACCTGCTAGATCTCTGAAAACTCAGTGGGCCCCAGAGAAGGACGTGCTTTCAGAGCTAAGTGACCCAGAGGGAATATGCTACGCCCATGGCTTCCCCCCCCCCCATCAGGTATGCAGTGTGGCAGTGGTGGGTCAGATGGACACCCACCTCCATCAGCTTTTCCCTTTGAACAGATTGCCAAGAGCTAGCTAGATCTGCCCTTGGCTGGGGGCCAGGATCGCTTCAGTGTGGTTTCCCAACACTTAAGGTTCAAGGGTAATGTTGGTACGGGATGACCTTGGTGGGAAAGGCAGTTTGGGGGGGGGGGCTGGGAATAGGTGTGGGACAGATGTGGGTCTATTGCTCCCTCTCTCTCTGAACACACACCACCTTAAGCACAGCACCCTCACGGCCTGAATGTTCTTCCCCTAGAAGGCTGGACAATGAGCATGAGGTGTGCGCGTGCGTGTGCGTACATGGAACCCAGGGCCTTGTCAGGCATGTCAGACAAGCTCTGCCACTGAGCCACACCCCCGGCCCTATATTCCAGGTCATGGATCCGCCCACTCCTCTGCGTGATCACCTGATCTTCCACCTCTGCCTCTTATGACCCACGCGGCTGAGAACGTGGATGTGCAAGGCTAGTTGAGCCACTGCTCTTAGTCCTTCTAAATATCATTTTCCACCTCTTTATTTCTTCCTGCTCCCCTCCTCCATCCCCCACCCCCTCCCCCACTCCTTCTTCCTCTCTCGTTCCACACTTTTCCTTATTTTCTTTTATTTGTTTGAAACAGGGGTCTGGAACTTATTATGAACCCAAGCTGGTCTTTAACTAGTGATCCCCCCCAGGCTGCCTCCTGAGTGCCAGGACTACAGGCACGTACCCCCACACTGGCTCTTGTTGGTTTTGTTTTTTGTTTTGTTTTGTTTTCGCCATTTTGTTTTATCCTTTTTTGGTGGTGTCAGGGATTGAACCTGGGCCTTGCATGTGCTAGCAGGCACACTCTTTCCCAGTCTGCGTCTCTTTCTAAAAATATATATCTATTTTATTTGCATGTGCTTTGCCTGTATGTCTATGTGTGCAACACGTGGGTCCTGGCACCCACAGAAGTCAGATGAGGGCATCAGGTCACTAGAACTGGAGTTACAGGTGGTTGGGAGACACCATGTCGGTTCAGGGAACCCGAGTTCTCTGCAAAAGCAAGAGTCCTCTTACCTGCCAGGCCACTTCTCCAACCCCACCCCTCTTATTTCTAATGCTGCTATACGGACCATGAACCATCTACATAATAATAACAGTAAAAAAGTATCTGAAGGCAGGTAAAATATTTTGCTACACAAGTGTGAAGACCCGGGTACAAATCCATAGGCCCCACATCAATGCCATTCTTAGTACAGTGGGGCAGAGACGGGATCCCTGGAGCAAGCTGGCTAGCTAGACTGGCTCTCAGTTTAAATGAGAAAGCTGCCTCAATGTCTGAAGTAGACACCCTAGTGTCGATGTATGTGGGCCTCTGCACATATGTGCACACACATGCACATACGTACAAAGCCAGGCATAATGACACGTACCTGAAATCTCAGCATTCGGAATCTACGTAGAGCCAGCAGGACCAAGGAGGATCAAAGCCAACCTCTGCTACATATCATGTTTGATGTCAGCCTGGGACATGAGATCCTATCTCAGAAAACCGGGGACGGGGTGGGGGGGGGGGAAGCAGAAGGCAAAAGTCAACCCCAGACAAGGCACCCTTGAGTCAGGGGGCCTCTCTTGGTGGGTCATGTGCCCACAGAGGGTGAGTAGACAGGGTAGGAAGCAGGCTGTATCTAGCTGGCCACCCACTCCAGGTGCGACATCAACCACTTGCTTTTGCTTCAGGGCCAGTGGACAAGCCAGTTTGGAACCTGTTTGGTCTCTAAAGAGGCTGTGGCTGGCTCAAAGTGTCGGGGACACTCACCACCACCCAAAGAGGATGCAGAGGCGATGGGGAAGGGGTTTGGTCTCAGGCAAGCCACAGTAAGGAGCCAGGTCTGGACCTGAGTTCATCCCTACTGACCAAGACTGAGGCAGTTGCCATGACAACTGCCTTGGAGGGGGGGTTTCATCTGCTGCCTGGGCCGTTTACTTTTCCCTGAAACCAACCACAAGACGGAAGAACAGGAGGGAAAGGGTGTGGCGTCCAGGAGGAAGGAATGGGTGGGAAGTGCCGAGTGGATGGCCCCTGCTGATCTGGGAGAAGCCTGCCATCTGCTGGGCACCCAGAGATCCCTCCAGCCTGCCCTGCCAACTCCACACAATAGAATTTCTGGGGACAGCATTGCCATGGTTTACTGTTTTATGAGGCACAGCAAAGAGGGAAGGTTGGGGCTGTAGTACTCAGACCTTACCCTGCGACAGAGATGACCCCTGTTCTGCAAGGAGCTGGGGCCCACGTGGGTCCTTTGGGGGTTTGCCATGCCCTGTGTCCTTGACTGTCCTCAGCCATGGCCACTGCCCATCCTGACAGATGCCCCTCAGCTCCTCCTAAGGCTTTTCACCCCACATGGGCCTGGTGTCCCTCCCTGACACCACCACTACTGATCTTGGCAGCTGTGGCCTTGCCTGTCTCAGAACTGACCCCCATCCGGGAGACTAATGGATGGGGACGCATGCTGGTCACGAAGTCTTACCTGTGAGGACCATCTTTCCACATTTCCCAAGAGGGGAGTCTGTGATCCAAATAAAATAGTGGCCTTTGGAACTGCAAGCTCCTGAAGCCCGGTGAGGAGAATACTCTCTCTTGACAATAGCCCCAGCATGGCTGCCAGACTCAGAGAGGGACTGAGCTACCAAACATGAACCTTACTGTGTTTAAATATTTACAGACGTGTGGCGGATCCTGATACCCTCTCCTCTCTTGCCACCCTCTTCAGAGCCACATTTAGCTCCCACTTCTGTATGTCCTGGCCCCCTTCATCCTGGATCCACACAGCTGCTTCCTCCAGTGACCTATGAAGCATTCAACCTCACTCCTCATCTCCTGTCCCACACCCTAACCTTAGCCTGGGTTCCTGGTTCCTGAGCTGCCCGGGAGAAACCAGCTTTCTCAAGGGTTGGAGACATATGTCTAAGAACCACAGAATAAAACAGAACAGAGTCAGGTATTTAACTCCTGTGAACAGACTCAATTTCTCCTCTTCTAGGCCTCTAGGGTAAGGAAGGCGCTAGAACATGAGCCCAGCTGGAGCTCCTTCGGAAGACTGGAGCTAGACATTCATCACAGGACCCGCGGTCCAAAGCCTCTCACAAGGGCTGTCTTGTAAGAGGGTCAGGTGCTAGCCCCATTGTGCAGTGGACAGGCAGAGCTGAGACATGGCCCAGGGTTTGGTCACCAGGGCTCACTATTAGGGGCCATCTATTTTACCCTTGGTGGCTAAGGAAGATCAAAGCCGGAGAATGACTCTTCAGAGTGAACTGTGACTAAGACTGTGGTTCCCTGAAACAAGGGGGCACACTCTGTATGGAAAGTGAGGGGTCAGCAGAGCCCCATGTCCTGTGACACGGGTGCCAAGGGACAGGAGTTGGGTGGTAACAGAAGGTGCCATTTGCTCTGCCTAAAAATGTAGGCATGCAAGCCAGAGGCGGATAAGGAAATCTGCGTCTTAGGACAAAAGCTCTCAGGTTTCTGAGGGTTTCGTTATGTGATGGTTACATTACGACAGCCAGGTTGGGCCCCTAGAGGCACTGCATGATCTCCCGGATGCCACATCATCCCCTAAGGGTGCCTGAGACCTCAGGCTGGCCTTGATGATCAGAGCTGCTGATGCAAGAGACAGGCCAACAGCTGCCGGCTCTGCAGAGTGCAGGCCCCAGTGAGCCACAGAAGCCAGTGCAACCAGTCAGCTAGGTTACGTCAGGGACCCCCAGGAGACGTTCCCAGGCCTGGCTCAGGTGCCCTGGGCAAGGGGGGAAGGGGTGGGGGCAGGAGGGGAACAACCCCATCTCTTGGGACACTGCCTCTTCAGCTTAGGGGCAGTAGTTTACTTCCTTCCTTGATGACCTGGAAGCTTTAACTGTTTAAGACCTACCAGCCTCTGCTGATAACAGAGTTGAGTTCAAGACGAACCTGACCCCACCCCATATCTCTGGAGCCCAGTTTCCTTGCAGGTGACTTCTGGAATCTCAGTCCAGAGAGGGGAGGAGTCTGGGCTGCAGAATTTCCTAACAGGGGCGGTGAGCCAGCACAGCCCTCTTGCTAGAAGCCATATGACTACTACAAAGAGAAAGTCTGGCCGAGAACAGGTAGGGGGGAGAGGAGACCTCAACAGTTCAGACTCACACTGAACCACAGAGGGCTCAAAGCCACCTACAATGGAGGGCTCCTAGCCACAGGCAAAGTAGGTCCCCTGAGCAGAGCGAGCCCTGGATGATTCAGGGCCCTGACCCACAGACAGTGAGGGGCCCTAGCCATGGACAAAGCCGGTCGCTAAACAATGAACCACAAAGAGCCCTAAACCGAGTCATGGACAATACAGTGACTGTAAAAGCATTACAGGTCATGAGCCACTCCCGATGGCCAGAGTGCAGCAATCCTATACTGAACTGTGTTCTGAGCACACAGGACATGAGACCGTGAGAAGACGGAATGCAAAGCTTCTTTGGGTGATTCTGTTTGGACCCCAGACTGAACAGATACTGATTTGAACACCTGGGTAGTTTCAATGGCTCATTTTACATTTCTTTTTGCTTTTAGCAACATAGCCTTGAGCTGTGAGATTGTATCTCTTAGAAATGTCAGAAGCCACACCCATAAAGTCTCCCCAACGTTACCTAAACATGACAGGAAAGAGGATGACACCACCAGACATGCTAATGTGGACGAGGAAGGCCCATGAGGCCTTCAGCCCACACAGAGAACTACAGGCAACTAAGGAATGCTGAGAGTGGGAAAGACAGTCTTCCACAGGGAAGGGCACGCCAGCTGGTTATGCAGTGGTCAGCCCTGAGAATATACACCAGGTAATATTAAACAGAATAAGCCACACAAGCACTCCCCCATGACATTAGAGAGACAGGCCTCTGCAGGCAAAGAAGTTTTTCCAACAAGTACCGCTGGGGCTGACACACAGCCTGAACACAAACCTCACACCTTACACCCAAGTTAACTCGCATGGGCCACAGGCACAAAGCCATAAAGCAGGGAAACGCCCGAATGGCTTCCATTCCCCGGCCAGACCAGGGATTCTGAGACTTGGCATCAGCGGTGTGAGCCGCAGAACGGAACACTGATAAGCCGCGTGTTTGGCAAAAGCCTCGTCTCTAAAATAAATTGAAAAGCTATTGAAATTCAAGAGAGAGTGAAGTAAGCACGGGCACTTTGGGACAGAGGGACACTTTGACAAAGGGAATGAGGAGACACAGATGAACGTAAGCAAAGATGCAAAGCACCCGGCCATCAGTGGGAAGAGACTGTAGGCACCCTAGGGCACCACCACACTCCTGCCCAGACAGTTTCAAATAAGCAAACAAAGCCAGGCAGTCCCAACGGCTACTCCAGAGGCTCAAGCAGGGGATTGCTGGAGTCCAGGAGTTCAAAACCAGCCTTGAAGATACCGAAAACTGCATCTTGAGTGCTAGGTCCCAAACGGGACGTCCATATCACCTTCTCCAAGCCTCGGAGAACATCATGGAAGAGAGGTCAGGGAGGATGTAAGAGCTGGAGAAAGGCCATCTTGTAACCCACAACGGTGGGGTTTCCCCACGTGAGAGCCGCACAAGGCCTGTTGACATTCCATCACAAACAAGGCATGAATGAGGGCGGGGAGCTTGTAAGGACCCACCCTCCTCCTCCCTAGGAGCTCTGGGTAGTAAATGGCTGTGGAGATGGAAGGGAAGAGGTAATCAGTGGTGTAGCCACTGGTGGAGTCCCCTCCCACCCATGCTCATGCAAGCAGCTCTAATTAAACTCAGTCAGCCACGAGCGGCCATGGAAGTAGGATGGGGGACTAGTTGAGAGGACAAAGAGAGTCAGAGGGAAGAGGCAGAGGGCAAAGAGAGTCAGAGGGAAGAGTCAGAGGACAAAGAGAGTCAGAGGGAAGAGGCAGAGGACAAAGGGAGTCAGAGGGAAGAGGCAGAGGGCAAAGAGAGTCAGAGGGAAGAGGCTGAGGACAAAGGGAGTCAGAGGGAAGAGGCAGAGGACAAAGAAAGTCAGAGGGAAGAGGCAGAGGACAAAGGGAGTCAGAGGGAAGAGGCAGAGAGCAAAGAGAGTCAGAGGGAAGAGGCAGAGGACAAAGGGAGTCAGAGGGAAGAAGCAGAGGACAAAGGGAGTCAGAGGGAAGAGGCAGAGGACAAAGGGAGTCAGAGGGAAGAGGCAGAGGGCAAAGAGAGTCAGAGGGAAGAGTCAGAGGACAAAGGGGGTCAGAGGGAAGAGGCAGAGGGCAAAGAGAGTCAGAGGGAAGAGTCAGAGGACAAAGGGAGTCAGAGGGAAGAGGCAGAGGGCAAAGAGAGTCAGAGGGAAGAGGCTGAGGACAAAGGGAGTCAGGGGGAAGAGGCAGAGGACAAAGAAAGTCAGAGGGAAGAGGCAGAGGACAAAGAGAGTCAGAGGGAAGAGGCTAAAAGACAGAAGACGGGGACTGGTTGAGTGTGTTCAGATGCGTCACACAGGAGCTGGAGCGGTGGCTTGGCTGTGAAGAACATACTGCTCTTCCAAAGGTTCCTGGGTTCTGTTCCCAGTATTGGCAATTTCTTATAAAACCGAAATAGATACGATCCCCTTGCTGCCCAACGGGCCCACTCCTGGGAATTTATCATGGAGAGCGAAAACGTTCAGACAAAACCTGTATATGACCATTCATAAAGTCTTTGTCTGTAACCGCCCCAAGCTGGAAGCAATCCACCAGTGTCACTCAGTGGGTGTGGCCACACAATGGTCGTCACACCCATACCGTGAGACATTCTAGCTAATACAATGGCGTGTAGTCTTACACAGATCTCAACTCGGGTGGCGCTTGAGAATCCTTGTAGAGACGATGGGAAAGGAAGTGGTGCCCAAGGACGGAGACAAGGAGCTGGGGACAATTCTGCAGAGCTTCCTAGAGGTGCCTTGTGCTCTGTGTCTTGACATGGTGGGCAATGAGGCCACACAACACACACTCAGTCACACACACACACACACACACACACACACACACACACACACACACACATAGGATTTACAGAGACTGTACCTGTAGCCATAGGTCACCCACAGGCTGGCTCAGTCTCCTTTACTGAATAGAGACCAACTGAGGGTACATTCAGGCTGACGGATGGGGCAAAAGCCAGCTCGCTCTACACCTGCCAAGCCATCTCCCAGTTCCCTCCGGGTTTTGTTTGTTTGAGACAGGGTTTCTCCGTGTAGCCCTGGCTGTCCTAGAACTCGAACTTCATCTGTAGACCAGGCTGGTCTCAAACTAAAAGATCTGTCTGCCTCCTCCTGCCGAGTACTGGGACTAAAGGTGTGCACCACCACTGCCCGACTTCCGTAGCCTCTTTAAAATTTTAAGTTCAGAGTTAGTGTCATGACCAGTAACTCAAGCCATTAACCTTGTTGAGTGACCCTTTCTAAAACTGGACAAGAACAGACCTTGAGTTTTGTCCTAGTTGTTGACATTGATGCCCACGGAACTTGGGAAAGGTTGAACCATGTTCAAATCCCTGTCCTGTCGGAACCTCACCGGGTGGCCTCACTAGGTGCCAGTGTCCAGTAGGTGTTGTCAGGTTCAGATCAGGATGTGCTGGAGTTGGGGGACCCTAATCTAGCATCCCCATCAAGAGGGGAGTGTGCACACAGACAGGGCAAGGTCATGTGACTACAGCAAAGGCTGAGGTTGGAGACAGCAGGAACCAGAACAGACACCTTGACTGTAAAAGGATGTATTTCTCTTGTCCTCAGTGGCTGGCTTACGGTTCTTCATCATGGTAGCCCTGGGATACCCACACCAAAGTCTGAGCAGAGCGCTGAAAAATGCTGGGTATATAAAGGTGCCACCTGTCAGTCTGGTCACCATGGCAACACTGAATGGTGTCCACTATGCTGGGCTCACTGCCAGGGCTCTGCATGTACCGCGTGTCCTCACCGTGGCCCCATTTCACAGGTGGAGAGACTGAGGCTAGGAAGTGAGAACCTTGCTGAGGTCACACTGGGGATTGCAGATCGAGCGCAGTTCACACCTGGGGATCTGGCTATGAGATATACCAAGCTGCAGCTCTGCCGGATTCCTGGGTCTCAGCTCACAGCTCCTCCCATTGTCATGTGTGAGCCAAACACATGTGTACATCGAGGAGCACATTGGAGGGCCAGGCGCTGTCGAGACCCAGTCCAAATTCTTTGGCAGTGCCTCCAAGTTCCTGGAGTGGGTGGCAGCCAAAGTCTGCTAATAAGCAGGAAGCTGAAGGGCAGCCAGGGTTGGCTGCCTGGGCATCCTTGGCTTCCTAGCCCGACAGGGAGACCCCCCTGCCTGTTTCTAGCCGTTCCGAGGGGTCTGCGGGCCAGTCCCGGGGGTCTGCAGACCCGCTGCTGTCGTCCCTGAAGCTCCTGGGGGATCCCTGAAGGGCTACCCTCCAAGCTGGAGGTGCAGGTGGGGACAGCCACCTCGACTGGGGGTGGGCTGGGGAAGGACAGCCTCCGCAAAGAGCCTGCCAAGTGCTGCAGAAACATACGGCGAGACGAGTCTTCCGCAGCACGGAACAGATTGCTGGGTGTCGGGCGAGGGGATGTTTTAAAGAAATAAATCGCAGCTCCAGGCTGCAGAAGCGCAAACAAGCCCAAACAACGGCTCCCGGAAGCAGCAGCCTCCTGCGCCAGGCTGGAGGGATGTGCGGGTCTCCCCAGAGTTTCCTGAAAGGCAGGGGTGATGGGAGGCTCAAACATCTGCTGCGGCCTACTGCAGGGCTCAGGAAGATCCACTCCTCCCGGGCGCCCCTCGGGATTCCTAGCTGCTACCTTCCCTTGGTCTCTGCAAGACTCGCCTCCCTGACACCAGCAGGGGGCAGCACCCATGGACCGGCCTCTAGCACCTGACCCCCATCCCAGTCCTCAACCTGAGGGACTCACCCACGTGCCACCAGGCCCCGCCTCTTTCCCCACCTCACCTGCTCACCTGTCCTCTCCTGCCTCTGGTCCTCATCACTTGCCCTTTATTCCCTGGCTGACCCTTTTCTCCCGTCTGTTTTCTCTTCTTCTCAGAGCGCGGGGCAGCTTCTGAGGGAGAACAGAGGGACGGGGCGGGACCCGAGAGGGCTTTCCAAGGCTGTTCCTGTGTGTTGCCCCCTCCTCCCTTGCTCACCCTGGGAGGATGCCCACTCATCCTTGGGCACGCCTCCCTGTGCATGATGGTCGCACAGAAAAGGATCAGCTGGCCACTCAGGAAGCAACCCGGGCACATGACACACCCCTGCCACCTGGAGGTGATGGGTAGGTGCCAGGAATCTTTGTGGTAGCACCCAGGCACCCACACTTCTAGGCTTAAAGTTCCACCAAGTTTACTAATTCTAGAACCTTCTTAGGTACTCGGATTTATCTCCCACTCTGTCTTCTACGCCTGCGGGAGTAGAGGCTGCCACGCCAACCATGCGTGGTAACGCCATTAATAATTCAGCCGTTGAGTTGATGCCTTGTTACCGACCTCTTTCCTCCCAAAGGCAAAAACACTTAGGCCATTTACTCCACCATGTTCACCTTCGAGGTGGGCTGACCCCTCCTGCATGCCGACAGAGTCAGGCACAACACCTGCACAACATCCACCGAAGCAGCTGTTCCGGGCTCTGCACGTGGCTTCCAGGAAGCCTGTCCCTCACTCTCCATGAAAGCAGCCACTTGATTAGAATTTACATCCGATAAACATTAATAAAATGAAAAGTTCCACCCGGTTATGTGATGCTAGGGCAGACACCCTGGGGACCGATCCTCGGCCCTACCTCTGAAGCAGCAGCAAGAAGACGCATGGGGCTTTCGAGACCCCCATTGACGGGGGCTGGAGAGGAGGCTCAGCAGTTAGGAGCACTTACTGCTCTTCCAGAGGATCCGACTTTGGTTTCCAGCACCCACATCAGACGGCTCATAACCTCCAAGGGGTACCTTCTGGCCCATAGCAAACACACACACACACACACACACACACACACACACACACACACACACACACACCACACACACACACACACCCCACACACACAGAGAGAGGGAGAGAGAGAGTAAATCGAGATCCTGCCGACAAGCCAAGTGTGCTGATGAACTCTATAACCCCAGCTCATGAGACTTAGAGATGGGAGGATCAGAACATCATTTCTCGGATTTCAAGTTCAAATCCAGCCTTGACAAATGAGTCCGGAAGAAACAAAACAGTAAGACACGAGGGGCGGAGGACCTGAGTTTGACGCTTGGTAACCATCTGAAAAGCTGGGAACCTTAATCTCAGCCCTGAGAAGGCTAAGACAGGAGGATCCTGTCTTGTTAGCTAGCCAGGTTGGCTGAGTGAGAGACCCTATCTCGAAAAACTGAAGTGGCAAACAATTAAAGAAGACACCGATGCCAACCCTCCTTTCCTCATGCATACGTGGCCTACGCGTACAAGTAAAACGCACCCAGTGTGCCCTCCCTTCCACATGCACACACATACATGTGAACCACACACAGGTCTGTGGGTACAACGAATTGCCTGCACAGGAAGCAATTTCTAAAGTCTCCTGAAAATACATATTTACATACACACACACATACACCTTCCTATATGCCTCAACCAAGGGCAAAGTTTCCTTCACCTATGGAGGCTGAGGCTTCAGCAGGAGGGAGGGAGTGTCCCAGCCAGAAAACAGGGAGGCTGCTTGGGGCAGAAATGCCCAGCAGCAACAGAGGGGGCGTGACCAGTGGACTCCCAAAGGATCCCTGCCCAAGGTTCTTGTTTACTTCTGTGGCTGAGCCAGGCTCCTCTGGGCCTCGGGCAGGCATTCTCCAGAAGAGGTCACAATCCTGCTGGGGACTCAAAGCCACCACTTCTGTCCCTCACCTAAACACCAATCCTTCACTGGGTCTGGCACCCTGGGAATATGTACCAGGACTGATAGAAAGGACTTGTTGAGCGAGAACCTGGCCCTGGCTGTCCCCAGGGAGAAGGCTCAGATGACATCCTAGGAACTAGAGGTGGCGAAGAATCAGCATCTGCTCACGGTTAGAAGGCTGGCTATTTTCTGCAATTAAAAAAAAAATGTTTTTGGATTTGTTTTTATATGTGTTTTGCCTGTGTGTATATGTGTGCACCACAAGCATGTCTCGTGCTTTTGGACGTCAGAAGAGGTCAGATCACCTGGAACTGGAGTTCCAGGCAGACGTGAGCCACTGTGTGGGTGGTGGGAATTGAACCCTGGTCCTCTGCAAGGGCACTCTGTGCTTTTAAATGCCAAACCACTTCCAGCTCTGGGTTATCTGTTCTGAGACAGGTCTCACTATGTAGCCCTGGTTGTCCTGGAACCCTGTGTAGACCAGGCTGGCCTCTGAACTCACAGAGATCTGCATGCTTCTGTCTCTAAGTGCTGGGTATGTATGCCAATCGCACTTAGCTTAGGGCTATTTTTTTTTTTAAATTGACTTTCTTTTTAAGATTAATATAATCACTTTTACTTTCTAAGGTTAATATATCACAAAATAATATGCGCAAAACTAAAAACTGCATCATAACTTGCCTGTACGTTACACACTCTCGTGTCTTTATCCTGACCTGGCTAGCCAATACTGGCCACGGATACCGTTTAAATCAGTAATACTCAATGCACACAATTAAAGTACTTAGTTGCAGCTGGGGCTGGAGCTCAGTTGGTGCAGTGTGTTTGGCATGCAGCAGGTTCCATCCCCAACACCGACCACATGAGGAATAGCACCACACACCTGTAAGGTCAGGAGGCTGTAGCCGGGCATTCGGGACTTCAAGGTCACCCTTGACTAATGAGTTCAAGGCTAACCTAGGCTACATGAGACCCTGACCCTAAATATAAATAGATAAGAATTCTTGGTTGCACGTGCCCTATTTCAGGGGTTCACAGGGTTGTGGCATGAGGGGTTACGATGTTGGACAACTCAGATTCGAACTGTTCTCCTCCATGACCAGAGTCCTGCAGCCTCACCAATTGGCCACATTAGGTCTCAGCCCTTCCCATAGCTCAGCCACGGCACCAATCACCCCGTGTGCTTCCTGGTGTGCATACATGTATGTGTGTGTGTTTGCACATATATGTGGAAGCCAGGAGTCAGCCTCAGTGTCAAGTCTGTCTGTGCACCTCTGGAGAACAGAAGAGCTCATTGGATCCCTGGGACTGGAGTTATGGATGGTGTGAGTCGCCACGTGGGTGCTGAGCCTCCTCCAGTCTTCTGAAAAGCACCCAGCCAGTGCTCTTAACCCACGGAGCCTCTGCTCCAGCTCCAGCCTGACTTTTTGTGGGTTTTGGTTGGTCGATTCTGGTTTTAGACAGGGTCTCTTTGGCTGGCCAGTAAGCCCCCAGGGATCGTCCTCTCTCTGCCTCATGAGTGCTGGGATCAGGGTCCCATGCCCTCACATGGTCTTTACGTGGCGCTGAGGCTGAGCTCAGGTCTCCATGCTTGTGACTGACTGATCCATCTCCCCAGCCTCGCCCTGGTTTTGAGTCTCTGGGAATTTGCTCACAGCAGCATGGTATTCTTTTGCCTCATGCTGCAGGGCTGGGAGAGGTGGGGTTGGCTCACAGGCTGAGGGAAGGGAGACACTCAGGAGCACTCTCTAGTGGCATCAGCTAACATTCCTTCCCTCTGGTGGGTATGTGGGCCCTTTCTTTGCTCCCTCAGACACCTGCGTGCTCTTTCTGAAACTTGGGCATGTGGAGCAGGACAAGACAGGGAGAATGTCTGATGTTAATCTCTATCCCCAGTACAAGGCCAGCTCACACGAGCTAGACATGTTCACGAGCTAGACACACGCTCACACCCAGATGGTTCTTCAGAAGGGACCCATTCCTCCTGGAGGTGAAGAGGTGACCAGATGCCCCTGACTGTGGTATCATCTTTGACACTACGAGGACTGGAGCTGTGTTTCCTGACACCTTGGAAGGGACAGGAGGGTAGAGGGAGACCAAAGCCACCAGCACTCAATCCCTGTGAGCCAAGCCCAAGGCATCCACTCCCAACAAGGCCTTGAATCAACAGACCATGGGTTCCAGGCTGCTGCTGTGACACAGGAGGGGAATCGGGAGAGACATCAGAACTTGGTACATGGCTGGGTTTACTGAGCGGGCCTTGCCGGGCTATATCCCAGAGGCAGTGGACAAATGCAGACAGCTCAGGGAACCCTGACATGCTTCTAACTCCTCGTGGCTTCTGTGAGCATCCCGCCAGATAACAAAATGAAGAGGGACAGGACACTGCCATGTCAGTCTGTCCGTCCTCAGCCGCTACTATGCCTGCACATGCTGTTCTTCAGTTCTACCACTAGAGGGCACCCATGAGCAAGATTATCTGCCCTGCCCTGGCCTCGCCTCCCTGGGACTCAATTCTCTGAATTCAAGGAGCAGGCCAGGTAGGTGCATTCAGGTCTTCAGAGCTAAGACCCTGCCCAGTACCCGTGCTCTGGTCCTCTGCCCCACACTATTTCTGCCCAGCACACAGGACCTGCTCTCCCTTGGGCCTCTCCACAGCCATGGTTCTCAAGGACTTTGCAAACAGAAACTCCTTAGGGAGTTCAAAATATACAAGGAGGCCCAGGCCTGTCATCCCAGCTACTCAGAAGCTGAGGCAGGAGGATAGAAAGTTAAAGGCCTGCCTGAGCTACCATGTGAGTTCAAACTCAGGCCGGACCACTGTCTGAGAACATAGAAAAGATCTGGCGATGTATCTCAGTCGTAAGAGACCCTAGGTTCACTCCTCAGTGCTGGAAAAGCAGGTCCGGGGGCTGGGGACTCGGCTCAGATGGTAGAGCACTTGCCCGATTGGATCCCTAGTACTGAATAGCCCCGTGTGGTTTTCATACAGTCATTATCCCAGCATTCGGAAGGCAGGAGGATCAGAATTCAAGGCTCTGAGGAGAAGGGGAAAAGTGGGTTGGAAAGGTGAGACTGGGAGGAAGGGAGGGAGGGAGGGGCTGCAATCAGATGTAAAGCGAATAAATTAATAAATTAGGGGGCTGGAGAGATGGCTCAGTGGTTAAAAGCACTGACTGGTCTTCCAGAGGTCCTGAGTTCAATTCCCAGCAACCACATGGTGGCTCACAACCATCTGTAATGGGATCCGATGCCTTCTTCTGGTGTGTCTGAGGACAGCTACATTGTACTCATAAACATAAAATAAAGAAATAATTCTTTTAAAAAAATAAATGAATGACAGAAAAATAGCTAGCCAGCTCCATCCTTAGATCTCGTCCCTGTCTTGAAGGACAACTTTAGTGTCACATGACCCAGCCAGCGGGGCCTCACTAGAGGCCAGAGATGACCCTTCACTAGGCTGGGGTTTCAACTTCTAAACAGTGACTTAACGCCTGCCTTCTATTTGTATTTATTTTATTTTGTGTGTTGCCCTGCATGCATGTGTGTGTGCCATGTCTGCGTCTGGCACTTGCAGAGATTTAAGGTCACCGGGTTGCCTGGAACTGGAGTTATGGATGGTTGTGAGCCACCATGTGGGTGCTGGGAACTGAACCTGGTCCTCTGTAAGAGTAACGACTGCTCTAACCACTGATCCACCTTTCCCAGTCTGTTTTAACTGTATGGGGGCAGGGGGTGGAGGCTGTATCTGTGTGGTGGTCAGAGAATGACTTTCGAGTGAGATCTCTCTACCGTTTAGGTCCTGGAGATTGAACTCAGCATTGGCAGCAAAAATCTTTAGCTGTTCTGCCATCACGAAGGGTCAGTCTTTCTCTCTTTCTTTGTAAATACTCAGCCTCAGACATTTTGTTACAACAACAAAAACTGGACTGTGTGTTCCCGACTGGCAGGCAAAATACACTGATCCAGCATGAAGGGCGAGTGTGGTAGACCTACTAGGGCACCATGGCAGATGAGCAGCCACGAGGCGAGGCTAAGGCACAGGGTGCATCATAGGGCTCTGGGGGAGAAGCTGAGCACTCTTAAGAGCCATCCTCTGCAGAAGGACAGCTCCAGGGCCAGGCTCCCTGATCTCACACCCCAGCCTCGACCTCACACCCACCGGCCCTGAGGAGGGGTTCTGAGTTACATCTCACCCCCATGAGGCAGCTGCACTTCAGAAGCACGAGGCCTCAGAGCCAGGAGTAAGGCCAGAGTCTGACGCTCCCTTTGAGGTCCAAAGTTACTACTCACCTCCCGCCACCACTGGCCGCAGACCAGGCATGCAGCCTGAGGGTGCGATCCAGGATCCAGGGAGAGGTCAGAGCAGAGGAAAGTGAGAGGTGCCCCTTCTGCCTGTGGGGAACTGGAGATGGCCCCTCAAAAGCCAGATGCAAGGGTGCCCTGGAGCTGAGGCTCACAGCAGTCAGGAGTAGGGGACAGGAGGGCGCTTAGGGACACAAAACCCAGAAATTGAGAGTCATTGCACCCAAGGGCTCCAGTTCAATCATGAAGTGCATATTATGGTCTGCATTTTACAATGAAGAGGACGGGGATCCTGGAAGATAGCTTGCCCCAGACCCATGCTAAGCAGAGAGCCGGGGCTCAGCCACACCCCGTGCCCTGATTCCTAGATCCCAGTTCCTCCAAGGATGGAACAGCTGGACAGGGAGCAGGCTCGGGTCTGTCCATCCTCAGCTACAGACTGTAGGCTACAGATAAAACCAGGCAAGGCCACCTCTATCTCAGCCTGGGACTGGGTGTAGCAACGGTGAAAAGCACCATGCACTGCTGCTGTGGCACCACCAGGGGGAGCTCCCAAGCCTGCCCAGCCGAGGGTTACCGAAGGTTTCTTCTTAAATCAAATTCTGGTTCAATGAACCAGGCCTAGAATGCCCATTATGGTTGACTGCTTCATTTTGTCTACATTCCCAAACACCAAGACCAATGTCCTCACCCCCTTAGGCTTCAGAGGTAGTATCAGGACAGACTCCATCTTAAATTCCTAACTGCTGTAGCCAGTATGGTATGTGTCTCTGTTGTGCGCTCTGCTGACTGGCTCACTATAGCACTGGTATGATGGTGTGCTCCAGCTGGGTTCCAGTCCTGCTGGTGACCTCCAGCAAGCCACGGGACCCTGAGCCTCCCTCCCTCCCTTCTGTGAATATGGAGGTGGGGCAGCACCAGGACCTAGCTTATAGCACGGACACGCATAATCCAGATCAAATTGACCCCAGTGCCCATGTGCTACAGCACCGACGTCCACCACAATCTCCACTCCCTTGTGAGCTCAATAATTAATCACATACACTCTGGCTAGCACTGGCTTTCACCACCATCTTTATTGTTATCCTTTTACTGAAACCTAACAAGCTGAATACCACGATGTCTGGGATACAGAGGGCAGTGGTGTCAGGTGTGCTCATCCTTGGGTGTCCAGGATAGTTGCACAGTTAGTTACACATGCACGTACCAACCTCTGAGGACCTGTGTTTAAGTTTCAGATTGAAACATTCCATCTTCCAGGGAAGTTCCTTAAACTGGGAGGTAAACAACTTGAAAAGCTCCAGGAAGTCCCTGAAACCGACCAGATTCACTAGGCGCCTCCCTGCCAGAGTAAACAATAAAAGCTGAGAATCCCTCTGAGACTGACAAATGCTGCAAAGACCCCTCAAGAAACCAGGCCTGCTGCCTGCAAGCAGCAGAAACCAGCTGAGCTTCCTGGAGGCTGTGCCATGTACTCCAGGTTCCCAGTTTTGTGAGCTGTCACTCATGCTTGGGTGGGCATTGGTGATGCATCTGTCTTTGAGTCATTTCTACTCCTGTAAGTAACCCCTCACCCATATTCCTGTAAGTAACCCCAATAAAACTCACGGCTCACCATGTTGGACTCCGATGGCATCCACACTTGTCTGTTGTGGGCTCCCTATCTGGGGTGAACAAATGTATGTGTGTGTTGTATCTCCCCAGGAAAAGTTCTTTGAAACAACAGGACCTAAGATCCCCGAGGACACTGGGTGACATGGTGACAGCCCTTCTTGATCAGACATATCATCCTGGGCCTCCATACCAGAGGACCCTCTGCAAAGCAAGCTATTCTGCCTCCCGACTCCTGAAACTACATACAGCAGATGCCATCAAGTCCCCTCACTAGCCAATTAGTCCGGCATGAGCTTCCCATGGGGCACAAGCACATTGACTCAGCGGCGCAAATGCTGCACACATTCCAATCCAGGATGTCCAACACCCGGGGCTGTGTTTCTATCCCTGCAGCTGGCAATGGGGAGGAATCCCAGTGGACCAGGCCATGTGTCAGTACACAGAACAGAGCCCAGAAGCGGGCCAGGCAACACAGTGAACTCACAGTATCACACAGGGTCACGGGCAGGAGTTTGTCTGGGGGCTGAGACACACCTGACACTCTCCTGGAACTAGAACAGAAAAGTCTAAAGATCCTGCGAGCGGGTCTCTGGTCAGAGGCTACCCCACCAGGCAGTAGTCCTGGGTAGTGAGGCTGTGGAAGAGGAACGGATGGAGAAGAGAGGACGGGGAAGATGAACCCAGGGACCCATCAGGGATCCTCAGTCACCATGTGGTGGCCCTGAACCTGAGCCTGGACCTTACGGACTGAGCGGGTGATATCGGAACCACTTCCTGCAACCCAGGTCGAGTCTCGGGGGTCTGCATCATGAACTCACCTGCCCTCGCTCTCCAGGAATGCAGAGCTGTTTCCCTCCGCCAGGGCGGCGCTGATGGGCGAGAGGCAGAAGGGCGAGGAGAAGGCGTCAGAGTCTGAGTCGAAGGAGCTATCCCTGCTCACGCCATCAGCCGACAAGTCCAAGGAGCCCTCTTCCTCCACAGCCTCCGGCCGCGGCTCCCGGCCGTCCTCCGTCCCATCCTGGGAGCTGACTGTCGACAGGATCCCAGAGTCACTATGCACAGGTTGTGAGGTGGGCAGGGGCCCATCCACCTCTGGGCCCTGGGCCAACTTTTCCCCATCTTCATCTGTAGGGCTGATGTTCACAGAATCCTGTGTGTTCTGGACCACCACCAGGATGTCCTCGTCTTTGGGAATCAGGGGAGGCCTTGTCTCTGTGGGAGACGGTTGGTAGAGGGCCCCCAGGCTTGTGGTGCGCCGCCGCCGAGGACGGGGTGCCTTGTGCACAGGGGAGCTCTCGGGGGTGATATAGCGTAGGGCCTCCTCGTCTTGCCTCTGGATGCGAGAGTTGGGGACCCATGCGAGGATGAGGGTAGCCCCCAGCAGCTCATCTTTCTCCATGTACAGGCACAGGTACCCTGTGGGGAGTTGCAGAGCAGGCAGTCAGGGGCTGGCTGGGCAGGTGGCATCCCAGCCACATGCACAGCTCTGGGGGGAGGGAGGCAGATGGGAGACCCAATCATGTCAAGAACTGATCCAAGATGGGCAGATGGATAGCACTTGGGCCTCCTCCAGTCAGCAATGGCTTTCTTGGCTTGCTGTTCTAAACGTAGGTTTTGAGGAAGGGGCCTCTTTTAAGGCTGTTTGTCAGCACCAAGCTCTCGAGAGGGGGAGGGGGTGCAGTTGGCATCTCCCGACAGGGCCCCAGGCTGTTGAGGGGTACCCTGATTCCTGGGCTATGACACACCATTCCCAGGCTTCCCCGATTTTGTGATTCAAAACCCTTTAAGCAAGAGCCAACAATATCAACCACATATATCCCTGGGGACTTGAACTCCAGCCAAAATCCCCTTGGCATGCTTCTGGGAGACTTGGCCAGCTGTTCATAACACTCACACGAGGGGGAGCCTGTTCCCACACCCTCCAGTCACACGGCCTTGGAATACAGATGACAACCTAAGATTCACCCCTGCCGCTCCTTCACAACACCACAAGTAAGGCGCAGGGCTCCCTAAGGGAGCCATTGCATTTATTGCGTTTACGGCTGTTGTTTTAGATTCCTGAGTGGGTAGACCCTCCAAGCCCTGAACTCACAGCCTAGAACCCTGCCATGCTGCTGAGCCAGCTGGGACCTCACCAGAGAGAAGCCCACTCCAGGGTGAGCCTCTTTGCTGAGGTCTCATCCTGTGCTTAAGCCCGTTTTAAATGTCTTTACTGAGCCTCAGCTCTGCCTCACAAACAAGCCACTTCTGAGATTCTTTTCTGTATCAAAGCCACTCATCCCATATTGCTCTAAATGGAGCCTCCCAAAGTCTAAGGAAACTTTTCAGCCAGCTGAAGGTGACTGTAGGAGGCTGAGCCCCCAGAACACTGGCAGCCCAGAGGAGGCTCCATTCCCGGAGACCACAGTGGACCAAGAATGGTCAGAGGAGACAAAGGTCCAACACAGAGATCTAGGAAGTTTCCCTTTCGGGTCTCCCTGCTGGAGCCCGGGAAAAACAAAAAGTGTGTGTCCTTGGGAAGATCCACCCGGTCTCTCCCGTGGGCCTCCCCTTGGGCTTGGGCTACCTAACTCCCGCCTCACCTGGGTGATGCTCCCCAGGGCCCTGCAGCCCCTCGGGTGCGTGCACGCAGACATTGTTCTTGGAGTAGATGACCTCTCCATCCAGAACGGAGAGGGACCCGCCACTACCCCCCGTGGTGAGGGTCAGGAGGTCCGAGGCCTTGGAGGAGGCCCGACGAAGGAGGCGGCCCAGAGACATGGCTGAGCGCGCGTTTCCATCCTCCGCACGCTTGGGCCCAGGCAGGGCTTGTCAGGACCTGCAGGGACGGGAAAGGAGGTCGCGGTCAGAGGCATGGATATTGGGCTGCGTCCTGCCTGGCACACCGTCAGGATTCCGGTGGCTTTTAGATCCTGCTGGCACAGGGCGCGTGCAGAGCTGTGGGGCCATGCTGTACCGTCTCCCGGAGCCCAACCTATCACAGGCCACTGGCATCTCTCCAGTCGAGTCTCCCATCCCCACATCACTTAAAGGGAGCCGCGCCAGCGCCAGGTTTGGCTGCCAACAGCCCTCAGTTGCTTCCGGAAAACCAAGGGGGTGGTGAGAGGAAGACAAGGAGAAAGAGGAGGAGGGAGGAGTTAGAGAAAGGAGAAGAAAAGGAAAAAGGGGGAGGGTGACCTTTCTCTGGCCCGGAAATTACACAAGCCACATAAACAATGCCAAACTTTCTAGTAGCCATATTTGAAAAGAGGAAAAGAAACTATTGAAATGAATTCTTTTTAGATTTTTTAAAAAGATTTTATTTGTTTTATGTAAATGAGTACATTGTAGCTGTCTTCAGACACACCAGAAGAGGGCATCGGATCCCATTACAAATGGCTGTGAGCCACCATATGGTTGCTGGGATTTGAACTCAGGACCTCTGGAAAAGCAGTCAGTGCTCTTAAAACAAATCATTAAAAATGAAAAAAATGAGCAGTGAGACATTTTACATTCTTCAGTCTGGTGTGTTGTCTTAGCAGTCCCTGCCTGCCACCTGGGGTGCCCGGGGCTGCCGTGCAGTGGCTCCACGGTGGCTGCAGAGGCATGCGGAGCCTCCTCTGAGGCTCTCATCCCCCACATCACTTAGGGAGCTGCATCAGCGCCAGGCTTGGCTGCCAACAGCCCTCATCTGCTTCCGAAAACCAAGAGCATCCTCAGTGGCACTGTTTTGCCACACTGAGGATAATCAAAAGAACGTGCTGGAAGTTTGGAGGGAGATTCCGAAAGCCGGCGGCGGCTGTGAGATGCATCCTGCTGCTGTTCGTTCAAAAACACAGGCATCCAGAGCCACATGGAGGAAGAGACACGGAATGTGGGAGGCCTTCCTCCTCTGTGTGGGCACTCCCGCTTCTCCACGCTAGGATGGCTGGGTGTGCAGACCGCCTCCCTCCCGCGTTGTTCTGGAGAGCCCTGGCTGCTTCTGGACAAGCCAGGGCAAATCTGTTCCATATTAGCCAGGGTCGTTTACTCTGGTAAGACAATTCTTATTTTCAAAATGGATTTGCTTTTTGCCTCTTTCATCTAAATTAAACCTGCCGCCTGGTGTCTGGTTTCCATCACACTGGGTGGAGGCAACCCTCGGTCTGTTTTCAACTCTGAAACCCTTTTTTCCTGCACTGGGTGAGGTAACATCTGCTAAGTCTCTGCATCTGGAAGACCAAGGTAGGAGGGCTGTGAGTTCAAGGCCAGCCTGGGCCGTATAAGACCTGGTTAAGGAAGGGTGGGGGTCAGGGGGGCAACTCGAAGACTCAGCGGGTAAAGGCATTTGCTGCCAAGCCTGAAGACCTAAGTTTGATCCCGGAACCCACAGGGTAGGAGAGGACTGATCCCAAAAGTGGACCTCTGACCTCCATACATCCACCATTGTGTATGTGCACACACACACACACACACACACACTCACAAAGACATAACGTAATAAAACTTTTTATTACAATGTCTGAGCTACGGTGTCTCAGTGGTAAAATACTTGCCTAGCACGTAAAAATTCTACTTTGATCTCTAGCACTGGGGAGAAATAGGTTCAAGAAAGGTATGATGGGCTGGGGTGTGGCTCAGTGGATAGAGCGTCTGCCTATTGCGCACTAAGCTCTGGGCTCCACCCCTAGCGTGACGTAAGCCACGCATGGCTGCGCACGCCTGCAATCCCAGAGATCTCTGGGAGGTGGAGGCAGAAAGACCTAAAGTCTACATTATGAGTTACGGCTAGCCTGGGGTACGTGAGACCCTGTTTGCAAAAGAAGAGAGTAAGGAAGAGAAGAAAAGAGGGGGGGTGGGGAGAAACAAAGGAAGGCGTATGAACACGTTCCCTTAAATAGCATGATCCAAACTACTTTTGCATCTTCTATGTTCGGTCTAAAAATACAGAAATTTAAAAGTGTAAAATCCCACCCACTGGAATTATATCTTCCTTTTGCTTACATCGCAAACACACTCCCTGGTCCCGTGGATTGGACACGTTCCCTGAGTCCCCTATGTTGTGATCCTAACCCCCAGCTCAGCATTCAGTGCTATCTGAAGAGGAATTTAAACTATCGGGGTCACTGTTGTTTAATCCAGGATGACTGGGGCTCTCTGAAAAAAGAAAGAATTTGGAGGCAGACACACATTCAGAGCTATTGGCTTGGCAGACTGCCACCTCTGGGCCCGGGAGAGGAGTCAAGGGGTCATTTCCCTCCCAGCCTCAGAAGGTACAAACTGACCAGCACCTTGGCCTTGGGTTTCTAGCTTCCAGAGCTATGAAGGAATAAACGCTTACTGTCCAAGGGCGCCTTGTATGTTAACTTCTTAAGGCAGCCCAGGCAGCCAAAAACTAGACGTGCTAAGCTCTGCCTTTTGTTCCTATGTGTGTGCTGCTGGTGATTCACGCTGGCGATCCCACGCAGGACCCTGCACAGCTCTACCGCTGTATCATCAGCCCTTGAGTCCGAGATCCTCCTGCCTCGGTTGCTGTTGCTGCTTAGTTTTGGTTACCTTCATTCAACCCAGAGTCATCTGGGAAATCTGCCTCCGTCAGATTGGGCTGTGGGCATGTCTGTGGGAGTGTCTTCTTGATTGATGGGTGTGGGAGGGTCACTGTGAGCGGTGCTACCGCCAGATATAAGAAATCAAACTGAGCAAGTCCTGAGAAGTCAGCCAGGAAACCACACTAGCAGCTTCACCTGCCCTGACTTTGACAGGCTTTGTGGAAGTTGAAATTAACCCTTTCCTTCCCTAGTTGTTTTTGGTCATGCTCATCATCACAGCAAGAGAGAGCAGACTAGGGCACTCACCCCCGTGCTGGACACCACCTTACCCGTGTTTGCCACGCACCGCCTACTCTGAAGGACCTAAGTGTCCCATTTCCTTCTAAACGGATGGGAGCCCGTCTCTGTGACTCCTGACTTCTTCTCATGTCCCTGGAATTCACCTCAAGTCACAAACCACCTGGCAGTTGATCTTTTATCTTGCTTTTTCTTTTATCTTTAATTTTCAAAGAACCACTGTTGATGTATCAGAAGGCCTGGCATGAGCGTCTACCTAGGAAAGCCTGAGAGCTGACTGTCAGCCAGTTTAGAGTGAACATTTATAGCTGTTTCATTACCGTGAATGTTTTTATGAGCGATGATAAAAAGAGGAAAATCGCCAGGCAGTGGTGGCACTCGCCTTTAATCCCAGCACTTGGAAGGCAGAGACAGGCGGATTTCTGAGTTCGAGACCAGCCTGGTCTACAGAGTGAGTTCCAGGACAGCCAGGGCTACACAGAGAAACCCTGTCTCGAAAAACCAAAAAAAGAGGAAAATCAACAATAACTTCATAATGCTGGGATATTTGGGGCCCTTAGTGGCAGCCTGGGGACCTACACATTCCATGTTCCCATTGGTGCCCTCCAGACACATCAATGCTGCACACCTGAGGAACACATATGTGTGAATGTATGCATTCACACAAAGGATCCATGGATCTCACTACCAACACTCTAAAGGTGCAGGTCGGCACAGGCGCAGTTCCGGGAGAGGCGGGGGCGGGGTCCACTCGCCTTCTTTCCAGGCTGTCACCATCACCATGTGAATAACACCATGAATGAAATTCCTAACATCACGTGACCCATCTCCAATCAGAAACAGCAGGATTCTGTAGGCGACTGTTACCCAGCCCCCAGGTGCTGCTGGCTGACTTGGCATCTGGGCCTTCATCTTCTGGTACCTAGCAGTTCTGAAACAAACCACAGCTTGTTTCTGAGGCCTTAAGAGTAAGCCTCCTGCAAGCAGCTTCTTCCCCTAGGCACAGTCTCTGTGACTTCACAGGAATCCCAGGCACACCCTGCTTTTGCTGCTGTGAGAGGTGACTGAAGCTATTTAAAATTCCAGGACCATCCCAGAGCTCTTCCCTGACCAGCTAGGGCCAGAGCTGCCAACAGGCCCGGGGAAGGGGTGAGCTGGGCTCTGGGGAGGGAGGAGCTGTGGGGATTGCTCCCTCACCCTCTCAGGAGTGTCTCTTCCCAACTCCCAGGCACACACCACCGCTTCCTGCTGTGTTGGCTGCCACACCTGCCACCCTGTGGTAATGAGAGCTAATGGGAGGCACACCAGCCAGCAGAGCCCTGCCTGGGTCCTGTCTTTGGGGTTCTGGCTCTGACAGTGATTTTCTGCTCAGGGCCCATAAGTCATCCCTATCCCCAGCTGGGGAAAACTGCTGGCAGGAACCCAGGGAGTGAGGGCTGCGCAGGGCAGGCAACACTCAGCAGCCTGGGTGGCCAGCACCACTCAGGGGCCAGGCTGGAGAGGAGAACAGCAGGCAGTCCACGGTCAACACTGCGGGTGGGGGTCTCCAACCTCTATGTATGTGCAGGGAGCATCAAGACCTAGCTCTGCAGCACACAGGTCACATACACCTCACGCACCACACCCCCAGAGCTGTTATCAATTCTGCTCCCTCTCCAGCTGCACAAATAATGACACGTCATTTTTGTGCTTGGGTTTCCAGCTCCATCTTGAAACGCTGGACACTGTCAGCATGAACAGTGGGGGTTGGGGAGCTCCAGAAGCCCCAACCCAGCGGCCCAGTGTTCATCTGTCCAGGCGGCACTGGGTGATCAGAGCTGGTGTTCTCAGGCTGTCTCCCAGCACACTGTAGACTGTAGGGTGCTCGGGCAGCTGGACAACCGTGCCTCACAGTGCAGCCCTCCTTACCCAAGCTCTGGCTTTGAGCCATAGTCTCTATTGCTCTGATCATGGCAAACCCTGCCTGTCCCATAACCAGGGCTTGGCTGAGTATCTATCTTCTATTGTCCCTTGGTGTGTCCCCAAGCCAGGGACTGGACAGAGACTAATCTGTGATGTCACAGGCTCCTCTGCACAAATAAGAAAGCAGGGACAAAGAACAGCCTCAGGGCTTGGGCGATCTGGAGGTCCTCTGGGAAAACTAAGATTCCATCAATAACTGAATTGTTCCCTTGGATGCCAAGGTCAAGTCATCCTGGCTTCCCACCTCTTCAGGATGTGGCTGCTCCCTGCTGAAGGGGCACGCATAGGTCTGAGCTTCCTACTGTTGTGGGGGTAGCCAACAGGAACTGGGGGCAGGTCAAGTGTGCCCTTCTTCCCACCTGCCTTTCCTGTCATCATAGAGCAGGCTCACTGGAGCCTAGGGGCGAAGGTTCTGTCCACCACACAGCTCCAATCCCTCCTCACCCAGTCCACCAGCCTAAAGCAGCCTACAGGATCCACCAGCATCCTGGGCCCTGGCCTCTTACCCATTTGTCACAGGGAAGCCTGCCAGGTGGCAGCAGGGCAGGAACATGGCAGCAGGCCAGCAGGAGTCAGGGTGGGTTATCACGCAGCCTCACACTATACTTCCAGGATACTGGTCAGACACTGAGCTCCTCTACATATCACATGTGCTCATTTCCACAAGTACAGGGGTGCTGGAAGATTCCAGAGGGAGTCCCCAACAGGAGCGCCAAGTCCCCAAAGGAGGGGCGAAGCTAGGGTTGGAGTCTGGTATTGCAAGAGGGCAGTGCCAGGGTCTCCACACAGTCCTAATGGCCGAAGGGCATAAAAACAGAGAGGAGCATGGGAAGAGAGAGAAGGGGTGGTGACCGCAAGTCTCGGAGCTGGCTGGGCAGGATCCCAGTAAGGCACGGGTGCAAGGAGGGAGGAGCAGGGGAGGAGCAGGGGGGAGCAGGTGGGGAGCAGGGGAGGAGCAGGGGGGAGCAGGGGAGGAGCAGGGGAGGAGCAGGTGGGGAGCAGGGGAGGCACAGGGGAGGAGCAGGGGAGGAGCAGGTGGGGAGCAGGTGGGACTCGGGCTTCAGCCTGGGGCCAATTCGACAGCGGTCACTGAACCCTGAGAACAAGCTTAACTCCTGAGACCTAAGTTTAGGAATGGTTACGGTGGTAAAGTCTGTTATCTAATGTACTATTTTTAAAAAAACAAAAAACAAAAAACCCAGCTAACTTGTGAACATTTTTGGAGGGGGGTGTTTCACAACTACAAATAGTTCTTTCTGGATGTTCTGGGGTTTTTTTCTAAAACCTGAAATTGTTCTTAAAAATACACAGGTTAGGCCTGAGAAATGGCTCGGTGGATTAAGGCGTTTGTTGCCCAAGCCTGACACTATGAACTCAGATCCCCAAAACTCATTTAAGAGGACAAGAAACAGGATTGCCCAGAACTCTCGAACCAGACAGCCTCAGGTGTGCAATGCAGCAGAAACAGGAGATGTTCTGACTCAGTGAGGTGGAAGGCAAGACCAACACTGGAGGTGTCCTCTGACCGCCACGCATGCCCCACACATGTGCTCTTATACATGAATGTGACACACGTGTATCGTGCACACATATATGTGTTATGCATCCTGCCACGCCAGAAGCCTGAACGTGGATACTTGCAGCAGCTCACTCATTCCAGAATTAGGAACAGCTAAGTAGCAGACTCAGATCGCTCCAGACAAGGGAGTGTGGCTCAGCAAAGGATCTGAAGATGCGTGAAGGAGCCTCCTGGGTATGTCTCTGTGAAAAAGTCAGTCCAAAGACGTTTCACAGTTCCAGCACCAGTCTCAGCACCTCTCATCCCAAAACCTAAGATCCAAAGTCCTCTCCATGTGACATATGACACGACACATGGAGATTCCCATAGCCAGCCTCACGTGGTGAGTGACAAGCAAAAGACAGGTGCACCAAAGACACTGTAAAACCATCCCATGTTACACACATTACATGAGGCGGAACACAACAGAGGAAGACACCCAGCACCAATGCCTAGTCTCTAGATGTATATGCACAGGCAAGTCTACACACATGAGAATACACATGCACACACATATGCACACACGTGCACACTCAAACATGTACATGCACACACAAACACACGTGTGCACGTGCACACTATGCACACGCACACATGCAAGCACACACATGCATGTGTACACAAACATGCATGTGCACACGCATACACAAATGCACTCACAGATATGTGCACACACAAAATACATGTGTCTGTGCACACACAGGCAGGCGCACACACACGCGCGCGCAAAAACGAAAGTCCTATGCCCTATTTTTGTTTATTCGGTTGGTTTGGTTTTTTGCAGTGGGTTGGCCTGGTGCTGCTTGTATTCTACTGGTTAGTACTGGTTCCTCCAGATGTGGCTGCCCCAACGAGCAGATCCTCGTGTACTCCCATGATGCCTTGTGAACCTTCTCCCCAATTTAACTGGTCAATAAAAGGCTAGAGCCTGTGATTGGGCAGTGGAGAGAAAAAGGTGGGACTGGAGGTGAGGGGGTTGCAGGTACAGGGAGAGAGAGAGGAGGAAGGCAGGGGAGGAGGAAGCAGCCACGGACCAGAAACATGTGGCCAGGAGAAATTGCAACAGGGACTTTATGGCCATGGAATAAGTTAGGATAGCCCTAGATCCGCCCAATCTAGGCTTATGGCTTGTAAATAAAATATCTGGATTGTGTGTCTGCTTCAGCTCCTTCTCCAACTTCCTTCAGTGACAGACTGTGATATGGAAGCCTAAGCCAATCAAACCTCCCCTCCTGCACTTGCTTTTATCCCTGGTCATTATCGAAACAACAGAAATCAAACTAAGATACTAGTCTTGTTTGTTTCTTAAGAGAGAATAGAGACTTCATCAAAGGCAGCATGGGGCACCCTGGTGTGAATGAAGCCCCCAGGAAGTTGGGTGCTAGAGGTGAGACAAAGCCATCATTGCCTCTAAGAGGGCATCACTGAGCTCCCGATGGTCTGCTCGGAGACCCTCCTGATGTCTTTGCATTCTACACACACGACCTTGAAGCACAGTAGTACGGAGCAGTTTGTGCCCATGACCCTAGGGACCTGGTATCCTCTGAGGTCAGAAGGAGCAATGACCACCAGACGTCAGAGAGGCTGCCAGCACAGATCCCCTTCCACATCTGAGCCTCTTTCCACAGGCCAGCAGCTTCGACCAATTACACACAAGGCAGTGAGGGAAGACACAGACAGGGCACGGCTTTCAACATCATCACCATGAGGCTCCCTGAAAGACTGAGGGTGAGCACACATCTGATTTTCCAACCTATCACAGAGTCAGGGTCAGTGGGATCAAAGAGCAGGGCACTCAGGGAACTGCTCATGAGCCAGAGAGTCTCAGAAGTAGCTGGAGAAACTCAAGGCAAAAGCTTTAAAAAATATTTTTTTGTTTTTGTTTTAATTTGTGTGTGTGTGCACACGTATGCATGTGTGCGTGGCAAGCACACGTCACTGTACAAGTGTGGAGCTCAGAGGACAAACCTCTGGTGTCTTCAGCTTCTTCCTTGCTTGAGACAGGGTCTCTTGTTCACAGCTACGCCCTCCAAGTTGGGTAGGCCATGAGCTTCTGGGCATTCCTGTCCGTCCCCCTTTATATGTAGATGGCCGAGATTACAGAGGTCAGCTCTCACACTCAGCTTTATGTGGCTTCTGGAATCCAAACACTTGCGTAGCAAGCACTTTACCACTGAGCTGTCTCCCCAGCCCCTAATATTGACTGATTGGTTAGTTGCTTGCTTGATTTAGACAGGGTCATATTATGCATGCCCTAGATGGCCTGGAACTTATTATATGGACCAGGCTGGCCTCAACCTCACAGATTCAAGGCAGATCCTTAATCACGAGCACCTTGTCTCCTGAATACTTTCCCATGATATATGTTCTTTAAAATGCTTACGCCCATGTCAGCACCTCGGATCTTAGACCACACTCCGTGTGCCAGACAGCTCCCTCTGTGCTGCACCACCCCCACCGGTGTCCTAACACCTCCTTCTGCTGATGAAGGGGACAGCAGCCAGTCTGACAGCTGGCACAAAGAACCAGAGATGGAGGGAAGCCAGGGCCAGACTGCAGCCAGCTCGGGCACATAGGCAACCAGCCACGGCTGATGGCATTAAAGGGCACAGTATAAAAACACAAGACTGTTTTCCACGTGTGACTGGGTATGCCCCCAGCCACACCTTAGGCTGTTCTAGGCCGCCAGTGTCAGCGTTTGCAGACTACTCTGCAATCAGAAAGAAAAGAACAGCATGACCTACTCGCCTCAGAGACAGCTCACAAAACCCTTCCCAAGAACCCCACTGAGAAACGTGGGCTCCCTGCTCTGACAGCTCCCAGGGGAGTCAGTGGGGGATAAAGACGCTGAAGCCCCCCCCAAGAGATAAAAGGTGCCTGGGGTGGGGGTGGGGCACTTGCTAGGGATAGATGCAAACTGTAGAAAGGGAGGTGGCTTGGTAGGTAGGCTTGCTGAAGAGCATGAAGGATAGATCCTAGCACTCACGTTAAAAGCAGGTGACCAGGGTGGCCTGCCGGTCATCCAATCACACTGGAAGCTGAGACAGGATCCTGATCTCCTCAGGAGGCTGTCTAGCTAGAGTAGTTTAATATGTGAGCTCTAGGTTCCAATGAGAGACCCTGCCTTAAAAGTGGAGCAATCAAGGAAGAGACTGGATGTTTGTCTCTGGTCTCATACCAAATACCTGTACATGTACACACACACACACACACACACACACACACACACACACACACGCACACGCACACGCACACATGCAAATATTCGGAGGAGATGGGGAGATGGCTCCATGGTTAATGCTCGCTTTACAAGTAAGAGAACCAGAACTTGGATCTCCAGAACCCACATAAATGCCAGGTGGGTATGGTGGTCCATCTGTAATCCCAGCCAAGGAAGGTATAGACAAGGAATTCCCAAAGCAAGCTATCCAGTGAGATTGGCCATATCGGTGAGCTCTGGGTTTGATTGAGAGTCCCTGCCTCAGTGAAAAAGATGGAAGAGCAAGCAAGTAGGATTCCAAATGCGAAGGTTAGGTCTCCATATGCACATACACAACATGCGTGCACACTCACACACATGTGCCTACACACATATACATACCGCATACACTTATAAAAATGGGAAAAAATAAATTAAAAATAACCAGGCTAGAGAAATGGTACAGTGGTGAAGAGCTCTGGTAAAAGACCGCAGTTCAGTTCCTAGCACCTACATGGCGGCTCACAGCCGTCTGTAAAGTCCAATTCCAGGGATCTAACACAATCTCCTGGCCTCTGCGGGGTCTAAATGAGAGTGGTGCATGAATGTATGTGCAGGCAGAACAAGCACACACATAAAATTAAAATAAACATTGTTTTTAAAATGGGGTAGGACAGAAGTCCCAAGAGGAGAGAGACAGGAGGGGACCCACAGCAGGGCTGGGAGAAAAACAGGTGACTTCTTACACAGCCCCTGATGAGTCAGGCTCTACCCGAAGTGGGGCCTGCTGTTACCTACTGCCCCACAGTAGCCACTGAAATTTTATCTTGGAGGCTTTGAGTCTACTAGCCAGAGCAGCAACGGGAGTTTTCCGTAGCTCCTGTGGCAGTGCAGCTGGCATGGCCTTTAGCTGATGTTTATAAGGAGTGAGGGTAAGCCACAATTGATGTCCAGAGATTCCCTCCAAGATGTGGAGAGGAAGAAGGCCATCAGAAAACCAGCAAAAACATGACAGCCTGCCTCTGCTCTGAGCATCAACCTCCTGTGGCTGCTGCAGTGGGAGCCAGCCATGTTCAGAGCTTACTCAGCCCAGGTGTACAGTCCTGAATCTCCGAGATTCAGGGTGCAAACGAGCCCCCTGAAATACACTAGCAAACCAGCACGGCTTGGTCTTTCTGGAGACCCCAGAGGGCCTTCCAGAAGCCTTGCAACCTTGCTCAGTGATGATCAATGAAGTCTTGGCCACATTCCACGGATCTGACACTGACCTCCTAACCTGTAAGGAGCCTGTGACCACACTTGGGTAACCTAGGCTCTCCTCTCCTCTCCCGGTCAGCCTCTGTGTGAACCTGACTCCACATGCAACCTGAATCCTGCTGGAAACAGCATAACATCACATGGTCCCCGTGTCAGGACAGAATATGTTTGGAGTCATTCATCTGCCAGACTCTAGGACAAGAACCTCACGACATGCTGACTGGCAGCTCCAGGGAGGTTGGGATCTTCAACAGCCACTAGCTCCCAGGCATCCACACTGAGCAAATGCCCTGGAAACAGTACAGAGAGCAGAAGCCTAGAGCCAGGCCCTGATGTCCTGAAAGAACTGGACCCTGTAATGTGAGCTGCGTGCTCACACGGGGTAGGGGGAACTCAGTGACTAGGAACTTCCTCCATCCAAAACCTTGCTTGCCTGTCTGAGTATAATGGGGCTTCATCAGTTCCCTGGGGAGACAAACAAGAGCAGAGGGGCAGCAGGGCAGTGGTGGCGCACGCCTTTAATCCCAGCACTTGGGAGGCAGAGGCAGGCGGATTTCTGAGTTCGAGGCCAGCCTGGTCTACAGAGTGAGTTCCAGGACAGCCAGGGCTACACAGAGAAACCCTGCTTCGAAAAATCAAAAAAAAAAAAAAAAAAAGAGCAAAGAGCAAAAAGTCTCTTTTGGAAACTTCCTAGAAAAAAATCAAAGTTAAGAGGGTGGTCTGTACCCACCAGGAGAGGAGGGCAACCACAGCTTCCCATCTTGTACCCTCTATGCTGTGTCCCAGCTCAGGGAATCCTAGGTCTGATGCTGGCTTGCACCAGTCTGCAATACATACTCAAGCACTGCACAGTTGCTCATGCATAACCTCTGCCCACTACCTTGAAGTAGGCACAGTTAAGAGAAGGGGCCAAGGATGTTTAGGGCACTGTGCGAATGGATGTAGTCCATACCCAGTTACTCCCCTGGCACTATCAGATTGCTCAGGAGTAGAACCCTTGAGCTCAGGTCACCTGCCTTGTAGCCGACAGAAACCGGTTCATCGACTTTTCCCTCAAGGTTCCAGCAATAAAACCTGGGATGAATGATGACTTATTAAACGCAGGTCAGACACGCGCCAACAGGGGTCGGTCCCTCCCTCTGCATCTGTCACAGCTCACCTGAGCAGAGGCCTCAGCTCCCCTTACCTTCCTGTTGGTTTTCCCAAGCCCACATGTCCTCACCAACCCTGGGAGATCCAGTTTTGCAGGTCAAAGAGTGAGATCAACAGGCAGGCAGCCAACCTGTCCCTCTGGGAAGGCCTTTGGTCCCACCACTCAACGGAGCCCTTGGGGAGCTGGCATGACCCTAACCCTAACCCTAACCCTAATGTGTCCTCTAGGGTGCATTTAACTGTGGGTATGTCATCAAAGCAGAGGAGAAATACACTCACAGCCCACGGGCCCCTGTAGGATTCCACAGGGCTCCCTGTTCTGAGAATAAGATGGCCTACTTGTGTCCCAGAGGAAGAGCTGAGGTTGAGGGGTGTTAACCTTACTGCTGGAGCCATCTGCCACAAGGGAAAGGTCCCTCCTAGCGTGCCAGTCAGCACAGAAGGGCTGGGAGGCCTCACAGGCCCTGGAGCTGCCATCTTCCTCTCCCAACTGTTCAGCAATCACTCCAATACAGCCTCTCCCTGCAAAACCCCAAAGCCAGGGCCTCCCTCCAGAAGCCGTCTGCTTTCATGTCCCTGGGCCGCAAATATAAACATCCTATTTCTCCCACAGAACAAGGGAAGTTGGGCCAGGAAGGACAGGGAAACTCGATGATGTGCCAGGTGCTATGACAGGAGGATTAAGCCCAAGGCGGCAAACCGCAAAGCCAGCCAGGAAGTCCAAGAGCAGTGCAAACCAGCCGGGGAGACCACCAGCAGCGCAGACCAAGCTAGCCAGGAAGACTAGCAGCAGCCCAAACCAGGTCAGCCAGGGAGACCACCAGCAGCGCAGACCAGGCTAGCCAGGGACTCACAGGCTAGCCAGAGACTCCATGAGAGGCCCAAACTAGGCTACCCAGGGGTACACCAGCAGCACAGAGACCAGGCTAGCTCCTTCTGACTTCTACTTTGTACTTGTAGATGATGCTCTCGTTGTGCAAAGCACAAACTGAGGAACCACAAAACAAGACTCAAAAAAGGGAGAAAACTGTATTGATGACACCCCAAAGAACAGCCAGATTCTAGCTTAGAGAAAGTTATTTAGTTATAAAACGTGAATTTGTAAGGCGATTGTTATCATGTCCCTCAGTATCTTGTCTGTCAGTATCCTGTCTGCCCCAGGAGCCTGAGGACCCGAGTTCCAACCCCAATGCCCAAATAAAAGCCAGGACACACCTGTAATCCAGTGCTAGGGAAGTAGAGACAGGAAAATCCCAGAGCTTCTGAAAATCACAGGATGGATGGCTCCTGAGAAACCACTTCTGGCCCTGCGGGTTCACGCATGCACATGAGAACATACACCTACACACGCACACACACGCGCACACACACACACTAGCACACATGTGAACATTACACACACACACACACTAGCACCCATGTGAACATATACACACATTGTGTACACACACATACCCACTCCGTAATGCCCCTCCCCCACATTCTCTCTCACACACACGTGAACATATTCACATTTGAATTTACAAACACACATACCCACCCCCCACATTCTCTCTCTCTCTCTCTCTCTCTCACACACACACACACACACACACACACACACACACACACACACGCACAGGCACACATCTGAACATATTCACACATTTGAGCACACACACACATACATACCCACCCCCACATACCTCCCACACGCATTCTCTCATACATACTCTCTCTCTAAATATGTGTGTGTGTGTATGTGTGTGTGTATGCATTCACACACACATAGACAGAAAACAAGTGTAAGCTAAGAAAATGTTTTAGTTGGTAATAGCTTATAGGCTGCAGCCACAGGACTGCCATAAGTCTGCCCACTTTCTGGATTGTCAGAAAAGCCTAGCTTGCTTGCTGTCTACCCCTCTTCTAAGTACGCTCTCCTTAACAATTTGGGAACATTCTCAACATTTTCCGGTTCCCTTATTGTTTTTTGGGTTTTTTGGAGGGAGGGGTTAGTTTGGTTTTGGTTTTGTTTGGTTGGTAAAACTTTTTTTTATTTTATTTTTATTTTTTAAAGATTTATTTATTTAATGTATGTGAATACACTTTAGCTGTCTTCAGACACACCAGAAGAGGGCATCGGATCCCATTACAGATGGTGTGAGCCACCATGTGGTTGCTGGGAATTGAACTCAGGACCTCTGGAAGAGCAGCCAGTGCTCTTAACCACTGAGATATCTCTCCAGCCCTTGGTTCTGTTTTTATTTAAAGCTTTCTTCCCTGCCCCATGGATCTTGCCGCCCCGTGGATCTCGCCGCCCCGTGGATCTCTAATGGTGCAGCCTTTTCCCTTCTCTCCAAGGTTCCCCTCTGGATAGCAGCTGAGATTTTACAGCTCTCCCGCCCTGAGGTTTTTCTCTAAAACTCTGATCAAATTGTTCTTGGGTAGCCAAAACATAATTCTGAAAGGTTAACCATTAGGGCAATGGGTGACGGTCTGAAGCTACCATCACCTGAAGTGGAAGGAAGACTCCCAGCATCCTTTCTTTATAGTTCTGGGTGCGTCCACTAAGGTTGGCACTCTGTGCGGGCGGAGGCTTCTTCCCTCCCCGTGATGTCTCAGCTACATCAATACCGTACAACTGTAATCAAATGATGTAGACTATGACAGACATCAATAAAGTCAGCTTCTCCTGCTACAAACCCTCATGGCTAGCAGCTCCCCTCCCCTATACCTGAAGCCTGTATCAATCCTCATAGCCAGTTTTACAAGAGCAGAATCCAGTCTGTGAAGAAAAAACAAAAACAAAACCCAGTCATAGGGAGGGATAAGCTAGAATCTTAGAGATTTGTGTTGCCAGGTAACCTGACCAACCCTGCTCCCAGAACAGCCTGAGGGAGTCCAGTCTCCACCAAGTTACAAAGACTGGAGTGGAGCAGGGCCTCGTGGTATGGGCCTGTAATCTCAACTACTCAGAGGGCTGAGGCAGAAAGATCACAACTTTAAGGCCTGCCTCGGCTCCACAGTGAGCCCAAGGGAAGCCTTTACAAACCCAGAGGCTCAGAGCAAGTATGAGGCTATGCCCACGTTCAGTCTATGGTATTGCAAAAGAAAACGAGACTAAATCGATCCAAATACTGATTCAGACCAACTTTCCACCCAATAAACCATCCACATGAGGAATTAAACTTGAAAACACCTGTGGAGTGGGCAGAGCCCTGACCCAGGACCTGGGGTTGCTCGTTCTCAGCCTTGGTCACAGAAGCTCTGGTGGGCAGCAGTCTCATCAGGAAAGTGAAATAAAGAAACTGAGTCCTCAGCCCTAAATCTTTACCAGCCTCCACTTTAAACCAACCTCAGGGAGCACCACAGAGGAAGAGGCAGCAAGAACATAAGAGCCAGGGGATGGGAAGGATCACTGTGAACTAACAACATCCGGACAGGGCCCGTAAACTCACAGCCACAGCTGTGGCTGCCTGCAGGAGAGCAAACCAGTCAGCCTTCAAGCATTGGTGAGGGGGGCGGTCCCCAGGCCCCACCCTTACTGAGGAGCTGGCAGTTGTCAGCTGCTGGAGGAGAACACTTGTAGGTTTCCCATGCTGCACCTGGTGGTCCCACACATATGCACACGTGGGCAGCACTAATTAGATTCAGGGGATCATCAAAAAAGAGAAAGAAGAACCAGAAGGACAGTTGTTGGAGAGAGGGATACAGGGTACATCAGAGGGGTATACTTGGGTGGAATTCTCAAATAATAAAAACATTGTAAAAAAAAAAAAAAAAAGAAAAGAAAAGCAGGGGTTTTAACTCGTGCGGTTAAACGTGAAAAGCCTACATGGCAGATTCGGTCATCGGAAGGATGACAGTTTACAAGTCAACAAACAAGAATGGAAGCACACATCTGTAACCCCAGCATTTAAGATGCAGAGGCAGGGGGATTACCATGAGTTCTAGACCAGCCTAAGCTGCAGAAGAGAAAGGTGGGGAGAGAGAGAAACTGAGTCTCAACAAAAAGTTACTGGCTGTCTGCCAGGCATTTGGGCGGTGAGGTTCTGAAGAGGAACCATGGAACAAGAAATCAAGTGAGGGCCAGCGACTGGTATACACTGTCTATTTTTGGAAACCATACGGGGGTTTTTGTTTGGTTTTTGTTTTTGGTTTTTGTTTGGTTTGATTTGGTTCTTTGAGAAAGAATCTTTGTATCCCAGGATGTCCTGAAGCTCATTCTACAGCTCGAGCTGGCCTTAAACTCACAGAAATCCTCCTGCATCACCTTCTCAAGCACTAGAATTGCAGTCCTGAGCCACCATGCCCAGAGAAGATGATTTTATCACTGCAGCGTGTACTCAAAATTGGGACATAGAGAGGCCAGGACAGTAGCAGGGGAGTTCTGTCAGTCCAAAGGCCATCCTCTCAAAGGGGAAGGCACCAAAGCCAAGAGTGCTCCTCAGGGAGCACTGTGAACTGATCCTAGGTGCTGAGGTTGCTGATTACGGTGCTCCCAGCTCCCCTCCTTTAACGAATCCCTGTGAAGAGCAGGCCAGCCAGGTCTGTGCTGGGTCATATGTCATCATGTGACGTCAACTTGTGTCATCGAGATGGGGTAAATGTTAGTGAAATAGTTCTGTGGATAAAGGTGACTGCCACCAAGCCTGAGGGCCTCTCAAGACTCACATGGTGGAAAGACAGAACTGACCCCCACAAGCCGTCCTCTGAGCTCCACATAGGCACCACCGAGGCACACATACACCCACACACAATAAATAGTTATAATAAAAATTGTGTTTTTGAAAACGTATAAACCGCAGCCCTTTCACCCACAGGAGATGATCGGGGGCTGTTCACAGGTACCATGGCTGCCAGGAGACTCCACAGTTCCCAAGAAGAACCTTCCCATTCTACTCACCATGAAGCTTAGAGGAAAAACAAGCAAACAAAAACAACAACAATAACAAAAACCCCATAAGTACTGCTCAGCCAAGAGATCCATGCCCAACAACCAGCTGAGAACCAACTCAGGTAAATTCCCAACGGGCAAATCTTAGCCGCCCCCTGTGCCCAACGTTACCGTAGCACCATTAAGTTCAATATTCACTATCAAAGTTAATGTCAACCTTTCTACTGAGAGCTAAGACTTTCATAAAGTTTCTTTTAACTTTTTTTTTTTTTTTTGGTTTTCCGAGACAGGGTTTCTCTGTGTAGCCCTGGCTATCCTGGAACTCACTCTGTAGACCAGGCTGGCCTCGAACTCAGAAATCCGCCTGCCTCTGCCTCCCAAGTGCTGGGGTTAAAGGCGTGCGCCACCACTGCCCGGCTGAGTTTCTTTTAAATTCTTTAATCAGTTATTAAGATTTAGAGTGGAGCCCCTAGTCCCCAGGTCTTTGTGCCCATGTTCTGACCAATATGCTTGGCGACGGGACATTTCCCTTTTCCTTCCTGAGAAAGGAAGTTGACAGGGACCATGGAACAAACTTTAACGGAGGCAAGAGCCGCTTTCCTATTCCCCTATTTCTGAACGGAGCCTGGACTAGACTGGCCAACGTGTGACACTGACTTCGGAGGAACAGGCTTTTCTCACCACGCGTTCTGGCAGGGTTCCGTGGGTTATTTTTAGCAATCTTAAATTGCCCTTTTTTCTTTTTATACTATCCCTTTTTTTTTTTTTTCTTTCTTTTGAGGGAAGGGAGGGGGGAAGAGAAGAGAAGAGAAGAGAAGAGAAGAGAAGAGAAGAGAAGAGAAGAGAAGAGAAGAGAAGAGAAGAGAAGAGAAGAGAAGAGAAGAGAAGCGAGTCGGTACAAGCTAAAAAGAAGCGAGGACCCTGACATGGGGCTCTTAAGTAGCCCTGACCATTCCCCCTAGTGCCCCAATGCTAAGACCGCGCACGCCCCAGGAGGGTATGGCACACCTTGGGGGCTCTGTCAGCCAGTGCGGGAACCCCACAAGTTCTTCGCATGCTCAGACCAGTCAGCAAGACAAAGACCGCAAGTGCTCCGGCCCACAGCTCCAGACAGGCAGGGACCGAGTCTCCTCGAGTGGGCCCACTCACCGAGCAGGGAGTCTCACTCGAGGATGGAGTTCCCAGGGCGTTCCCAGAGAGATCGGGGTCCCCCCCGCATCGCCCCCGCCCTGCGCCCAGCGCCGGGCCCCCGAGCCCCTCCCGGGCCCCCGCACAGCAGGCCCGCGTCCCGTGCGTGCAGATTCCATCGTACCCAGGAACCGCCACGTCGTCCCAAGTGGACCCCAAAACCCCCAGATCGCGGTCCCAGACGAACCCTGATACCCACCCGAGCCCCGCCGCGAGGGCTGGACACGCGCCGGCTCCAGGAGCCACCACTGCCGCCGCCGCCGCCGCCACTGCCACCGCCGCTAGCGAGGCGCGGCGGGGAGGGGATGTGCAGAGGCCAGCCCCGCTCCGCTTCGCTCCGCCCCCGCTCCGCCTCGCTCCGCCTCCGCGCAGCCGGGAACGCCGCGCCCAGCCTCCAACCTCCCGGGGGTCCCGCGCAACCGCGGACCCCCGCTCGGGGCTCTCTGCTGACGCCCTCTACAGGTCCCGCCGCGCCGGGTACCGGGACCCTGCCCTGGATGGGAGCCCTGCGCCCTCGGTACCGGAGGCAGGGCCTCCCTGTGCCCTGTTTGCGCTCACTCCCTGCGTTTCTATTTCTCAAATTTGGGGGTGCGAAGGAATGATGCCCACCAAAAGGTACTGGGCCCTTCTCCTCTACCAACGACCCCTCGAAAGACCCAAAGCTGGATGTGGGAGAGCCAGAGCTAGGCGCGTTTCCCGGACCCAGCATCCCCATCCTGCCTGCCACTCTTGGAGTCCCTGAACATCTTCAGGTCGAAGGAGGTGTACATTAGCACTATCGTCATTCTACGGGAACTAAGTCCGGTCGGGAAGCCTCGGACACATGGCGACGGACAGACAAAACACACATTTGTGCTTTAATGTGTTTGCTTAGTGTTTCTGTGAAAACCGCTGGACTCAGCCAGGCCCCGCCTCCTGCGGTCTTTGAGCGCGCGGTCCATACTTCGCCGGATGTTGATGGCGTCGCCTAGCAACGAGAGATGGCGGAGCCAGAGGACCAGGCTGACGGGTAAGCCCCGCGGGAGGGATAATAAACCCACCAGATGTTTTCCCTAGCTTTCTGCACGAAGGTACCTCCACCTGGCCCGCCTTCTCCTTCACTTCTGTGACCTTTCCCACTCTTCCCCACTTTCTGGGCCTTTCCTACCCTACCCAACCCACCCTCCCCCATGTCCCTTATCTCTTCCACCTCCTGTCCATTGTCCTTTCCTACCCCCTCCCCTCATTCCCTACTCTTAGCTCCTGCTTCTCCTGGACTACAGACTTGCACGCCCTGCGGTAACCATGGCAACCACCATGCTTGGTAAACCAGGCTGCAAAGCAGGTCGTGGAGGATAAGCCGCTGTCCATCATTGCAAGAGTGGGAAGAAGGGAGGAGCCCTCGCTCCGTTGGGATTGGGCTAGGCCCATGCCTCCCCCTGCAAGAATGGATCTCCCTGTCATGGACTTGAAGGGTAGACAGATCCCCAGCACTGAGTGAACCCTAAATGCTGCTGCCAGCTCCGTTTTAGGTTTTGTGCAAAACAAAAGCAAGTTTAAACAATTCTATTCTCTCAGACCTTTCTGGGTTGTTTCATATATTTAAAGGTTAAGTCCTGGGCTGAAGAGATGGCTCAGTGGTTAAGAGCACTGACTGCTGCTCTTCCAGAGGTCCAGAGTTCAATTCCCAGCAACCACATGGTGGCTCACAATCGGAATCCGATGCCCTCTTCTGGTGTGCCTGAAGACAGCGACAGTATACCCACACACGTGAAATAAACAAATAAATCTTTTTAAAATATAATAAAAAATTAAAAAAAATAAAGGTTAAGTCCTTATGGACTCCCATGGAAACACATCCAGAGTATATCACACGAGAAGGCTAACTGCAGCCATAGGTATAGAATGAGCTCCAATTTGGGGAAGACTAGAAATGCAAAGATTCTGAACAAAGGACGGTGCACACAAATGCCAGTGGTGCTGTGGGGAGCGGAGGGGGAAATAGCCAGTGCTTTCATTGTCTATGAAACAGAAATCTGTATTAATTTGATTTTTAAAAGCTAGCTTAGCTTATGTCTTAAATATTGCATGTGGCATACTTGTAGAAGTGTGTGTGTATGTGTGTGTGTGTGTGTGTGTGTGTGTGCAGAACCCAGAGGAGAATGTCAGGTGTCCTGCTTTATTAATCTCCACCTTATCACCTTGAAGCAGGACCTCTCACTGAACCTGGAGCTTGGCTGGTGGTCAGCAAGACCCAGTGATCCTCCTGCCTCAAACTCACACAGTGCTGGAGTTACAGGCACGAGCAACTGTGCCTGGCTCTTATGTGAGTGCTAGGGGTCCAGACTCCACTTCCTAATTAAGTTTTTTGAAAAGCCAAAATATTTTACATGCAAACCTTGACTGTGTTGAAAAGCAGAGACCAAGTCTGGCATACTGTCCTCTCTCCTGAGACTTTCTCTGCTTTGCCCCAGAAACAGAATAGCTAAGGTGACTTTTCTGGGGTGTTCTCACATGCCGTGCCTTTCTTGTTATAATTGTGCTTTATGTTCATTCCCAGACCAAATTTGTGGCCTGTGACCAGCATGACCTAGTGGTGGGAGAGTCTTGGCTGGTAGCGGGGTGGGGAAGAGGCGGAGGTCTTACCAGTGAGCAGCTGGTATGCAGTTTGTACGATAGGCTGTGAGCCAATATTTCCTGTCTCTAAAAGCAGGTCACACCTGGAAGGCAAGCAGGCTTCTGCCGAAGAGGAGACAAAGCAGCAGAATACTGAAGGCCATGAGGTAACTCCCATCCAGACCCCTATTTGCTAGGAGACAGACAAGATGGCCAGGGACCGTAGTGCCCTGATCATATGCTCTGGGACAATCTCAGTTCAGGCACAGAGAGGCTCGTTCCCTTCCCACTGTGTTCTGCTGGCATTGATAAAATAGTCTGACCAAAAGCATCTTAGAGGAGGAAAGGATTTATCTGGGTTACACTTCCAGGTCATGGTTCATTACTGAGGGAAGTCAAGGCTGGACCTGAAGGCAAGCCTGCTTGCTAATCCACATATATTACCTCTAACCGGAGAACTCACTCACAGCCAAGGAAGTATGGCAGGAACCGCCGGGAACACTGCACGCAGGCTCACTCACAGCTTGTGCTCGGCTAGCTTTCCTATACAGCCCATGACTGCTTCCGTAGGGAATGGTGTCGCCTGCAGTGTGCTGGGCCGATGAATAACCAAGACAACCCCACATACACAGGCCAGTCTTCTCTGGTCAATCCCTCACTTGAGACCCCCTTCTCAGATGGCGATAGGCTGTGTCAAGCTGACAAAGATAACTAAGGCATACCTCATTCCAAAGTATTAGCCTTCAGTAATAACACGTCCGACCCTTAGACTGCCTTGCATTTTCCAGAGTCCACGCTTGCAATACATGACTATAGAAACCAGGCAGTAGTTGCAGCCAATACAAACATCATCTCTTGGGTGTGGGGGAGATGTATGCAGATGTTCTTCCTGTCACCATAACATCTCTCAAGATTATATTTTCTTCCCTGTATTCCTTGCCGCCCTGTAACAGGTATCACCACAGCTGGAAAACAATGGCCAAGAAACTGATGAGGGTAGAGAGGCCACTGGAAGTCCTGAAGGGGACATTACAACTGACGACAGAGGCGGATTTGAAGGGGAAATGGTGGACAATGAGCAAGTCAGCACGGATGGGGAAGCCATGTCTGAAGGAGAAGTGGGGTCTATTGGAGAGGCTACCCCAGAAACAGAAGTGGAATTTATTGGAGAGGCTACCCCAGAAACAGAAGTGGAAACCACTGGAGAGACCATACCAGAAACAGAGGTGGAATCCATTGGAGAGGCCTCCCTAGGAACAGAAGTAGAACCCACTGGAGAGACCATACCAGAAATAGAGGTGGAATCCACCGGAGACATCACACCAGAAACAGAAGTTGAATCCATTGGAGAGGCTGCCCCAGGAATGGGTGTGGAACCCATTAGAGAGAGCACATCAAAACTAGAAGTTGCATCCATTGGCGAGGACACCTCAGAAACAGATGTGGACTCCATTGGAAAGGCCATCCTAGGAATGGACCTGGAATCCATTGAGGTGTACGAACCACGAAAAGTAGTTGAACAGAGTAGAAAGGTCAGACTCCAAGGGGAAGCTGAGTCCACTGGAAGAGCTGCCTCCGAAGAGGAAGTTGGAGTTTCTGACCAAGAAAAAGCAGAAAGCCATTTCTCTGAGATGGACGAGTTCTCTGAGATAATCAGCTCTCCTGAGTTTTCCTACTCTGACATCAGTGCCTGGGAAATGGGTGCAGACGAGACAAATGCCTCACCAACAGTAACCGACACATCCCAGCAAGGCACATACGAGCCCATTGAGTCCACAGAGTCCACTGAGGACAGCATGGTGAGTGTTTGTACAAGCCTCTTCCTACTCAGGTGGTTCGTCACGTGAGAGCAGCTTTCGGAGAGGTGTCCAGATGCTGTGATAAACACCATGATCTCCAAAACCTTGGAGAGGAGAGGCTTTATTTGGCTTACACATCCTGATCACAGTCTGTTGGGAAGGAAAGAAGGCAGGCAGGAACCTGGAGGCGGGAACTGAAGCAGAGACGGTGGAGGGGCCCTGCCTCTAGCGTGCTTTTAGTTTACTAAGGTTGCTTTCTTGTTTTGTTTTGTTTTTTAGTTTTTTTGAGACAGGGTTTCTCTGTATAGCCCCGGCTGTCCTGGAACTCACTCTGTAGACCAGGCTGACCTCAAACTTAGAAATCCGCCTGCCTCTGCCTCCCAAGTGCTGGGATTAAAGGCGTGCACCACCACTGCCCTGCTCAGGTTACTTTCTTAGAGAGTGCGGAAGACCACATGCCCAGGGCTAGTTTAATAAACAGTTTGCTAATCCCTCCCACATTGATCGAGAACTCTAAACATCCCAAGTACTTGGCCATAGGCCAATCTGATGGACGTATTCTCCCAAGCTGGCCAATATTAGGAATCTCTTAGCAAATGTAGGTCACTGCCTTGAGAGCTTAAACCTCAGATCCAGGTTGCCACATGCAAGGCTGGGGGACATTCTGCAGCCACCACCCATGCATGTGACTGCACCAAGGTCTCCAGTCTTCCAAAGCAGTATGGGCCCAAAAAGTCAAGGTGGGAGAGGGGGCCTATGAGTTCATTTTATGAGCACTGGAAGTACAGTAAGGAAGGGGGAGGGGCTGAAATTCTTCTCGAAATTCAGATTAGCT
>CM052710.1:2311886-2334063 GCA_028551405.1 Uromys caudimaculatus | reverse complement strand
AAGAAGAAGAAGAAGAAGAAGAAGAAGAAGAAGAAGAAGAAGAAGAAGAAGAAGAAGAAGAAGAAGAAGAAGAAGAAAAGAAGCCCCTTGGATGTGGCTGAGCTGAAGCGCGCAGGCGGGAGACTCTGCAGGATCCGCGGCCCCAAGCACCTGAGCGGTGAACTCTTCAAGTCTCCGATTAAATTTTAAAAATGGCCTCCAATAAAACTACATTGCAAAAAACGGGAAAGAAACAGAAAGGGAAGAGTAAGAAAGTTGAAGAGGCAGAGCCTGAGGAATCTGTGGTAGAAAACGCACCGGGCCACCGTGTAGTGAATGAGAAGATGGGGCGTATCCTCAAGTGGGGGGGTCACAGATGCTGATAACACCTGGGAGCCAGGAGAAAACTTAGATTGTCCAGAATCAATGGACGCATTTCTTAATTCTCAAAAAGCTGGTAAAGAAAAAAGATGGTACGGAAAGGAAATCTTTATCTGACAGTGAATCTGAATGTTAGCAAGTGGAAGAAGAGAGATGCTGCTGACAGACCAGGGGGCTTTGCCAGAGGTCTTGGCCCTGAGTGAATAATTGGTGCCACAGACAGCAGCGGAGAACTAATGTTTCTCACGAAATGGAAGGATTCAGATGAGACTGACTCGGTGTTGGCAAAGGAGGCGGATATGAAGTGTCCTCAGATTGTCATTGCTTTCTACGAGGAGAGACTGACTTGGCATTCTTGTCCTGAAGATGAAGCACAATAATTGTTTGCATGCATATATATATATATGTATATGTATATGTATATATGAAAATATTGACAGTAGTTGGGATATTTTTGGGTTTTGTTCTGCATCAAAAGGCACTGATTCCTTTGAGCAAGTAAGAACTTTCTGTAGTTGCTTCCTTTAACAATAGAATATTTGATACCATGTTGTATTTCCTCAGCTCTGAAGAACAGCTTTTCTTAAACGCTAGGGAGATGTTACATTCATTACTCAGTCAGAACTTATTTTTAACTGGGACACAGAAGAACCATTCTGGGGTGTTTTTTGTTTGTTTGTTTGTTTGTTTGTATGCAGTGTATGCATAAAACATATAACTTGTTTGTTTTGTCTTGTTTTTAATACTCAACTCAAGGTGAAAACACAAGTTGATGAGATTCCCTCATTGTGAACATTTTCCTGAAACCATAACCTTTCAGATTAAGCAGATTCTATAATTCATTGGATAGTTTAAAAGCAACCACATCAGAACTGATGTATTATCATGTAAACACAGGAGTTTATTTACAGAATGTTGTCCATACCAACTCCCCTTCAGAAAATGGAATTTAGACAAAGCAGTAGTGTGATTTAGTAACAAGACTTGGGCTGAGTGTGGTGGCGCTCGCCTTTAATCCCAGCACTCTAGAGGCAGATGGAGTTCTGATTTAAGAGGCCAGCCGGTCTACAGAGGCAGGTCCAGGTCAGCCAGTCCGTGTAAAGGTTCCTCTGGTGAACCATTTCTCTGTAGAAAGTTCAAATCCATACTAAAAGGTTATGATTCATGGAATCTGTTTGATGTGGAAATAGAATCATGGTTGGAGCTGTTGTTGGCCATTTAAGACCTGCCGACTAAGTGAGTGAACAGAATTTGCTAATATCAATTAATGACCTGCATGCTTTTTCTTTACCCTGACTCACTCCTTACTGGGAGGATCAATCTTTTCAGTATTTGGGTTCTGGTTCAATGACCCAGAAAAGTCACTTTGTTGTATCAGAATGTCATCCAACTATATATTTACTTTATTGTAAATAATGGTGAACAGTGGTCAATAAATAGTTTTATATTTAAAAAAAGAAGGAGGAGGAGGAGGAGGAGGAGGAGGAGGAGGAGAAGAAGAAGAAGAAGAAGAAGAAGAAGAAGAAGAAGAAGAAGAAGAAGAAGAAGAAGAAAATTTAAAAGCCAATAAGATACAGAGAGATAGAGGGAACCAGCTGGCTCTATCTCTAACTGCTAAACAACTAAATGCATGTGGGTACACACAAACACACACACACACACACACACACACACACACACACACACACACGCACGTAGTCCCAGTCCAGATGTAGTGGTGCATGCCTATAATCCTACCCCTGGGGAGGTAGTGGAGGCAGGAGAACCAGTAGTTTGAGGCCAATCTGGGATACAAACAGTTTCGTCTCCATTAGAACTTGGTACCACAGGTCTTGAACCCCAGCCCTTGGGAAGCAGAAGCAGGGGGATCCCTGTGAGTTCCAACAGCCTGGTCCATGTAACCAGTTCCAGGCAGCCAGGGTAACAAGAGTCTCCAGTTTCTCCGTGAAGGAGAGCATAGGGCAGAGTGCTGTCCCAAGGGTCCCAGGCCCTGGGATGGGCAGTGCCGAGCAGCTTCCTTCTCCACAGTGGCGGCCCTGCAGAACGAGATGGAGAGCCTAGCCCTGCACCTCTTCTACATGCAGAACATAGAGCAGGACGTGCGTGATGACATTCAAATCATGAAGCAGGTAGTGAAGAAGACCGAGACAGAGAAGATGCACGCGGAGATAGAGAAGAAAAAGCAGGTATCCCTGTAAGCCAGCGGGAGCCCGCCGCTAAGAAACCTCTGTTCCACAGGAGGTGCTCAGCTCTGGTGGAGAACTGACTTCAGCGCGGACAGCTCCTTACCGCTGCTCTCTGTCTCTCAGGACCTGTTCGTGGACCAGCTCACGGAAAGGTCACACCAGCTAGAAGAAAACATCGCCCTGTTTGAGGCTCAGTACTTGTCCCAGGCTGAGGACACCCGGGTTCTCAGGAAAGCAGTGACTGAGGTAAGAGCCACCTCCGAAGCCAGCGGGAGCAGAAGCTCCGCCCTGCGCCCCTCCCCTTCCACCCCCCCCACCCCCGCACCTGGCCTGGCAGGTCCAACAGTGTCTGTGTCCCACCCCCCTCTTCAGGCCACCACAGAGATTGACACCATTATCATGGAGAAGAAGCGTATCCTGCAACAGTGGACCACCAGCCTAGTGGGCATGAAGCACCGTAACGAGGCGTACAGGACAGTGATGGATGCCTTCAGGTACCATCCCCTGGAGGGGCTGCCAGGGTGGGCCGGGTGTGCTGGGGCACGAGGATTGCCAGCAAAAACACTCCATGCAGTCTCGGGACCTCACTCTCATCTCCGGGGTCGGCTTCCAGGCAGGATGGCAGAAAGAGATATGTGTATGTGGGAGACAAAGGTGCCCCTTCAGTTTCGCCATCCGAGCAGGAAACCCCAGCCCTTCCCCTGTTGTTCCGGATTGTTCTGCCCCTGGACTGCGTTCCCGCCAAAATCCCATTTCAATTCCCAGGAAAGGAAGGGATAACCAGGAGCTCCCAAGTGATGGGAATTTGATTCCAAAGGTGGCTTGTGGCTCACGGGCTGGTCCTCTCTACCTTGGCACCCATAAAGGCTTGAGCCATGAGAGGAAGAATAGCTGCAGCTGGCCTACTAGGCGCTGAGTGCTGGGGAAGATGGCTCAGAGGTTAAGAGAATGTGTTGTGCTTCCAGAATATCCAAGTTCAGTTCCCAGTGCACACATCAGGCAGCTCATAACCACCTGTAACTCTGCCTCCCAGAGGTTCAACACCCCTTCTGGTCTCCTTGGACACCTGTGAGTGCACATGCACACCCAGACACACAAACACATACAGAGACAGACAGACAGACTGATACACACACTTATACAGAGACAGATACATACACATACAGAGACAGACAGACATATACACACACAAATATAATTTTGTAAATAAACAGTAAAGGCCAGGGGTGCAGCTTCATGGAGATGGCCTGCCTAGCGCGGGTCCAGGTCCCAGTCCCTGCACTGGGAACGAAAGGCCGAGGTGTGTGTATATGACAGCTCACTTAACAAACAAAGACACAAGACATTTTTATGTGGATAATATTGGGTTTAAAATATCCATTTCTGTTGGATTTTTTTTTGTTTTGCTTTTGTTTTTCAGTCAACAATACTAAGCCAAAGGTAGCTTTGTGGAGCTGTCCAGGGAAATTATGAACAAAGATTGTTTTCACCTTAAATACACAGGTAGAGGAAGCAAGACCAGCTGGGTGGATGCAGCCTGGTTCTCCCTGCCTTCCTGCAGTTTTGTTTGTTTGTTTTACACGTGTGTGTGTGTATCTGTGTCTGTGTCTGTATGTGTATGTGTGGTGTGTGTTTGTATGTGTGCACACATGTGTGCATGTGTGTGTTTCTGTGTGTCTGTGTGTGCACTTGTGTGTGTGTATGCACATGTGTGTGTCTGTGTGTATGTAAGCATGTGTGTGTTTATGTATGTGTGTGTGGTGTGTGTATGTGTGTGTGTTTCTGTGTATATTTGTGCACATGTGTGTGTCTATGTGTGTGGTGTGTGTGTATGTGTTTATGTGTGTGCACACGTGTGTGTCTGTGTATGCACATATGTGTGTCTGTGCACATGTGTGTGTAAGCATATGTGTGTGTATGTGTGTGTGTGTGTATTTACAACAGGATTTCACTGTGTAGCTCTACCCGGCATCCAATCAGCTATGTACACCATGCTGTTCACGAACCACTGCCCGCCGCCTTTCAACACAGTATGCTACCCTGAGCAGGCTCTGAATCGCCTGAGCAGCACTCCAGTCACCCAGTGTTTACTGAGAGACTCCTGGGTGCTTCCCACTCAGGTGCTGGGGGTAAAGGGTTGTCACGCTTCATGACGTTAAGCTGCTGTATAGGCCAAGTCTGGGCTTGTTCTGACTGCTGGGTGCCAGGCAACTTATCCGTATTATTACCAAGCCAGGAGTTTCTGGCTTCCAAAGGGCATACATGTGTAGTCAGTGCCAAAGAGGATGCCCAGTGGCATCTTAAAGCCCCTGACATCTTGCACATTGTCACCTGCGAAGTCAAACTAGTTAGACTGTGGGGAAAGTAAATGTCTTGTATTTTGTGGTTTTGCTTGCTTGTTTTTGAGACAGCCCCACTCCATAGCCCTGGCTGTCCTGGAACCTGCTCTATAGACCAGGCTGGCCTCAACCTCAGAGACCTACCTGCCTCTGCCTGCTGAGTACTGGGATTAGGGGTGTCCACCACCACCGCCAATACTCCGAATTTTAAAATATGTACTCCCAGAATGTCAGGTTTTCACAGTTTATGCACATACTTGTGCACGTAGCCAGTAAACGGGCCTCCGCCTCTAACTGTAGCTGACATGCCAAGGCCCCGGAAGCTGGGAGGCCATCTTTTGATAGGATCCCTTGGCCCTAGGAATTCAAGGCCAACCTGAGCATCATAGTGAGAATATTCCCCCCAAAATGACAGAGGCAAAATCGGGTGAGCCTGCTTGGTGGGCACCAACAGGCCATGAGGACTGCTCACTGTCTGGCCAGGCACGGTGGTGAGTTCAAGGCCAGCCTAGTCTACACATAGTGAACTCTAGACCGGCCAGGGATACATAGCAGGGCTCTTAATATTCTTGTTTTAAATAAGAAAGGTAAGATACCGACACTGGAATTGTCGGGATGAAAGGGAGTAAAGTTTCACACACAAAAAAATTTCAGCTTCTGTCTCCGGGATACACGTGTTGGGGGAGTCTCTTGTCTAGTGACTCTGGGCATGGAGCCCAGTGCTCCATGCATGCTAGGCACGTTCTCTACCACTGAGTTATACCCCTGTCTGTCTGTCTGTCTTTCTGTCTATTATTGTTGAAGCAGGACTTACTCTGTAGACCCAGCTGACCTTAAAAGTACAGCCAACCTACTTCTGCCTCCTAGGCGCGGGATTATAGGTGCGTGCCACCACACTAGGTCACTAGGACAAAGAGTAATTGGAGTGACGGACCTGCCAGCAGGCTCAGCATCTGTGTTTTTAAAACTCGAGGTGAATTGTGAACATTTCCACAGCATGCTGCTATGGAGGACAGAGAATTTGAAGTGGGCCCCACTGCCCTCCCCAGCCGCACAGGTGACTTAATGAACGGAGCTCCAGTGTCTGCATCTAGAACAGGGTACCATCCTCCCGACGGGCAGGTGAACCTCGCAGCACAACACCTGGCCCTGGGTGTCGTCCCTTCTCCTTAAAATCCTAACAGCCAAGACTTATCAACGTGGGCCCTCAGCAGGTTCCATCAGTGGTCCTGTTGATACGCTAGAAAATGGTTGTCAAGGGCCAGAGAGATGTCTTGGCTAGTGAAATGCACGCTGCACAAGCACGAGAACCAGAGGTCAGCCCCTACGGAACCCACGTAAGAAAGCCAGGTGAAAAGATTTTTTTTTGAGACAGGGTCTGTCTGTGTGGCTCTGGGCATCCTGGAGCTTGCTATGTAGACCAGGCTGGCCTCAAACTCACAGAGACCCGCCTGCCTCTGCCTCCTGAGTCGTGGGATTAAAGACACATGTCATCACATCTGGCTAAATATTTATTTACCTATTTATGCATTTAGTGTAGACGTGTGTTTTGCCTACATATATGTCTATGCAATACACATATGTGCAGTATACACAAAGGCCAGAAGGCATCTGATCCCTTGGGACTGGAGTTACAGATGATTGTGAGCCACCATGTGGGTGCTGAGAATCGAACCTGGATCCTCTGGATGGGTAGCCAGTGCTCCTAACCACTGAGCCACCTCTGCAGCTAAGGGTGCATTCCCAGGACTGGGGAGATGGAGGCGGGAGGATTCCTGGGGCTCCCTGGTCAACCAGCCTAGCCGTATCACCAAGCTCCAGGTTCACGTTCAGTGAGAGATCCTGTCTCAAAAATTAAGGTAGGCCGGATGGCACAGAGGGTAAAAGGCATCTGCTAGCAAGTCTGATGACCCAAGTTCAATCCCCAAGGCCCACATGGTTGAAGAAGAGAAATGAATCCCACCCCCGAGGACTGTCTTCTGCCCCATACACATGCTCGGAGGCATGCATGCCTGGCCCTACACAAAATTAATAATTTTAAGGATTTTTTAAAAGATATATTTATTTTATATAAGTACACTGTCACTGTCTTCATACACACCAGAAGAGGGCAACGGATCCCATTACAGATGGTTGTGAGCCACCATGTGGTTGCTGGGAATTGAACTCAGGACCTCTGGAAGAGCAGCCAGAGGTTAAGCAGTTCTTAACCACTAAGCCATCTCTCCAGCCTCCTAATTTTAAGTTTTTAACTAAAAATATAAGTTGCAGTGGCAAGTGCTGGTTTGATATGCTGAAGAGCCAGAGGCAGGAGGATGATAAGCCTAGGCCACACATTTAGGCTGCAAATATGGCTCAGTGGAAAAAGATACAAGTTGTCCTCCTCTGGCCTCCACACACGTGCATGACACAATAAATAAATGATACATAAAGACACACACACACACATGCACACACACACATATACATGCACACACACATGCATGCACACACACATGCATGCACACACGCATGCACACACACATGCGCACACGCGCACACACACACGCACACATGCACACACACACACACACACACACACACACACACACACACACACACACTGTACTAGTTGGGTTTTGTCAATTTGACACAAACTAGAGCCACCTTGGAGCCTCTGTGGAGTTTCTGCTTCCATCAGATTGGCCCCCCGGGCATGTCTGTTTCTTGATTAGTGACTGATATGGGCAGGCTGAATGCGTTGTGGACTGTGCCACCTCTGCACTGGCATTCCTGGGTCACGTAGGGAAGCAGGCTGAGCAAGCCAGGAAGCAGCATTCCATTATGGCCTCGGCTTCTGTTCCTGCCTCCAGGTTCCCTCCTTGCTTTCCCTTGATAATGGGCTGTACATAACCTGTGAGCCAAACGAACCCTTTCCTCCCCAAGTTGCTCTTGGCTGGTGTTTTTATCACAGCAACAGAAAAGCAAACTAGAAGACACACATACAGAAATAAATAGCAGTCAAGAGTTGGCACCCAAATTATCTCCCCGAGCGTGGAGTCCACTCGATGAGACTCCTCTGAGTGGAAGACAGCCACCACTACCCCGAGCCTCCAGTGTCTCGGCTGTGACCAGCTGACCTGTAACAGGCTTTTTACCCCTCTGGTCTTTTCAGGGAGTGTGAGCACCAGGTGAAGTCCATAGACAGTGAGATTGAAGCCTACAAGAAGTCCATCATGCAGGAGGAAGAGAAAAACGAGAAGCTGGCCCGCTTCCTGAACCGCGCAGAGACAGAAGCCACACTGGTGCAGAAAATGACCACCCAGTGCTTAAGCAAGCAAGAGACTCTGCAGACCGAGTTTAACACATACCAGCTTGCCCTGCAGGACACAGAGGAGATGCTGAACAAGGGCTTTGTGGTGAGCCATGCCCCTCCCCAACCTCTGCCCTCAACCAGCCCCCGGGAGGACATCCACAGGCACGGCGACAACGACGGCCCAAACAACGGCCCACACTCGGCTCTTTACAGGAACACTCAGCAGTCTTGAGTGAGCTCCAGGCCACCCGCCAGGCTGCCCATCGTGAGCAGGAGCTACGGCAAAAGATGGACAGGTCCATCCTGGACAAGCTGCAGGAACATGGGACCTCCAGCAAGATGACCAAGTACTTTCATCAGCTCCTTCGGAAGCTGCAGAAGGAAAACACCAATCTGGTAGGTTTGCCCCCAGCAGACAGAGCGGGGGCGGGGCTGGAGCCAGAGCTGTGAGCAAAGGGTTGGGGGAGGGGCGCCAGGGGCTGCCTCCCAAGAACAGGGATTAAAGATGCAGGCCATCACACCCAGCCCTATTATTTATTTATTTATTTTAAAAGATTTGTTTATTTATTTTATGAGTACACTGTAGCTGTCTTCATGCACACCATAAGAGAACATCAGATCCCATTACAGGTGGTTGTGAGCCACCATGTGGGCGCTGGGAACTGAACTCAGGACCTCTGGAAGAGCAGTCAGTGCTCTTAACCACTGAGCCATCTCTCCAGCCCCCTATAATTTGTTTTAATTAATTATTTAATTAATTTACTTTCTGTCGGGCTAGAGACGGAGCCTAGAGTCCAACACATGCCAGGCTAATCATGTACCATTGAGAGACCCTCAGCCCTTCTTTTCTTTCTTCCTTAAGACAGAGTCTCACGTTGCTCCAGCTAGCTCAAACTCACTACTGTGTGTGTGTGTGTGTGTGTGTGTGTGTGTGTGTGTACACGAGATCTTGAATTTCTGACCCTCCTGCCCCACCTCTTTTTTTTTTTTGGTTTTTTCAAGACAGGTTTTCTGTGTGTAGCCCTGGTTGTCCTGGAACTCACTCTGTAGACCAGACTGGCCTCGAACTCAGAAATCCACCTGCCTCTGCCTCCCAAGTGCTGGGATTAAAGGCGTGCGCCACCACTGCCCAGCTACCTGCCCCACCTCTTAAGTGTTAGGATTGTAGGCCTGGGCCACCACACCCAGTTTATTGGGTCCAAAGAGTGGCTGCTCACCTCCCCAGCTCCCCAAGACAGCTCTTTGTTTTGAGACAGGGTCTCACTAAGTTGCCTGGGCTGACCTTGAACTTAAACGCTGTAGCCCAGGCGAGGCTCCTTTAGTTTCTTGAGCAGCTGGGATGACAGATCCAGCTAATAATATCTTACTGTAGAAAACCTGGGGGGGGGAGGGGAGCCTGCATTCAGTCCCGGGTTCTGCCCCCTCCAGCACAGGGAGGGAGGAGAGGAGAAGAGGAAGCCGGGAGAGAGCACAGAAAGACACAATGAAAACAGTAAGAAGGCTGTAGTCCTGCCATACAGGGAACACTGTCGACGTTTCTTTCCATCTGCACACATTTACACACACACACACACACACACACACACACACACACACACACGCTAACACTGCATTCTTGTTAAATATCTGGTTTCGGGTCCAATCAATCAAATACATTTTGTATTAGTTTCATTGAACTGTGACAGCAGTTCTATCTTACTTTCTGAGCCTGGCCTCTCTGTAGCTGATTGTCCTGGGATTTACCAGGGAGCACATGCCTGCCTCAGACCCATGGCTGTTGGGCGTGCCTCACCCTCTCAAGGGCTGGATTATGAGCTGAGCCCACATACCCTGCTCATTTTTTTCCTCTTCGTTTCTTCACTCGGTTGGATCCTGCTAGAATCTCTGTCTTGAGTGGCCCTGAGGAGGACATTGCCCCACCCCCTAAGGGAGCACTGCAGCCTGTGTCTGGCTGAGGACACATCCCTGTGCTATCAGCTGCCCCACCCTGTGCAGATACAGTCCCTATGTTTTCAACCCCAGCTGTGCCACCCCAGCCCTGGCTCTCTGGTTCCATCCTGGAAACTGGCAGATGGGGGAACACAGGGCTGTGTCTTCAGTTAAGTCTTGAATCCAGCTGCCTGGTGAACCTGAGCCCCAGGACTCCCATCTGCCTAGGGTCTTGGGCGCAGGCAGCTTCAGGCCCTGGGGGCTCAGCTGTCTTTCCTGTTATCTCGACGGCAGAGGATTCGACCGGCCCAGTAGCCAGCCACCGCTCCTGACATGGTGGCCACCTGTCAGGAGTAGACGTGGCTATTGTCACCTGTCCTCCTGAAAGGACAGCTACTTGTCCGGCAGCCTTGGCATTCCTGATTCCCACACAGCCTGGCAGGAGGAGAGCTCATTTCTGCCCTGACTGGACACATTAGCTGGTAGCAGCTAATGCATATATGCCCCAGCTGGATCTCCTTGGAATGCCCTGTTCTTGGGAGCAGGGCAGGCATCAAGAGAAGGTGGTTCCAGGTACTTTTGAGACTCTAGGGGGCATGGTGAGTGTGAAGTAGCCTGCCTGGCCCCGTGTCTGCACCGGCCAGTCTTGTCCTCACACTGCCCCGTCCTAGATTGGTCACATACTATCCCACCTTTTCCCACCAGAGGGCAGTAAAGAGTCTTAGGCCAACAACTTTGTTTCCATGGTTTTCTAACAGAAGTGGAGCCCTTGAAAGGGGACACGGGGTACTCAAAAGTCCTGTGCACTGGTGACAAGTGCGGGAGGGAAGGAGCCCGTCTGGAGAGAGGCTCATAAGGTGGCAGTCACTTTCTGTCTGGAGCTGGTGCAGGAGGAAGGGGTAAATGAAGGGTGTCAGTGCAGAATCTCATTACAAACTCAGAGACAGACAGCGCCGACGTCTTGGGGTCCAGGGATGGCCAGGCTGCTTTCCTTGGGTGGCAGAGGGTGGTGTTCACCTGATCACAGTGCAAGAGAAAGAAAGATGCCACACCCTGAAAGGGATCTGGATTCGGAGTCTCACTGCGCACTGCACAGCCATTAAACAAACAGACAGCTTTAATCTCGGCACCTGGGAGGCAGAGGCAGGTGGATCTCTGTGAGTTTGAGCTCAGCCAGTAGTTCACGGTGAGAGACTTTCTCAAAAGAAAAAAAAATTTTTTTTTAATTTACATAAGAAAATGAGGCAGGATTTGTCCGACAAAGAGATCAGTGGAGTGTGGCCCCACCATGCTCTCCTGAGGAGCACAAGGGGGCACAGGAGTACATACATAACACTGGGAGAAAGGGTGGTCCTTCCGGTGGCTTTGTGGCAGAGTCGTCCATGATTCAACACCGCTCCCTTCCCAAACTTGTGCCCTGCGTGTTTACAAGGAAGACCAGACACGGGCAGCTTGCTTTCTTCTCTGTACTCTCTCCTCCCTCCCTCCCTCCTTCCCTGCAAGGTCTTAATGGCTGGCCTGGAATTCAATATGTAACCAGGGTGTTCTCAGACTCAAGGTGATCCTCCTGCCTCTGCCTCCCAAGTGCTGGGATTAAAGACATGAAGCAGCCAGGAGCAGAGGCAGGCAGATTTCTGAGTTTGAGGCCAGCCTGGTCTACAGAGCAAGTTCCAGGACAGCCAGGGCTACATAGAGAAACCCTGTCTCAAAAAACAAACCAGCATACCAGCCCCCACCCCCTTTTTTGAGAGAGAGAGACAAAGAGAATGCCTTTTGTAGCCCACACTGACGTCCCCCTCAGACCCCCATGAGCTGGAATCACAGGCATGTGCCACAACACCACTTTCTTTTATTCAAGCTGTCTCCGTTGGGTAAGCAGGCCCCTTGTGCTTTGTGGTGGTCCCTGTGGGTCCTTGAGAAGCAGGGCCAGTTAGCATCCTCCTGACTGCATGCAGGGATCTCTCCAGTAAACCCGTAGAAGGTCAAGGACACAGCAGTCTAGCCGGTCCAAATGGCGGAGACTGCTCACACCTTTTGCCCTTTGTGCCCTCAGGTGACACACCTTTCAAAAATTGATGGGGATATAGCCCAGGCCACCCTGGACATCACCAACACCAACTGCAAAGTGGACATGCATAAGAAGACACTGGCAGAGCTGGACAAGGAGGTAAAGCGGTTCAACGAGCTCATCACCAACAGCGAGAGCGAGATCGCCCGGCGCACCATCCTCATCGAGAGGAAGCAGAGCCTCATCAACTTCTTCAACAAACAGCTGGAGCAGATGGTGTCCGTGCTGGGGGTGAGGCAATGCCCTGAGCTCTGAGCCATGGCCCCGGAGCTCGCAGACAGCGGGCACCTCTCCTCCCTCCCCTCCCCCATCACAGTAGCAAGGTGTCCGTGCATGCGTGCATGCGTGCGTGCGTGCGTGCTTGCTTGCTTGCTGCAGGCTGCCGCCACCACCGTGGCCACGGTACTGATGGTCACACAAGACCAGGAAGGAAAGAGTCCAGGCTGGGCTGGGTAACACAGCTGCTCCCGCCTCTGTAACTGGAACGGAATCCCACCCATATCATTCACGTCTGGCGAGGGCCTTCTTTTGATTTTGTTTGTTTGGGGGGACAGAGTCTCGCTGTGTGTCCCTGCTAGCCTTGACCTTGTGGTCCTCCTGCATCCTTAGCTTATGAGTGCTGTGTGCCACCACATCTGGATTCTTTTGGTTTTCTTTCTTTTTAAAGATTTATTTATGTTATGCACACGAGTACACTGTCGCTGTCTTCAGACACACCAGAAGATGGCATCACATTCCATTACAGATAGTTGTGAGCCACCATGTGGTTGCTGGGAATTGAACCCAGGACCTCTGGAAGAGCAGTCAATGCTCTTAACCACTGAGCCATCTCTCCAGCCCTCTTTTGGTTTTTTTAATGGCTTGTGAGCCACACAGACACATAGTTGGCGGCCTGGATTTGACCTACTAACTACTGCACTAGGAAATGTGGCCTAATGAATTTGAGGCCCCAGGTCTCACCTGTCTCCCAGGCACTTATAACCTAAGGACCCACTATGGGCTTCAACTCAAGTAAATCAAGCTGTCAGGGAGGCCATGTGCTGGAGAAGCCCTAAACCTTGATGGTCTGGGGTCAGAGGACAGTATACAAAGTCTCCTTGTGGGTCAAAGGCTGTGGCCACTTGAACCTGGGACCTCTGAACCTGTCAAGACTTGTGAGGACTCTCTGGGCCCCTGGAGTTGATGCCTTGAGTCATGGTTCTCCATAGCCCACTCCAAAAGGTGGCCTGTGGGGAGCTAGCTCAGTCGGCAAGGCAGTTACTTTGTCGTCATAAAGATGTGGGTTCACCCCACAACCCCAGTAAAAGCCAGGCATGGGACCTCTGCACCCCAGGGCTGGGAAGGAGGCTGGAGGATTGCTGTGGCCTGCTGGCCAGTCAGTCTAACCAGCCAGTGAACAACAGGTTCAGCAAGAGACCCTGTCTGAACAAACGAACACTCCATGTGGAAACCTCGCCTCCGTGGCACACACGCATGCACACATGCACACATGTGTATATACACCACACATAAATAATAATAAATGCACGCCTGTGGATCCCAAGGCTCGTGCTTCACTATGATTAAATCTCCTCCAGGGGGAAGAAGCCGGACCCCTGGAACTGGAGATCAAAAGGCTGTCGAAGCTGACAGAAGAATCCAACGCGGGAGTGGCTGAGGCACAGATGACCTGGTTGCGCCTGCAGCAGGAACTGGTCCAGGTCACGCATGAGCGTGAGGAGCAGCTGATATCCATGGACCAACTAAAGAAGGAGGTGCACATCATGGAGCAAAAGAAGCTTCGCATAGAGAGTGAGCCTGGGGCGCTCTGGGGAAGGGACCACCCAGCACTAAGCTCTTCTGGCCAGGCACACACCTGTAACCCCAGCAGTCGGTGGGCTGAGGCTGTAAGTTTGAGGCTGCCCTGGGCTACACAGAAAGACCCTGTTTCAAAACAAAAACAAAGCAAGCCACGGAAACGCTGGAGTCACCTAGTCTGTCTGCATTATTCACCTGTGCTCGCAAGGGCTGTGGGGGATGGGAACACAATACTCCTTCAAGGGAACTCTGAGGTCTGCGGAACTCAGACAAATGCAGCCAATCTCCTCAACCCGGCCCCTAACTAGAGTTAGAGGCCTTTTGCTCCCACCCACCACAGACCTCAGAAGCACAGGTGAAAACCCTTGGCCGCCCAGAGCGGTGGGTCCCACCGGGTTGACCCTGTGCTCAGGAGAAACGACCTTACAGCAGCAGCCTCACCAGCCTTATCTGAGACCCCTGGGCCTGCCAGAGTCACCACCAACATACAGCACCTGACTAGGACTTCCTGGGTCCCACATGGTCCAGTTAGGCCTTCTCCGAAATGTCTGGAGCCACTGTGCCTGCCCACTTCCCAGAGATCCCACCACACCCCTTGAAGCCTTTGGCTCCTCAGAGCTTCCTACCTGCTGGGGAGGATCAGGTGTGAGACTGCCTGGCACGGAGGGGAAGAGAAGCGTGGGAAGGCAGAGGTGGCCGAATGCAAAGCCCCCGACCCCCACCCCATGGGGGACATCAGCTGGGACAAAGATAACCACAGGCAAAGCCGCAGCTCTGAGCCAGCCAAGAGCACTGGTGTGGGAATAGCAATGAACAGCAGAGTTGTGTGCGTCCTGCTGCCTTTTTTTTTTTCACCCCAAAAAAGCAAGAACATTTTCTGTCTTTCTCCTTCCCATCCTGCCCTCCCCAGATACCCAGTGCATCTGAGCCCCACGCCCCTGCTCTCCGCCCTGCCCACCCCCCACTCCCACCCCCACCCCCGCTCTCCAACTGTGCTTCTGCAGCACATGGTCCTTGCAGTTCCCTCCAGGGACCAGGTCTTGGAAAAGAAAGTCCAGGAAGAGACCCCCCCCCATCCGTGGAGGGGCACCTGGTTGAGTCAGACCGGGCAGGAAGGAGCCACAGGAGGGCATGGCTGCTGCCTGCTGAGGACGCCTAACCCTTCATCACCTTTCCACTTGCCTGTCCCCTGCAGACAAGATTGAACTTGAGAAGAGGGAGCAAAAGATTGTGGGCCGCCACATGAAGGACCTGGACAACGACCTGAGCAAGCTCAACGTGTTGTTGGACAAGAACCGGTGCAGTTCGGAACTGCTGGAGCAGAGCAACGCAGTGGCGGAAACAGAGTTCGTACGCTCGCTGAAGGTCAGGACCACTCACTGCGCCTCTGGCGCCCACGGGTAGGGTGTGGTGGAGGGCCAGCACGCTCACGCACACGCGCGTCCCCGATCTGGGCAGCCTCCTTAGAGAGGCTTGCGGAGGGATCAGGATGTTGGTCTGACGCCCTGCAGGTCCTGAGGAGCTCTAGGGGCCACAGCCCTGAGCCTTCCTCACAGCTTCCTTGGTCCCCACAGGATGCAGAAAGAGAGACCATTCAAATGCAGGAAAAGCTGACGGAACTCTCCGAGGAAAAGGCCACCCTCCTCAACAGCCTAGTGGAGGCCGAGTGAGTAGGGGCTCAGCTGTGTGCTAAAGGTCACAGGCTGGTGAAGAGTCTGTGGGCGAGGGATGGCCACCAAATATTGGCGCCACTGGGTTTTCTCTGAAGGCTACCTTTATGAATCCCAGGAGAACCACAGAACCACCATACAGATCTATAGAACACCTCTTTGGCAGCAACCACCAGCCAGGCCAATTGCCTCTGGGTATCGAGCGGTTTCTTTGAGATAAACTTTATAAAGTTAATCTAATTTTTATGAAAAAAAAAAAAAAGTAGTAATACACAAACCCAACCCTAAGCATTTTATACTATGACCAAGCATTGAGGATAGAAAAGAAAAAAAAAGAAAGAAAGAAAGAAAGAAAGAAAGAAAGAAAGAAAGAAAGAAAGAAAGAAAGAAACGGGAGCTGGCTCAGTGGATGAGGGAGCTTGCCACATAAGCACGAGGACCTGAGTTCAAGTCCCCAGCACCCATGTAAGCTAGGCCTGGCCAGGTGTGCCTACCACAGCCCCAGATGATAAGAGCTCTGGGTTCAGCAAGAGACCTTGTCTCCTGAGAACACATGAAGAATGTATTCAGCAGGAAACCTGATGTCTTCTGGCTTTGGTATGTGCACAGGTGCATGTCAAGCCCTGGGCAGAGGCGGGGTTTCTGTCACCCCAACTAAAACTGCTCTGCCTCTGACACCGCCTCTTCTACCCCCAAAGACACCAGATCATGCTCTGGGAGAAGAAGATCCAGCTGGCCAAGGAGATGCGCAGCACGGTGGACTCTGACGTCGGGCAGACAGAGATCCGAGCCATGAAGGCTGAGATCCACAGGATGAAGGTAAGCTGTCCCTGAGCTGCGGGCACAGGCTGTCCCATAGGCTGCACATTGGGCTACATTGGGAACCAGAGCCACCCTGCCAGTGACAACAGTTGAGATTTCTGGGGGAGACCTGCTGCTTACAGTGACTACATTCTAGCAAACATGGCTGCAGGCTGTGTCACCACCCACCTCTCACACCGGGACACTGTGTGCCTGAACTGTGCAGAATATAATCCTGGGACATCCAGGAAATATGCCACCCTATAAAATGCTGTTTTATCTCAACTCCAAGCAACCAAGGCCCCCTGGTCTTTTCAAATACTGGTTGTAAAGCCCGGTTTGCCAGCCCGATAATCCCACCGTGGGGCAAAGAGCCTTATACGGGCTGGTGTAGTGGTCACACCTCTCCTACCAGCAATTTGAGGCCAGCCTGGTCTAAACAGCGAGTTCCAAGCCAGCCAGGGTGACACAGTGAGACCCTGTCTCAAAAAAACAGCTGATAAAACCAGGTCCAGAGGGCCCTCATCCCATCTCTCCCGTGTAGCTCTACTTCACTAAATCACAAGTGACCATCAATTTAGGGTTCAAGGCCTTAAGGACAAACATATAAGAGCCATTAATAGCTAGAGAGATGGCTCAGTAGTTAAGAGCACTGACTGCTCTCCCAGAGGTTTCAGGTTCGATTCCCAGCACCCACATGGCAGCTCACAACTGTCTGTAATTCCAGTTCCAGGGATCAGGTGTCTTCTACTGGCCTTCACGGGCACCAGGCATGCACATGGTGTAAAGACACACATGCAGGCAGGATGCCCATATACATAGAGTAAAAATTTAAATTAAAAAAAAAAAAAAGATCAGGACTGGAGAGATGGCTCAGCAGTTAAGAGCACTGACGGCTCTTCCAGAGGTCCTGAGTTCAATTCCCAGCAACCACATGGTGGCTCACAACCATCTGTAATGGGATCTGGCACCCTCTTCTGGTGTGTCTGAAGACAGGGACAGTGTACTCACAAACATGAAATAAATAAATCTTAAAAAAAACACACACAAAAAAACCCTCGAAGGTCAAGCCACTTTAAAAAAAAAAAAAAAGATCAACTAATCAATTAGATTAATCAAACTGACACCATTTTCCAATGGTGCCTATTATGTAAAGGCCTCTGACTGTTGGCTGCTCTTTAGCTCTCATGCATGAGCTGAGCAAGGACTTAGTTTGGCAGTAAAGCGCTTGCCTACAAGAGACTGATTGCCAACCTGACAGGACCTACAATCACCTAGAAGACAATGTCTGTGAAGGATCACCTAGATTCATTAGCCCTGGGCGTACCCATGAGGGATTATCTAGACCAAGCTTGCACAAGTCAACTGAACCGTGAGCCCCACTGTGGTCCGCACTATAGTCCTGGACTCAGTAAAGGAGAACGGGAACCCAGTACCAGCATTCTTTGCTGCCTGTGGATGCAGCATGACCAGCCAGCCAAGCCCCTGTTTCTTTCCCCAAGCCATGATGGACTGTAACCTCTCAGAACTGCAAGCCAGAATAAGTCCCTCCCCCCCAAACTCTTTTTGTCAATATATTTTGTCACAGCAAGAAAATAAGTAACTAATACATCTAGCATTCATAAAATAAAATACAATGACAATCACCTCTATCTATGCCTATAATCCATCCAGCATCCCGGGGGCAAGGGAACATCAAGTTCAAGACTGCCCTCAACTACATAGTGAGACCCTGTATCAAAAAGAAAAAAAATATATTTAAAAAATCCACAACTTAATATTCAGAGCATAGGCAGGCTGGATATGATGGTGCAGACCTATAACCCCAGCACTCGGGAGGCGGAGGCTGGAGGATCAGGAGTTCAAAGTCATCCTTGGCTACATAGAGAAATCAAAGTCAGCTTGACCTGCACAAGACTCTGTCTCAAAAGGAAAGCACAGAAACCGTGTGATTGCTGCAGCAAACTAACTCCCCACCCCCGAGGTGGGGGGAAAGCCGAGCGGCTCCTCCCCCCTCTGCCTCCAGATCTCTGCATGCTATGTTATGAAATAAGCTCACAGAGGTCAGTGCCTCCCTCCATACAGGCAGAAGGCTGGGTTTGCTCCACCTCCATGAACCCACATACACAGTCTTCTGCAGTTTGTCACAGCACAGATGCAAGCCCAGCCTCAGCTGTGACAGGCAGCACCACCTTGGTGATTGCTAGGGCCCAGGAGATAGAACCAAGGCCATTTCAGTCATAACTGCCATCTGGTCTACCAGGTGACCCTCCCATGTTCCAAACCCTGCAACCCAAAGTTGCTGAGACCTCCAGCTGGGCATGGCAGGCCATGGTGAGCCAACAACTCATGGGCTTTCTTTCTTTCTTTCTAAAGATTTTGTTACTTCGAGCTAGACGTAGTAGGCATTTGGAAGGCAGAGGCAGGCATTTCTGTAAATTCAAGGCCAGCCTGGTCTAACAGCCAGAGTCACATAATGAGAACCTGTCTCAAAAAAAAAAAAAAAAAAAAAAAGGTTTTTTTTGTTTGCTTTTGATTATGTATATATGTATGTGTGTTCACTTGGGGGTCTGTGCACATGTGCAGTCTGAGGGGACCAGAAGTGTCAGGCACCCCAGAAGCTACAGTTACAGGCAGTTGTGAATCGCCTGACATGGGCGTTGAGAACCAAACTCGGGTCCTCTGCAAGAGCAGCAAGTGTTCTTTAATAACTGAGCCACCTCTCCAGCCCCCACCCCCTCCCCAGCGTGTTTGGTAATTGATGTTGGATAAATTGGTAACTGGTATGGTTCTTTCATCTAGCTGTTCACCTTTGTCTAGGTTAGCACCGAAACCTCTTCTTACTGCATTGATGTGTGGCCACCCAAGGCATGCTCTGTCCATAAGTCCCTGTTAAATCCTCTTGTAACCCTAGGTCTGTGGTCACTTCACACACACACACACACACACACACACACACACACACACACACACACACACACACACACGTTTCAGGTTCCTCCTGTACCGACAGTCAGCTTTCCTGTGCTGAGTAGAGTTTTTGAGACCCAGTGAGGGGTCCTCAGAGAAGCAGGCCCAACAGGACATATGTCCAGTCGAGCTCCATTCCGTCAGTAATGCGCCTGCACACAACGATGTTCCTATAAGAGATCTAGAAGGGCCAGCACTGAAGAAAGTCAGCCCAAATCTACAGACTGAGGAGCCCCGTCAGCTCCAGGTCCACCGCAGAACACACTCCACCGCAACCTTGAGGGGTTACATCGCCCATCATCTTTCCAGCCACGCCCACTGAAGAGGCTGGGTTTCCTTGGCTCAGTCTGCTGCTGCGCATGCTCATACTGACCTCTTCTACTGGCTGCCTCACAGATACACTCAGCTCTCTGGGCAGCCCTTGGGCCAATCAAACGGACGCATAAAAGCAGACATTGAAGTCTCCTCTCCCTTCCTGAAGATTAGATTACCAGAGGTTGTATATGAATCCTCAGCTTTTTAGAGGTCTGTCAGATCGCCCGTGCTTGCGCGTGTCACGCGACAGCATCATGTTCCTGTCACTCCCCGCCCCCCCTCCCAGGTTCTGAGTGTTGTCAGCCCTTGGCACTTGTTTATTTATTGCCCTTCTGTTTTGTTTCACGTATGTGTGTGTATGCACATATGTGTGTGGACCCTCGTGTGTTTCCGTGTGTGTACCTGTGTGAGTAGAAGCCAGGACATCCTCAGGAACATCGGTCACTCCCTTTGAGACAGGGTCTCTCATTGGCCAGGAGCTCACCAGTTAGCTTGCACTGGCTGGCCAATGGCTCCCAGGGGTCCCTCCCCCATTCCCCCCTCACAACCTCTCCAGCACTGGGATTACAAGCGGGCACGGCCACACCTCCACACCTGACACTTCCGTGTGAGTTCTGAGGATCCAAGCCAAGTCTTTACTCTTCCGAGGCAAACACTTGGCAGGCTGAGCACCCGCTCCCCCTTAAAAATCATCTTCATTCATTCTAAACTCACACAATTCTACATGCTTATTTAAACCAGCTACAAATATCCCTGTGACGCTAGATAGTTCCCTTGCAGCCCCACGGTCCATGCTCACACAACCCGGACCCCAGCTACGGTCCCCAGACCCTCCCTACCCAGCTTCTTCAAGCGTCACTATTTGGTCCATCCAAACATTCATGACATTGCTAGCCACACCCCCATCTCTCGACAGATTCCACCTGCCCTCCCCCCTTCCTCCTCCTCCTCCTCCTCCTCCTCCTCCTCCTCCTCCTCCTCCTCCTCCTCCTCCTCCTCTTCTCTCTCTCTCTCTCTCTCTCTCTCTCTCTCTCTCTCTCTCTCGTTTTTTTGAGACAGGGTTTCTCTGTGTAGCCCTGGCTGTCCTGGAACTCACTCTGTAGACCAGGCTGAACTCAGAAATCCGCCTGCCTCTGCCTCCAGAGTGCTGGGATTAAAGGCGTGTGCCACCACTGCCCGGCTTCCACCTGCCCTCTCAACATGCCCGGCATAGAACCTGGCACACCCATCCTCCTCCTGCCTCTGGCCATCCCTCGAGAGTATCCACACCTTCTCCATCAATGTGCGCGTTCCCCCTGACTCCTTGAGGCCCTCTCTGCATGCCTGACACCTCACTGGCCAATAATAAAGCCAGACAAGCCCAGAAGGGTAGGCTGCCCACCTTCAGCGTCCCGCCTCTCCCTTCTGCCTTGTGCCCCCAGGTTAAGCACGGGCAGCTCCTGAAGCAGCAGGAGAAGATGATCCGTGACATGGAGTTGGCTGTGGCCCGCAGGGAGACCATTGTCATCCAAGCTGAAGGGCAGAGCAAGATAGACAAGAAGATAATCACCAAGACGGAATTCCACTACCAGCAGTGCGAACTGCGGAAGAAAATCAGGGAGATTCACAGGGTACGGCCTGCTCTTCCCCCGCCCCCAGGACCCAGGCTGTATGTCTGTATGGGAGGCGGGGCACGGGCATATGTAGGGTTCACCTTTCCTCACTGTGCATGGTCAGAGGCATCTCCATCTATTTCCACCGACTGGCCCGAGGCATCTGCTCCTACCTGGTCACCCCAGCAGGACACAGACAGTGGCCACCTGCCTGCTCTGGCTTGTCCACTCAAATCTGAGGGACACGGGAGGACCAGCAGACCTTGGATCGTGGTCCATAATGCCCACCCGTTCCCAAGTTCCCTTTTCCCCATTCCCGTGGGTCGAGGTCACTCCTGCTTCGTCATATCTGTGACAGAGAAGAGACAGGGGAGGGAAGGTAGAGAGCTCCAGAGCTCAACAAAGCAATCCCTCCCATGCCAGTGGCACACGCTGCTGTGTCTTCTGTGCCATGGCCCTTGTCTGGGAAGGGAGAAGTGTCCTGTGTGCCTTCCCTCTCGGTGAAGAGGTGGCATCTATCAGAGCATCAGCGCTCCATGGGCACTTCCAAGGACACTGGCCGAAGCCGCTCTTGGCTCTGTCACTGGGAGTCTGTCTTGGGTCCAGCAGACTATCCACCCTGGGCACCACCCAGCACATTGCAAGAGGCCACTTCCTGCTAACAGGAACAGACTCTAGGGATCCCGAAGGAGCCTTGAAAAGAAAACTCTCAAGTACTCAAGAGGAGATGGAGATTCAGGCTGATGGGAATGTGACTGGCTTCCCCCCTAAAAGAGGGCTAGGCACACAACTCAGGACTCACGGGGGGGGGGGGGGGGGGGGGGGGGGGGGGGGGGGGGGGGGGGGGGGGGGGGG
>CM052710.1:2290714-2311386 GCA_028551405.1 Uromys caudimaculatus | reverse complement strand
AGGCCCTGGTGTGAGGAACAAGTCGGGGAGAGGTCCTGGTGTGAGGAACAAGTGGGGGGAGGCCCTGGTGTGAGGAACAAGTCGGGGAGAGGTCCTGGTGTGAGGAACAAGTGGGGGGGAGGCCCTGGTGTGAGGAACAAGTGGGGGGGAGGCCCTGGTGTGAGGAACAAGTGGGGGGGGAGGCCCTGGTGTGAGGAACAAGTGGGGGAGAGGCCCTGATGTGAGGAACAAGTGGGGGGGAGGCCCTGATGTGAGGTCTAACTCTGAATAGGGCAGAAGACCTGTGTGGCTAAGCATGCTCAGTCACAGTATGGTCCTGTCAGTTAGGAGACCCCTGCACAGCAGGGGTTTGCCCGTCGGACTCCGGAATAGGCCCAAGCCACACTCAAACACCAGTTTTCACAGGGAGATCCTTCATTAGTCAGTGAACAAAGGTTTGTGGCTGCTTTCTGATTCAGGCAGAAGAACAGCAGCAAATGACTTTGCAGGTGTAATTTGAAGGGGGGGGGGCATGCAAGACTCTGCGTAGTGTTGGCTGTCCTGGAACTCACCCTGTACACCAGGCTGTCCTCCTGCCTCTGCCTTCCAGTGCTGGGATCAAAGACACCTGCTGCCATCATCGGCTGCTGGTGTAATAATGTTTAAGAAGAGGAAAAGGGAGATCTGTGTTAGGACAGGCTAGCATGTGGTGGTATGTTTTGGTTGGATGTGTTAATTATATGACCCAAAGGGAGCTTTGGATGGCTGGACTTCAATACTTTGATAGCTGGCCCCTGGCAATCAGCCTCGGGTGGAGGAAGTGACAGAGTAAGGAAGAGACCTTGAAGGCCTGCTTTAGGAAAGTAATCTAATGTTTGGTTTTTGGGTGTTTGTTTGTTTTGTTTTTTTTAGCAAGGCAGAGGGAATAGGGAGAAGGGTAAGATTACCAGAGCCAAGCTCAGCACATTCAAGCTGGCCACAGCGGAGTCCCTTCACCTTCCCTCACTGACCAGTCCTCTTGGCTCTAGTCATCCTGCACACACTGGGCTTCAACAAGCTGCCAGAGTTGCGGCCAATGTCTCCCCAGGACTTTCTCCTCTCCCAGCATGGGATGGGGGGTTGGTTTTAATTTCTTAGGGTCCATTATTTCAAAAGTCTGACACAGCCAGAGGGCACAAATGCCCTATGGTATCCAGTCCTGAAAGAACGGTCCCCAGCGGTACAGGAAGCCAGGGCCTTGCACATAGTAGGCCAGTGCTCCACCCCTAGCTATATCCCTGCCTGCCAACTTTGGCTTTTGGAATGAGATTTCACCAGGCGTCCTAGATTGGCCTCACACTGGCAATCCTCCTGCCTCTTCCTCCTGGAGTGCTGGGATCACATGCCTGCACCGCCACCTTGGGCTTATGGTTCAATGGATGACCTTCATCTTATACCAAATGCCTTGGATAGTTTATTCTTTCACCATTGTAGGTTCACGTGTTTGACTCTTGCCTACCGAGCAAACTGACTCCAGATCTGGGCTGGTTTAATCTCCCGGAGATTTTGCGATGACGTCCTTGGGCTGCCATCCCAACACCTGCGCACGCTGTCGCCCTCAGCCACGAGGGGGCGCAGCGAGTACACTCGCCCGGACTCCGGCGCCTACGCAGGAGGTCGTGTCACGAGGTCCGCGCGGATGAGCCCCGCCCACGGACCACGTGACCCGCGCTGCCCACTGAGCCCGGGGGTCTTTGGCCAGGAGGGTGATTGCGCAGGTGAGCTGGGCGAGCTGGTGAAGGCTGTCTCAGGCCCCAGGGCCTCCGGAGGAGCGGTCTCCTCCAGGCAGGCAGGGCCAGCCATCAGTGAGTTCCTGCTTGGGAGAATCGAGCAGAGACACCGCGGCATAGGTGAGACCCCCGACCCAGGCAGCCGCGGACAGTGACCTTAGTAAGACAGCGGGCTTGGCAAAGTCCGGGATTCTAGTTCGTGCCCGCAGTGCCCGGCGGGCAAAGCTCTGTGTGTATGTGACATAGGGGGAAACTGAGGCAAAGAGCGATCGAGAACCTTCACTTAGACCTCCCGTGTCTGAAAGGTTGGGTTTGGACTCGCCTGTGTCTGTTGGCGCAGCGCTCCAGCTGCTTTCCAGAAAGCAAGCTTGAGGTCACCGGGTCACTCGTGGCCTCTGAGTTCAATTCCTTTCCTGTTTTTTTTTCTCTAAATTGTAACTGAGAGATCGGGCCTCGGCTGCCTGTTCCCTGTTTCTGGGACTTTGTTCTGATGCATGTGTTTCTCAGTTGCACCCTGTGGCCTCCTTGGAGGGTCCTGGAAAATGCAGATTCCCACCCTGCCCGACGGAGTCTGAGCCTGTGAGTGTCCTTAGATGCTGAATCATGGTCAGTGTCACATATGTCTGGAAGGGCCAGGTGGAACTGGGCCTTACCCTGCAGTAAAGACAAAATGGGTCTCTGGTCTTCGAGCCTGGCCCACACACTGGATCTTTCTATTGCTCATTATGGTGGCTCATTATGGCCGCTGGGCACCTGAAAGACCAAGGCGTGATTGGAGGGTTGGAAACTGCAGCCTACGCAAGCACTCCCAACTCTCACAAGATGCTGGAGATCACTCACCATGGTAACGGATTTCAGTAGTGCCTACGTAACCGAAGGCCCACAGAACTGAATAGAACTGGGTGTGATCTCCAAAGTCAGAAAGCCCAGCGTGTGGGAGCTGGTGGCAGGAACCCAAGTCATCTCTGACTTCATAGCAAGTTAAGGCAAGCCTGGGCTACTGGAGACCCTATCTCAACATGGCAGCCAACTAGGTTCGGAGAACATCCGAGTTGATCAACACACTTAAATGCTGAGATCATGGGGCCCACTCCCAAACATTCTGGCCGTTCTTGAGTTACAGCTTTCAAAACAAACCAGCCAACCAGTAAATATAAGCGAAAGGCTTTTCTGAGTTCTGTGAGACATTCTAGTGAGTTGCCGATCTTGGTGCGGGGGTGGGGTTGGGGGACTCGGAACCACCAGGTCTATAGGCAATCCATCAGAGGTATGGCAGCAGCCTGGGGCTTATGGCTAGCATCTAAGTGTGGCAGAGCCCCAGCCCGGTCATAGTTCGCAACCCCCCTCCTGGACTGGAGAACTGGGGAGCCACTAGCAGGAGAAAGTCACAGGAATTGTGGGTAAAAACTGTCAACCAGGAGCACCCTGACTAACCAATGGCAACAGTTGATCCCCAAGTGCTAGTCAGAATATTCCCAGCTGGCCTTCTGCAGCCAGGCCATCTCCTGAGTGTGTCTGGTGACCCTGAGAACCTTCCTCTGCACTGAACCCCACCTCATCCAGAAATCATCCCTGCCTCTACCCAAGCCCCATTAAGAAGGCCCATGCTCCTGCAGCTAGTGAGCGAACCCTGTGGCCTGTTCCTGAGCTCCTCACTCCGACTTCTCCTCAGGGATGGACTTGGGTGTCGTGGCTCACCAGCCTTCCCACTCACCCTTTTCTCTCACACAGAAGGCCTCCTGATAAAGTCCTGACTCCCTCTCACATCTGTCTGTACCTGTGTTGTGGGGCCCATGTCTGCAGCAAGCTCTCTGCCTCTGAGGAGTCTCCCATTGTCTCCTGTTCCTAGCTTCTGTCTTCCTTGACGTTGCTCTGGGGGAGATACTCTGGCTGCCTCCTTCCACCTACTGGCAGTGTGTGTGGGTGCCCTCTGACCCCCACCCACATTGATACTGGCTTCTCCTCTCCTCAGGCCTTCAGAACTTCCCATGCTGCCCCCGGCCAAAAGGCTTTCACCATGAATATCCGGAAGCCTCTCTGTTCGAACTCGGTGGTTGGGGCCTGCACCCTCATCTCTTTGACTACAGCAGTCATCCTGGGTCATCTCATGCTCCGTGAGCTAATGCTGCTTCCCCAAGACCTTCATGAGTCCTCTTCAGGATTGTGGAAGACTTACCGACCTCACCAGCAGGAAGGTTATGAGCCAGGGTCACTGCACATCCAGGAGCGGGCTGAACAGCCCAGAGCAGTACCCACACAGTGTGATGTAACCCCCAGCAGCCGCTTTGACTGTGCTCCGGACAAAGGCATCTCCCGGGAGCAATGCGAGGCCCGAGGCTGCTGCTATGTCCCAACAGGGCAGGTGCTAAAGGGGTCACTGATGGGGCAGCCCTGGTGTTTTTTCCCACCCAACTACCCAAGCTACCGGCTAGAGAACCTGAGCTCTACAGAGTCAGGGTACACAGCCACCCTGACCCGTACCAGCCCGACCTTCTTCCCAAAGGATGTGCTGACCTTACAGCTGAATGTGCTGATGGAGACAGACAGCCGCCTCCACTTCACGGTGGGTATGGACATGGTAGACCCTGGATAGATCTGGGTCAGGCAGATAACTGTCACGAGGGGGGCCTGTGCAGAGACAGTCCCGTGCAGACAGGCCAGGCAGAGCAGAGGATAGGTGACACATTTCCCAAGGATAAGTGTGGTATGGCTGTGTGTGGGCATCAGGTGTGGGCAGAGTGGTGTTAGAGGGTCTAGAAGGCAGGTATAGGCATAGGTGGACTGTTCCAGGTAGTGACTCCTGGACTGACCATTTCCAGACAACAGGGATTTTCATCTGTTCTGAGATGTCCCCTCAGTGTCTGCAGCACCTTGTTTCTGTACAGGATGATTTTGTTTTTAGTCTAAGGCTGTACTAAGTAATACTGGGGACATCAGTATGCTAGAAAGTGTTTGTGGGGACTGGGGATGTGGCTCACTGGGTAAAGGTGCTTGCTGCACTAACATGAGGACCTGAGTTTGAATCCACCACACCTGTAGCCCCAGGACTCAGAGGACAGAAGCAAACAGATCCCTGGAGCTCGCTGGCTGCTGGCCTAGCCACCTTGGAGAGTAATAAGACAAACACCTTACCTCAGCCTCTGACTTCTACAGTTGTGCACACACACACACACACACACACACACACGTGTATACCTAATATATTTATACCTTGCATGTACAGAAACATACATACATACATGTACACACGTGTGTGTATACCTCACACATGCATGTACACACACATACACGTATGTGTATACCTCATGCACAAGTAAGTTAAGCAAATATAAAAAACTAAAAATATATCTGAGGCCAGGTGAGAGTGGCACGCGCCTTTAATCCCAGCACTTGGAAGGCGAAGGCAGGCGGATCTCTGTGAGTTCCAGGCCACTCCAGTCTACAAGATGAGTTCTAGAACAGCCAGGACTACAAAGAAAGCATGTCTCGAAAACCGTAGTTCATTGGTAGAGCATGTGCCCGACATATACAAGGTCTGATCCCTGATCGCCAGCAGTAAAAGGATGGAAGAGGTGGGCCATGCTTGTAATCGCAGCATTTAGGATACTATAGGAGAGGATCTGTGGATTGCCTCTGTACTCCCAGCACTGAGGAGGCTGTACAGGAGAACTTCTGTGAGTGAAACGTCAGCCTGGGCTTCAGAGCGAGCTCCAGGATTGCCCAGGCTAAGAGTGAGAGAACCTGCCTCAAAAATTATTAATCAGTTGATTAAAAAGATAAATAAAGCAAGGGAGAAAAGAACGCACATAAAACTATCCACTGCTCATCTGAAGTTCTGGTTTAGTGGATGTCTGGCGTTTAACAGGCCCAGGAGAGTCTCCTTCCCTCCAGTTACATAGTTGCAGAAACAGAGGCTCATAGTTACAGTCTGCAGCCACCCTGGGAGCTGAACAGTTACATAGTTGCAGAAACGGAGGCTCATAGTGACAGTCTGGGACCTGAACTGACGGACTATCCTGGAGGGACTGCAGCTGGAGAAGGAGAGGACCTGGTTCTCAGAGGGCTTTGAACACACTGTCTAGTACCTATCTTTTTAGCTACTTTATGGAGTTCTTTTCCCCACCCTTCTCCACTCTCCCAACCCCGTGCCCCCCTCCCCACCTTAGATAGGAGAGAAAGGTTAGAGGGGAAAGGGGGGGTCAATCTCCTTAGACTATTCCTGCTGATTAAGGGGCATCGAGTTCCCTGCGGAAAATCCAGTCTTCTTGTCAGGCTATCTCCTGTTTCTTTTTCTGGTCCCTTTGCTCACCACCATTTGACAACCCCAATGACAGCATGGAAAAGAGCAGCCTCTCTAGGCTCTGGCGTTTCTATACCATCTCAAGAGTCCCCAGAATTCCAAATGTAAACTGCCTTCAGCTGGCAGAATCCTGCCCTTCCTTGAGCAGGAGACAATCATGGTTAGCTGCTGTGGACAATCTCAAGCAGCCCCATATCCCACACCTGGGATTAAAAGAAACATATTCATGTAACAACTTTTTTTTATAATTTTTTAATAGATTTACTCATTTTATGTATTTTATTTTATGTATTTGAGTACGCCGTCACTGTCACTGTCTTCAGCCCACCAGAAGAGGGCATCGGATCCCATTACAGATGGTTATGAGCCACCATGTGGTTGCTGGGAATTGAACTCAGGACCTCTGGAAGAGCAGTCGGTGCTCTTAACCACTGAGCCATCTCTCCAGCCCAACATAACTTTTTTTTTTTTTTTAAAGATTTATTTTATTATGTATACATTATTCTGTCTGTATCTATGCCTGCAGGCCAGAAGAGGGCACCAGATCTCATTATAGATGGTCATGAGCCACCAGGTGGTTGCTGAGATTTGAACTCAGGTCCTCTGGAAGAGCATTCAGTGCTCTCAACCTCTGAGCCATCTCTCCAGCCCCTATCGTTTTTTAAGAAGCCCAAATTCTCACTGTACTGTCTCCCCTCTCCTAGATCAAAGATCCCACTAGTAAGCGCTATGAAGTGCCCCTGGAGACCCCGCACGGCCTGAGCCAGGCACCGTCCCCACTCTACAGCGTGGAATTCTCAGAGGAGCCCTTTGGAGTGATTGTTCGCAGGAAGCTTGGTGGCCGAGTGCTGTGAGTTGGGTACCTGGAGCTTTGACTCCACCCTGAGTTGAAGGGGACCCGGTGACCCCTCAGGGTCAGAGCTTCTGCAATCAGCAAACCTGTCTGCCTCATCCCTGGCTCGGCCGCCAACCCAACCCTGCCAATGTCAAATCCATGGTCTTATCCAACCCAGGGCTACCAGCCCCGGGGGTGGTACCACCCACAGTCTGCTAGGCCCTCCCATGTCAATCAATCAAAATAAAAAATGCTCCTCAGGTTGCTTATAGGCCAATCCCATGGAAGTATTTTCTCAACTGAGAGTCTTCCAGATGGCCCTAGCTTGTATCAAGTGATCACCCAGATCTTGGCTTGATGCTTCTTTGTTGGGTCCCAGAGGTTTCCTCTGTGGCTTTCCAGTGAGGACTGATGGCTCCCAGGAGAGACATGTGTAGAGATGACCCACCACAGAGGATGGTCCACCCGAGTGCCAGGGGACCTAGAGAAAGACCCTGGTCCGTCCACAATGGCGCCCCCTGCAGGTGGCACGCATCCCTGCCATCAGCCTCTCTTATGCCTTGTGTTTCATTTTAGTAACACTGTGCCCTCTGACCTGGGGTGACATGGACCCCCTTGAGCATGCTTGCTCTGACTTCTCTCACCGTCTTCGGAATCTAAGAGCCACTGGGCTCTATGTGGCCATTGCCCCGGGGTTAGCCTAATGCAGAGCTCGTGAGGCCACTCTGTTCCTCCCCAACCCTTCCCTCTGAAGGATTATCCTAGGTTTGTGCAGCCTGGGGGCCAAGGTATTCTGGTGTCTCCCCACAGGCTGAACACAACCGTGGCCCCCCTGATCTTTGCTGACCAGTTCCTACAGCTGTCCACTTCCCTGCCCTCCCAGCACATCACAGGCCTGGGTGAGCACCTCAGCCCACTCATGCTCAGCACCGAATGGACTCGTATCACCCTGTGGAACCGGGACGCGGCACCCACGGTGAGAGACGGGCAGTGGGTGTGAGTGTGGAGGCTGGGGTCCTGGGTGCGAGGTGCTGTCTCTTGTCATCCCAGCAAGGTGCCAACCTTTACGGATCACACCCTTTCTACCTGGCACTGGAGGACGGGGGCTTGGCTCACGGTGTCTTCTTGCTAAACAGTAATGCCATGGGTGAGTCACCGGACTGGGGCTCCTCGGTAGTTGCTTCTGTGTGAGAGCTTGCCTGACCCAGAGTCTGCCTGTCTCCAAGCAACCTCACATGGAGAGAACCCCATGGACAGAGTCCTCATCCCCCTCACTCTCGCTACCTAAGGAGGTCCTGGGTAATTCTCCAGGCTCTCCTGCTCCACGTCCTTCAGGTCTTGCCAAGTTGGGCTCAGTACAACTGCCCCAGACCCACCCTGCGGGCATCCCCCATGGTTCACATTGGAAGAGCCACACTGCAGCGACAGGTTGAGTCCCCCATCTGTGGGGGACTTGTTCCTGAACCCAACACTTCCCTCTAGACGTGATCCTGCAGCCCAGCCCGGCCCTAACCTGGAGGTCAACAGGCGGAATCCTGGATGTTTATGTGTTCCTAGGCCCAGAGCCCAAGAGTGTTGTGCAGCAATACCTGGATGTTGTTGGTAGGCCTGCGCCCTGCCCAGAGCCCTCGCCCCGGCCCTTGCTCCTTGCCCCCAGTCCCTGCTCACTTGTAGTGCTGGTCTGCAGGACACCCCTTCATGCCTCCATACTGGGGCCTCGGCTTCCACCTCTGCCGCTGGGGCTATTCCTCCACCGCCATTGTCCGCCAGGTTGTGGAGAACATGACCAGAACACACTTCCCTCTGGTGAGTAGAAGTCAGGGTGAGGGCAGCCCCAGCTTCCATCCTCTTGGCTCCCGACCTCAGCTTTAGGGTCCCATCCCCCACTACAGGATGTGCAGTGGAATGACCTGGACTACATGGACGCCCGGAGAGACTTCACCTTCAACCAGGATGGCTTTGCAGACTTCCCAGACATGGTGCAGGAGCTGCACCAGGGGGGCCGGCGGTACATGATGATTGTGGTAAGCAGGTCTGAACGCAGCCAGTGCTGCTCCTTCTGTGTGGCCTCTTCCTCCTACCTGAGCAGTCGCCCAGGGCCGTCTCTGATGTTGAAGGAACATCTAGAAGTCTTCAGGCTTAGTGTCTGATGCCCAGGTTCCTGGATTTACCCATGAGCTCAGGGCTCTTTGATCAACAGGCAGGATCCACTGAACTGCTCTACCTGCCATAAAGCCAGAGGCAGGGGCCATCACGAGCTGGTATTGGGCTAAGGACTTAGATGTGGTTTGTGCATCCTTCTGGTCCTGCTCCTCTCTTAGTCCAGCTATGTCCATGTGGGAAGGAAACGTGCCCTGTGTCCACAGATAGAAGGTCCAAGGAGACCAAACAGCCACTGCCATGGGACGTCCTTCAGGGGAAGGAGCAAAGCTGTTGGGGATTTAGTGTTGTAAGGACCACAACTGCCTCGCCACTAGCACAGGGCAATGAATAGCGGAACAGGCAGTGAGGGCCACCCAGACATGAGGCAAGCTCTACCACTGAGCTCCACTGCCAACTCTCTTTCCAGCTTCTATTTGAGACAGGCCCTCACTAGATTGCCCAGACAGGCCTTGAACTCATAACCCTCCTGCTTCAGTGGTCCAGGCAGCTGGGATGACAAACCTGTATCACAAGGCCCCGTGCAGATTTTTGTTTTCTTTTAAAGACAGGGTCTCATCAAGTAGCTCTGACTGGCCTGTCAGTCACTGTATAGAGTAGACCAGGCTGGCCTCAAACTCACGGAGACCTGCCTGCCTGTCTCCCAGTGGCTGGAATTAAAGGCATGCACCACCATGCCTGGGCATTTTTTTCCATCTCCATTTTTAAGAAGTAAACGGGGGCTGGAAAGATGGCTGAGCAGTTAAAAGCACACTGTTTCCGAAGAGGGAAGGAGTTCCGGGCCTGGTACCCACATCAAGTAGCTTGTCATTTTAGCAGCTGCTTCTGGCCTCTGTGGGCTCCTGTGCACATGCATACACACACACACACACACACACACACACACACACACACACACACACACAGAGACACTCACACAGAGAGACACACACACACACAAAATTAAAAGTAGTAATAAACTGGACAGTGAGGTATCACACACCTTTGATCGCAGCACTCGGGAGGCAGAGGCAGGCAGATCTCTTGAGTTCGAGGCCAGCCTGGTCTACAGAGTGAGTTCCAGGACAACCAGGGATATACAGAGAAACCCTGCCTTTAAAATTAAAAATAAGATAAATAAAAATAAAAGGAGCAAATCTAAGCAACTCTTGTGACTCTGGAAAGTCAGAGGGCATGAAGATCATGTGTCCGGACTCACTCACCCTTGCAGCTTCCAGCAAGTTCTTCACACTGGCTGACCTATGCCAGTTTCCTGTACCGTGCCGCCTCTGCCTCAGCCAGTTCTCTTCTCTGGGGCCTGGGCTTCTACCTCTGCCGCTGGGGCTGCTCCTTCACCAGGGCTTCAGTACTAACTTCCTCACTGTCCACTTCTCTCCCCAGGACCCTGCCATCAGCAGTTCAGGCCCTGCTGGGAGTTACAGGCCCTATGATGAGGGTCTTCGAAGGGGCGTGTTCATCACCAATGAGACAGGGCAGCCACTAATTGGGAAGGTAGTGTGGGGGATGGGAACTGTGGTAAGGGGGACAGAGTAGCTGTCTAGGGCAAGGGTCAGAAACCATCAAGTCCAATGGAAACAGTGGGGGAGGGGTCCTCACTGGGGGTAACTCCTGACAGCCACCTGAGATTCTCTTAAGTGGAGGGTGTTCTCAGGCATCATAAGTAGCTGGGCCCAGCTTAAGCCTAGCAGACCTTTCATGAGGCCTTGGGGGAGGAGGTGGAGTCTCCTTTGTCCTCCTTATCCCTGGGGGCTTTCTGAGAGTTCTGAGTCCCAACCTCCCCATCCTAAAGAGTCCCTGGCTGTGGAAGGAGCAGGGCTTGCGTCTGATGGTCAGGACTCCAATGGGGCTATCTCAACCTCTTCCCAATGCTCTGGTTCCAGGACTCATCTGTCCCACGGGCTTACATGTAGGGCTGGCCTTTGCTCTCCCAAGGCTGGAGGCCTCTGTGCCCTGAGGCATTGTGGGAGAGGCTTGTTTGATGTTGGGCTTGAGGCTCTCTGACTTAGAGTGAGGCTGCTGCCCTGCTCAAGGCCTGAGGCCCGACAGGGCTTTGGCGCAGGATCTATATGGTATTGGTTCTCCGCTCTGGGCTCTTGTTAGGTCTGGCCTGGATTCACCGCCTTCCCTGATTTCACCAACCCTGAGACCCTTGACTGGTGGCAGGACATGGTATCTGAATTCCACGCCCAGGTGCCCTTCGATGGCATGTGGATTGTAAGTAGTCCCGTTCAGTCCCTCCCTGGGTACACCCCCAGCGTCTGGGACCAACCCAGCGCACATCTCCACCTCTTCCAGGACATGAATGAACCATCCAACTTTATTAGAGGCTCTCAGCAGGGCTGCCCCGACAATGAACTGGAGAACCCCCCCTATGTGCCTGGTGAGCCCCGCTTGCCTGCCTCGAGTGGGGACGGTGATGGAGTTAGTGCCTTAAACAAGGGAGTGAGAGCCCTTTTGTGGTTTGGAAAATGCAAAGCTCTCATTTTTGGGCAGTCAGTAGGCAGAGCAACCAGCAGGACAAAGAGAGAACCCAAGAGTGAGGTCTTGCAGCATGTGACACAGACATTGTCAAAGCTAGCCAGTACCTCGGGATTGGGATTGGGCCCAGACAAGCAGCCACTTGGGATGAGTGGAGAGAAGGCAGATGTGGAGGCTGTAGGTTTGCAGAGGCCCATCTTTGGTTCGCCTGCCTATCTGTGGACTAGCAGAGGTATATAGTGATGTGCTCCCAAGTACCACTGGGGTGGGGGTGTGGGATGGGGGGAGTGGCGCCAGCTTCAGGAGGCTATGCCCTGGGCAGAGCCCAAGGAGGTGTCAATCAGAGCAGAGGGCGTGGGCAAAGGAGAGGGCACAGGGGACCCCTGGAGGGAGTTCCACCTAAAACTAGTCCTCCTCTCGCCTAGGGGTGGTTGGTGGGACCTTGCAGGCAGCCACCATCTGTGCCTCCAGCCGCCAGTTCCTCTCCACACACTACAACCTCCACAACCTGTACGGCCTCACTGAAGCCATCGCCTCCAGCAGGTGAGGCTCTGCCCTGTGCCAGCCAGCCTGCCCAGCACTCACAGTGGGAGTTGAGAGGTGGGCTGGCTCATGTCAGGGTCATGAAAGGAAGGGAAAGAGGCCACCCGGACCACCGATGGGCCAGCGATTGATGCCTGCACTTCTGCTGAACTGGTAGCTGCTGTCCGCTCAGCTTGGAGCTGGCTTCTCCCCTCTATGCCCAGACAATCCTAGATGTTAATTGAGGATGCCACCAAAGGGACTCCATGTCTCTGACAAGGCTCAGATTGGTGGCTCACCTGCAAAGGACTTAAGAGTCACTGGGGCAGGGCTGACTATATCTGGCATACTTTAAAGATGGCCTCTCTTTCCCACCTGTTCTATACTACTCTCTGTCAGTCCCTCCTGGCCCTGATTCCCTTGCTGCTGGCCCCCATAGGAGTGTGTATTGCCCAGGTGAGCCCAGGTCTCAGTGTTCCCTTCCTACTCAGGGCCCTAGTCAAGACTCGGGGAACACGACCCTTTGTGATCTCCCGCTCGACCTTCTCGGGCCATGGCCGGTACGCTGGTCACTGGACAGGGGATGTGTGGAGCTCTTGGGAGCATCTTGCATTCTCTGTGCCAGGTGAGTACAAGCTACCTGCAAGGCTCTGGGGTCCTTTCTGGGGGGCTTTGGGTTCTGGGCTCAGCACTGCAGAGAGAATTGTGATAGCTTGGGGGACGTGCACCATCTCACGTGGCACGGGAAGCCTGCTGGTCCCTACTCACCTGTGCCAGCAGCTCACCTGTGCAGTGGCTCACCTGTGGCACCTTCTCAGGATCCCTGTGTCTGTTTCACCCTGACCACTGCTTTAAAAGCCCTCAGACTCTTATCAGAGACCAGTTGTTCTCTGGTCATCCCATCCTAGGACACAGGCCACCTGCTCCACTTGCTTTGTTTTTAAGATTTATTTATTTTATGTATGTGAGTACACTGTCCCTGTCTTCAGACACACCAGAAGAAGGTATCGGATCCCATTACAGATGGTTGTGAGCCACCATGTCGTTGCTGGGAATTGAACTCAGGACCTCTGGAAGAACAGTCAGTGCTCTTAACCACTGAGCCATCTCTCCAGCTCTCCACTTGCTGTTTTGTTTGTTTTTCGAGACAGGGTCTCTCTGTATAGCCCTGGCTGTCCTGGAACTGGCTTTGTAGACCAGGCTGACCTCGAATTCATAGAGATCTGCCTGCCTCTGCCTCCCAAGTGCTGGGGTTAAAGGCGTGCGCCATCACCGCCCAGCTATTTGCAAAAAGGAATTTGGTTTTTGTTTTAAGAACTTTGATGCCACTGGCCCATGTTAGGCCAGAAAAGTCAGGAGCCCTGGAGAACAGACTAGGGAAGGAGGGAGGAGCCAGGGCTCCACATGGGCAGCTAAGGGGTGTGACTAAGAGTCTGGAACCTTCTAACTTCTGGAAGACTGGTTTCTGTGTAGGATATGCTCACAGACCTATGAAGGGCCCCAGCTGGCTGAGCTCTCAGAGGTGGAGCTGGCTACCTCTGCCTTGCGGGCTGTAGCTCACTCCAGGCAGGCCAGGAGCCAGACTCAGAGCAGCCTTGCAGAGCTGAGTCTGGTCTCTTAATGTCCTAAGGCTGCCATAGCTGAGGGCAGCTTTCTGGGGACGTCATGTCATAGGAATCCATCAGTGGCCAGTGACTGGACCATGGATCTACGGCCAAGGAGTGGCAGGGCCCCTTGCCCCAAGGTGTGGCTTAATGCCCCTCACACACAGCCTTGAGGACCCTTCATTCTTCTCTGGGTCCTCTGGGCATTGCCTCTGGGTTCATCTCTATCCACACAGGTCTGTCTTCCCATGTGACTTTTATCGTCACATGACATTTTCCTCAGGACCACACCAACTCCTCCACCTTTGTGCCTTGCGTTCGGAGAGCTCCTGTTTCCTAATGAGATCATGGTTACACATCCTGCACCCCAGTGTGTTGGGCCCCGGGCTGCTCTGCTGGCCCCAGGTGTTAGGACAACTGGAAAGGACTGAGGGCTCTTGCCCATCAGGCAGGGACGGCGAGGCTAGGTTCGACCTGCCCAGCAGGCCTGTCTGTCCAGCTGCTGTCTTAGTAACCTGGTACCACTCTGCCTCTGTACCTAGAAATCCTGCAGTTCAACCTGCTCGGCGTGCCCCTGGTCGGGGCGGACATCTGTGGCTTCCAGGGAAACACGTCAGAAGAGCTGTGTGTGCGATGGACCCAGTTGGGGGCCTTCTACCCCTTCATGAGGAACCACAATGACCTGAATAGCGTGGTAAGATGGGTGGCAGGGGAATCCCCACCGACCTAGACCCTGTCCTGGTGAATCCCATACTGCTGGAAGAGCCAGTCTATCCGTACCCTCCTCGCCACACGGGATGGCCAAGGAGCTCCGGGTTCTTGGGGCGGGCATTCTGTTGAACCTGAGGCCTAGGAGCCTAGACACTTCCTGTTCTAGTGTGCTGTCCTGCTACCACGACCAAAAGCAGCTCGGGCGGAAAGGGCTTATTTCATCTTTCCCCTCACAGTTGTGAAGGGAAGTCCGGGCAGGAACTAACGCAGAGACCATGAGGGAACACTGCTTGTTCCTCATAGCTCTCAGCTTGCTTGTTAATGCACCTGCCCAGGTGGTACCACCCAGGATGGCCTGGGCCCTCCTACATCAATCATTAAATAAGAAAATGCTCCCCCAACCCTGCCTTAAAGGCCAGTCTGGTGGGGCTATTTTTCTCAAGTGAGGTTCCCTTTTTCCAGATGATGCTAGCCTGTGTCAAGTTGACAAAATGCTAAATAGCTCCTCCTCTGCCCTGTCTGCCCACACAGCCTCAGGAGCCTTACAGGTTCAGCGAGACAGCACAGCAGGCCATGAGGAAGGCCTTCACCTTGCGCTATGCCCTTCTTCCCTACCTCTACACTCTCTTCCATGGAGCCCACGTCAGAGGAGACACGGTGGCCCGGCCTCTTTTCCTGGAGTGAGTCACCGGGGTCAGGGAATGACAGCCCGCATGTATCCCTGGGAGAGCTAACCAGAGGTCTTCTGGTGCCAGAGAATTCCCTCCTGCTATGGGCGTTCTCAAAACCCAAGCAGGCTGCAGCTGAGTGCGACCAGAGTGCTTGGTGCTCTCCAGCCTCAGCTCAGCTGGGACGTCTGGAATATGGAAAACTGGCTGGGGTACCGACCAGGCTTGCTAGCTGACAAGCTTTGATGAAACAGACATGACCAGTTTGGGGCGTGGCTTAAGAGAGGAGGATAAGCAAGAGATGTCCCATCTATGTCCCCAGACAGGACTCTGCTTGCATAGGAGGCATCTCCAGTGGGCAGGCAGAAGACGGTTCTTACAGAAAGCAGCCTTCTCTTGTACCACACACAGATAAGTTCCAGACAGACTAATGGTTAAATAGCCACGAGGCTGGAAATGGCTCAGTCGATACAGTGCTTGCCTTAGAAGCATGTGGGATCAAGTTGGATCCCCAGTGCTTTAAGAGCTGGGCCTGTGGCATGTGGCCGTGGTGGTACTCAGGACGCAGAAGCAGGTGGAGCTCTGTCAGTTTGAGGCCAGCCCTGACTACAGAGAAACCCTGGCTCAAAACAAACAATAACCAAACAAACCTGGGCATGGTGGCTCTTGCTTAGGTCCAGCACAGGGAGACAGCTATGTCCTTGGGGCTTCACTGGCCACTGGCCAGTCAGCCTGGCCTTGTCACCAAGCTTTAGGTACCAGTGAGACTCTGTCTCCAAAGACCAGGTAGATGACACCTCAGGAACAATACTAGAGGCTGTCCTTGGCCACCACATAGATGCACAGGCATGTGTACACACACACACACACACACACACACACACACACACACACACACACACACACACACACATGCTTTAAGCAGGTGTCATTTATTTACTTGGAAGCATTATAATACCTCCACAGGAATGAAAGTAAGCAAGGCTGTCAAAGACTCAATGGGGGCAGGTACTTAGCATGAGCAGTCTATGCAGACGTGTGAGCGCACAGCACACTGAGGGTATTTTTGGCTCCCTGATGGATGTCTTAATTCCACAAATGCATTTCTCTGAAAAGCATGGTGATTGATCATGCTCCTAGCACTGTGATCTTGCCTCACAGTCAGAGCAGAGCCCAGGAATGACGAGGTATGAGAATACAGCTGGAGTCTGCCAGGTGTTCATAGTGGCTGCTGTGAGGACAGCTGGGCTCTGCCAGGTGTTCATAGTGGCTGCTGTGAGGACAGCTGGGGTCTGCCGGGTGTTACATAGTGGTTGTTGGTCAGTGAGATTTTGGGGAATGTTTCCTGGTCATTGATGCTTTCTTTTCTGCATTTTACGAACTTTTGATTGGATGGATGGCATCACCATTCTGAGATTCAGGAAACAGTGAGCAAAGCCAGAAGCTCCCCATTGCTTCATGCCTGAGCCTGGAGTCAGCAAAGCAAGAATTGCTCTATGCTCTAGCACAAGTCCTGCAGATCCTCTGGTTCCTGCGGTTTCTGAGACCTGGATTTCCTGACTTACTGCAACTGAACAGCTGATGCCGGAGCCCCAATCTCCAGGCCCTCACTCCTGTCTTTCCTGTGAAGGTTCCCTGAGGATCCCAGCACCTGGTCTGTGGACCGCCAGCTCTTGTGGGGGCCGGCCCTGCTCATCACACCTGTGCTTGAGCCTGGGAAAACTGAAGTGACTGGCTACTTCCCCAAGGGCATGTGGTACAACCTGCAGACTGTGAGTCCCAAGGTCCCTCGTACACAGGCGGGGTGGGGACTAGAGTGGCCACACCCTCCTGGCCTGTCACTGACAGAGCAGCTCCACAGGCCACCAGGTTCTGAAGTCCCAGCTGCATGCTGAATCCTCATCTGTGTAACTCTTAAAGATCTTTGCTGTGACCCCCCACTTCTAGAGGAGGAAATTAAGTCTGGAGTAGGTAGCTTCCAGGGCCCCACAGCCATTGAGGCTGAGCCAAGCCAGACATTCCCTGCTCAGTCCACCACCAAGTCCTTCTCTGGGGTCACAGCCAGCTTGTCTCAAGAGCACACATAGACTACCTTGGGGACAGGAGAACATGGCTCCGAGTTCCATCATGGTAGCTTGTGCTACCTGGGAGGGACCCTTCTTCTGTGACCCCTTCCTCCAGGTTCCAGTGGAGACCCTCGGCAGCCTCCCTTCTCCATCATCGGCCTCGTCCTTCAGATCTGCTGTCCACAGCGAGGGGCAGTGGCTGACACTGGAAGCCCCGCTGGATACCATCAACGTGCACCTGAGGGCGGGGTACATCATACCACTGCAGGTACCCAGATCCAGCAGCTCCAGGGCCTCAGGAAGGCCCTGGATGGGCTTTGGGGGTGTGGGGGCAGGGAGCTGGCCCAGGGAGGCACTGAAAAGAACAAACTTGGGTCTACCCAGCACCCGGCCAAGCTAGTGATCATACGTGTCCTGGAAGTGTCCAGGGTCGGAGGTATGACAGGTGCCCCACCCTCTTCCCAGGGTCCCAGCCTCACAACCACAGAGTCCCGAAAGCAGCCCATGGCTCTGGCTGTGGCATTAACAGCAAGCGGAGAGGCCTATGGGGAACTGTTCTGGGATGACGGGGAGAGCCTTGCGGTTCTGGAGCGTGGGGCCTACACACTGGTCACCTTCTCAGCCAAGAACGTGAGTCCCAGAGCCTGTCCAGGCTGGCAGGTAGAAACATGGGGGATGGGGTTGTCTTGACCTGGTAGAGGGAAGGACTGGGCCAGAGTACCCCGTAGCCAGCATGCCCCTTGTGTCTGCACAGAGGAGGCCACCTGTGATGCTTTAGTGAGTCTCTATCCTGGTGGGCTCACTGTCAGATGACACTTTTTTTTTCCCTCTTCACATTACCAGAATACCATTGTAAACAAGTTAGTGCATGTGACCAAGGAGGGAGCTGAACTACAACTGAGGGAGGTGACCATCTTGGGAGTGACCACAGCTCCTACCCAGGTCCTTTCCAACGGCATCCCTGTCTCCAATTTTACCTACAGCCCTGACAGCAAGGTAAGAGGGCAGGCTGGGGATTGGGGATAGGAAGGAGTGAACAGAACCTTGCTCCCGATGGAATCCATACCGATTCTGAGGCACTGGTCCCTCTACCTTGGGGAGGGATGGCCCCGTGTCTGCTCATCCCCTGCCTGTCTCCAGAGCATCTGGGGCCTGGTTGGGGGAGGGAACCACTCGCCATTGAAGCTTCTTTCTTCTGTCTTGCAGAGCCTGGCCGTCCCTGTCTCACTGCTGATGGGAGAGCGGTTTCAAATCGATTGGTCCTAGGAGACTGCGCCTGTTTACAGAGGCCTCCAGGGAGGCAATGGCAGCTTGGGCTGGCTCTGGCTGGTGGCTCCTGTAAGGACCTGCTCTCCTGCCACACCTTCCAGCCTTTCCCATCGTGTCTCTGCATGTGCCCCGAAGCTCTGTGTTGTTAGGAGACTGAGGCCTGCCTCACCTGCCCCTCCCCAGCTGTCTGTCCCTCGCCTTGCACCTCGGCGTGGTGACATTGTGTCTGCACCAACATCAGGCCATGCTGTGGCCACTGCAGCTGCGACCCTACAGAGACAGAGCTGGTGCTGTCACCAGGTTCCTAAGACTTGAGAAACTTACTGTGAAGTGTACTTACTTTTAATAAAAAGAGTATTGTTTGGAAGCAGCTCTAATACCACCTTATGTCTTCATATCACCTTCGTGTCACATCCCCAACCACCTTCTGGTCCCCATGTCACCTCAGGTCCCCATGACACCCGCTGGTCCCCATGTCACCTCAGGTCCCTATGTCACCCTCTGGTCCCCATGTCACCTCAAGTTCCTATGTCACCCTCTGGTTCCCATGTCATCTCAGGCTCACATGTCACTCTCTGGTCCCCATGTCACCCTCAGGTCCCCATGGCACCTCAAGTCCCTATGTCACCCTCTGGTCTCCATGATACCCTCAGGTACCCATGACACCCTCTGGTTCCCATGTCACCTCAAGTTCCTATGTCGCCCTGTGGTTCCCATGTCATCTCAGGCCCCCATGTCACTCTCTGGTCCCCATGGCACCCTCAGGTCCCCATGGCACCTCAGGTTTGCTTGTCCCCTGCTCTAGTACTCCCCACCTCTTGAGTTAGCAAGAGAATGTCATGGCAGGGAGAAATTGGTGGCGGTGACATGCCAGGGCACCGACAACAAAGCTTGGGAGGGGACTTCTGGAGTGGGACCTGAGCCCTTAGGCCCAGGTAGAGATCTTTCCTTGCAAGCCCAGAGAAAGGTGTTTTATGTCTGTCATGAACTGGTATGTCATTCAGATGCCAAATTTGTCACCAGAGTTGATGAGCTGAGAGGATCAGCCCCTAACCCACTCCTGTGATCTCCAGAAAACCAAGAAACAAAGGCATGAGGACTCTGGGCCACTCATCTGACTGGATCACTGTTGACAGGAGTCTCTTCTCTTAGCTGGGTCACTTTGCCTACTGGGAGCCTCTTGTTAGGCTCCAGTGACCATGTGGAAAGGGGGAACAGGAGAGTAATTATCAGATTGCCCCACCCCTCCTCCTTGCCTTGGGGTACTAGAAAGCAGAGACTTGAGTGGATCTCATCTTCCTCCACCACATGGAGGGGTGAACAGGCACAGGCAGGCTCCCCAAGTATCCTGAGAGAGCAGAAGGGATGGAACAGTGGGAACTGGTGCCTCCCAGGCTCCTGCAGCCCGTGGCCACAGGCATGCTGCCCCTGGTACCCTGCCAGCCTCACCAAAGTGGTCTGAAGAGTCGTGAACTGGCCACTACTCAGCCCCTTAGCATACCTCAGGCTGTTACAGGACTGAGCCCACTTAACATGTCCTGAGACTTGGACAGGGAGCTTTCCTGGAAGGGATGGGGTGGAGGTGAGGCCTGAGGTCTGTTCCCGGAGTGGTCCACACTGCCTAATCATAGTGTGAGACACGGGGAATGCCTGAGGAGTAGCGATGTCCAAAGCCTAGGACTGTGGCACCTGTCCCATATGATGGGGGAAGGGCAGCGAGGGGCCTTTGCACAGCCCTGTCCCCTCCCAGCTGTTGCAGGGCTTAGTGTCAATGCCCCCTTTCCCCAGCTACAGAGGTTCAGTTCAAGCTTGGGACAGGAGAAAAAACAGTCATGTTAACCTGTCAGAAACCAGTCAAAGCTGTCGTTTTGTTCAGTTTCTACCTTCTAGACTGGCATGCATTCATCTGTTAGCCAGCATCTGACTCATCCATGTTGGTAGGACTGTCCTTGACCGTTCCGCCGTTTTCCCATTTTTTTCTTTCCAATATTACTTCCTAGAGGGAAGCTCATTAAGGCTCCAGAAGCTCCTTAAACACAACGTTTATGGGGTCTCCCCCAGTCACACAGCAGTAACAGATAGCAAACTCTGCAGCTGGCTGAGCTGGTTTTCAGTCTAGGGATACAGGTTTCACGTATGCTGAGGTGGACGCCTGTAACGCAGCTTCCTGCAAGACATCTATTTTCTCTCAATAACCCCAATAAACGCACTGCTTCATTAAGCTAGACTTGGGACATGGCTGTCTATCACTGGTGCTTTGTGGGGTGAGCTGCTTGTTTGTCTTCTCAGGAAGTCACAGTACAGGGACACA
>CM052710.1:2252743-2290614 GCA_028551405.1 Uromys caudimaculatus | reverse complement strand
TACATGAAATGGTGAGAGAGTAAGGGACACATGCCGGGCCAGTCAGATCAGCACTATCAACCTGGCACCCATGGATAACAGCCACATCCTAGGCAGTGCTCAGAGCAGTCTGACCTCGGCAACTGTGGAGCCAGCGTGGAGGCATCCACTGTGGTTCTCACTGCCCAGCAGCAGGCAGCTCTGGCCACACTCACACGCCACCCACCTGTCTCCTTCAGCAAGCATCCGACCTTTTGAGCTGCGTAGCCTTGCCCTTGTACAATGCTAATTCCCCATCACTGGCACGACTCATTACCACAGCTTTAGTGGCTTCAAATAACACAGATGAATTCTGCCACAGTTCTATGGGTCCAAAGTGCAAACTTGGCTGAAGTCAAGGTGTCCGAGGCTGCTGTCTGTTCTGCTCACAGGCCATTGGCAGAATCAGCTACAGTTAAGTGCTATCCCCTCCTGACTGAGGTCAATCCTCATCTTCAAGGCTCCAAGACTCCTCCAGGTCTTGCTCTCTCGTCAACCCGCAGTGGTTAGCTGGTACCCCGTCCTGAGCACATGCAGCCAGGGTTCCTGACCTTCACAGGATGTGAGTGGGTAAACTCCTGGGTGACGTCTCCATCCCCAGGGCTTGGCTGAGCCCCACCCCAGGGTCGGCTTCACAGGTCACTACCTCCCTAGTGTCCCAGCCTGTGCTTCACTCCGCCTCTGTGTCCTCTGAAGACATTTAACCCGACAGTCCACATCCGAGCTTCCTTTCCAAACCCACAGCCACTACTGTCTTCTGACTTCTACTATGCATTTTGTTGCCAGGCTCTTATTTCAATGTCTCAGGTTGGATTCTGCACATGTGGAGTTAGGGAAAGAAATGGTCTGTTCATGACCAGACCAGGAAAGCTGGTGACACCGAAAGAATCTGCACTCAGACTCACAGGAAAATTTCCATGTTTAATGTAAAAGGCTTAAGCATTGTATTATTTACACGTGCATTAGAAAAGATGGCAGAGGCTGAGGGTCTTCCTGAGGGGCTACAAGAAGACAGTCCATATAAACCCCATTAAATAGAAGCTTCCATTTCCAAAGAGGAGCTCCAAACAGGCCCTTAGTGTTCCAGCATCAGCTTCAGATGAGGTCAGCCACTGAGGGGAAGAAAGAGCCGTTGTTAATATGCCACCTCCCTAACCCTAGTAAGGGAGCCCCTCCCACAGCCACCAGCAGAGCCAAAACTCGCCATTCATGGGCATCTCGTCTATTTGGGTGGAGTAGTACTGTTCAATGTCCCTGAGGATTCGGATGTCATCGTTCTTCACAAAATTGATGGCCACACCTTTTCGTCCATATCGACCTGATCTCCCGATCCTTTTGATTAAAATCTATATGTTAGTAACAGTCACACAGATGAAGGGCTAAGAGTCTTGAGCAAAGGAAGGAGGCACACACCTGTGAATGTACAGTTCTCTGTTGTTGGGCAGGTCATAGTTAATGATGAGGGACACCTGAGGGACATCCAGGCCCCGGGCCCAGACATCTGTGGAGATGAGCACACGGCTACAGAAAAAAAAAAGCCAGAAAGGTGAGACAGAGCGCCCTCTGCAGTCGTGAGCCGCACACAGCGACCACATCACCCACATCGGAAAACCTGCTGCAATCATTGAAGACATTGCTGACAAGAAGACAACCGGGTATCTTTTAGAGCTAATTTGTTTAAAGTCAGCCTCTCCAGGAAAACATGACGTTTGCTTAGCAAAAATCCCATTATGAACAGGGGCCTACTACTGATATCAGTTTCAACCCATACCCCTCCCATCCGAGAGCAGATGCTCTGACCAAGCGGTGTCAACTGCCCACACAGAGGCCACAGTCAGGATGCCACCCACCCGAAACATGCCTGGTCCTAACAGACACACTAGGTGTGCAAGGATAAAGGGCCTGAAAGCACAGTGTAAAAACACAGACACTCACACTCCTGAAGTGGTGCTACACTGACAGTCAGCTAGAAACCACCTGCTTGCTTCACCTATTGACATGGTTACTAGAAAGGAGATGGACTCCTGTTTCCACTGCAAGTTAAGGGAAAGGAGAATCCCAGAAGGCTCCAGAATGTGTGTGTGTGTGTGTGTGTGTGTGTGTGTGTACACGTGTGTACACAGTACACTTCCCTGCCTTTTCCTGGCATCACAACTGATCCAGGAGGAAGTGAAAAGGCCAGAGACTCCAGATAGTCTACAGATGGCAAAAGGACATACAAAGAAATTTTTAACTAGAGTCAGCCAAAGATCACTGCTGAAAACCAAAAGCAAAAGAAAAGCAGGCAGAGAGAAACCTACAGGCGGGAGCTGCTTAACAGAGCAACCGGATTGGGTACTGAGGCCTCAGGACAAGGGCCCGAGAGCCGGTAGACCCTCACCTCATCGAGGTGATCTACTGGGCATCGTGGGTCATCTCGGCAGCCTCTCCTTCACCTCTCCTGGATACTCTGAGGTGAAAGAAGCACTTCCAAACAGATTGAAGCAGACTCTCAGCCTCAGACCCAAACTAACTTGAACATGTCTCAGATGAAGTTCAGAGGTGAAGAAAAGTCAAACATGTATAAAATCTAAATAAATTCTATCCTATAAAGCAAAATGCCACTGCAGATTAAAACATACATTAATCTCCAGCACTGAAAAACAATTACATGTGTGTGTGAGAGCACACATGGTTTAACATGCATGAAACTAATCTTAGGCTTGGAACTAAACAAATCTAGATCCTTGTACTGTCTGCAAAGACAGGGAAAGCAGCTACTGATAACAGATGTTAGGGACAGAGATGGTATCATCTCTAGGTAGGTACTAAATAACAGGCAATTTTTAAAAATACAGGAAAAAAATTCTTTTTTTTTTTTTTTTGGTTTTTGAGACAGGGTTTCTCTGTATAGCCCTGGCTGTCCTGGAACTCACTCTGTAGACCAGTAGACCAGGCTGGCCTCGAACTCAGAAATCCGCCTGCCTCTGCCTCCCAAGTGCTGGGATTAAAGGCGTGCGCCACCACTGCCCGGCTAGGAAAAAAATTCTTTAAAGAAAAGTAATAGTTTAAAAAAAAAAAATCAAAACTTAATCTGGGCATGGGAGCACATACCCGGCCTTTAATTCCAGCCTTCAGGAGACAGAGGCAGGCAGTTCTTTGTGAGTTTGAGGACAGCCTGGTCTACAAAGTGAGTACAGGATAGTCAGGGGTCTGCTACACAGAGAAACCCTGTCTTGAAAACCACACAAAAAACAAACAAAAAACAGAGGAAAATATTCACTTATAAGATCAGTACACACATGAAATAAACTATTCTAAACGGCCCACATCAGTGACTAGCTATGCACACACCGTAACTCCTACACACCAGAGGTGGAGACAGGAGATCATAAACCCTGAACTGCATAGACAGGAGGCAGAGAAGGTGGATCTCTGAGTTCAAGGACAGCCTGGTCTATGGATGGAGTTCCAGGACAGCCAGGGCTACATAGGGAAACACAAAACCAAGCAAACAAACACCCCAAACCAAACCAAAGACCAGAAGGGAACAATCATCACAACCCTGACAAACCAAACCCAATTCTAACTTATTTCCAAGAAAAAGCAAAAGGATGAGCCGTGCTCCAGCCACGCTGAGGTAAAAGCTGTCCTGCAGCAGGTTCACAGCTTCAGGACACCTTGCAGGGTGGGTTCTAGTGTCTAGACAGAAACTCTATTTCTGTACATCTGTATACGAGGTGAGGACAGATACAAGTGTCCAGAAGACAGGCCAGTGGCGTGGCTCAATAGTTTATTTAGTCAAGGACCTTGATGCCAAACCTGACAGGATTCCTGAGTTCAATCCCTGGGACCAACATGGTGAAGAGAAAGAGCTGACTTCCACATGGTCCCTGAACTCCACACATTCTACACAGGGCACATTTAACCCTACACCCAGAGGGACAGATAAAAGAACAGAGGTCGGACTCCTTCACCTACTCAGTCACAGAGAACTGACTTTGGGAGGGAAGGGTGCCAGCAAGTGGAGGGCTATCACAGGCTATCAGCTCCAGTCTAGCTGGGCATCTCCTGTTGAAGCGCTCGAGTGCACATGCACACACACACACCATGCAAAAGTGACCCCGGGGAATCACAGTAGGCCTGAATCAAAGACACAAACTTGAGAGGCCTGTTCTTGAACACTGTGACTACTGATCCAACACCTGGTTACCAGAAGACCAACAGAAACCAGTGTGAATGCAATCAACCCAATGACTAGCAGCAGTTCACCTGCAACTCAACAGCCCCCCCAGGGCAGGGTCCTCTCAGAACAGTACCAGCCCCTGTACCTGGGGCCCAAGGGCAGCGCCACCCATCCTCCCACAGGAATCAAAGCTGCAAAGGCCTACCTGGCACCTGACCGGAACTCCTTCATGATAGACTCACGCTCTTTCTGGGGCATGTCTCCATGCATGGACGACACAGTGAAATTGGCTTCTCTCATTTTCTCTGTCAGCCAGTCAACCTACAGATCAGAACAAGAGATGTGCTCATCTACCCAACCAGAGACTCGTACAATGGCAGCTCTCAACAGCAGACATTTACAGAGATGCAGAGACTGCTGGGATGGGACAGGCACGCCTAATTCTTTAAAGGAACACTCTCACAGACTCTGCCCACAGGCCATCACTTGAGCCTACCAGGCCTGGGCCCAGCTTAAACCAAAGACATCAAATATACTCCAGAAAACCACAGTGTCAGCATCTCTGGTGTGTCCTAGACACAGGTCTTCTGCGACCTCCCCGCTCAGCTGCCCCAGTTCTCCCACTGCCAAATCTCAGGATTTCTGTCTAACACAATCTATAAACACAGGAACCCTAAGCCCCAGCCACACCCTGTCCGCCTTTGACAGGACACCTAGCCTGGAGCTCCCCAAGATCACTAGAGTGGCACACCTTCCTCTTGGTGTTGCAGAAGATGACAGCCTGGGTGATGGTCAGCGTGTCGTAGAGATCACAGAGAGTATCAAACTTCCATTCCTCTCTTTCCACGGCCACAAAGAACTGTTTGATGCCTTCCAGCGTCAGCTCGTCACTGCAGACAGACAGCTCACATCACTCTTCCATCCAGAACCTGAGGGGCAGGGCCGCCCAAGGAGCCCCGTGCCCTCGCTACCTAGCTGGTCTTAGACCTGTCCCAGGAACCACTACCTTGGAGATCTATCATTCCACAGGATACAGAAAGAACACCAAGTTAGTTTCCACCAAGGGACTGAAGGAATGTATCCTTACCGTTTCACCAGGATGCGGATGGGGTCGGTCATGAACTTGTTGGTCATCTCCAGGATCTCATGAGGCAGTGTGGCGCTGATGAGAACAACCTGTGTGGCTGGTGGCAAGTACCTGTACACATCATAGATCTGCTCCTTGAAACCTGCAACAGCCGTGAGCTCAGCGTTGGCTGGAAGGCTGTCACTGAGAGCCACACAGCCAGGTCCTCAGAGGAAGTCAGTGGTCAGAGCAAGTTCACAGGTGTGCGTGTGAACACCCGAACCCTGACCCAGGCAGTGTGCAGTGTCAAAGCAGATAAGAACAAAACACTGTCACCCCAGCTAAGATTGGTCTCATGGACCTTAACCATGAAAACATTACAATAAAAGTTTCAGGTTCAAAACCCGCAAGACACACTATTTCTGCACAAAGCAAGGACTGTCACATGAACACCTGACAGTGTATTAGAAAATTCTGGTCACCTTACCTTTGTTCAACATTTCGTCAGCCTCATCCAAAACCAACATCTTGATAGCCCGTGTCCTCAAACTTCTACGGCGGATCATATCTGGCAATTAGATTTTTAAAGAATCCCAAGTGGCTCTGCGGAAAGAGCTGGCCACTCCCACTGGTCTCGAAAGCCCTCAGAATCTGTCCCATCACATGGTGTATACAATTGAACTGCTATGTCCTTTGAGCAAACCTCATAAATATCACCCTCAGCCCAGTTCTCCAGAACAGAAGCACTCACCAAAGACACGTCCCGGTGTGCCCGCCACGACGTGCTGCCCATAGTCCAGCTTCCGGATGTCCTCCCCGACATTGGTGCCCCCAATGCAGGCATGGCATTGCACGTTCATGTAATCCCCCAGAGCAAGCAGACCCTGAAGCAAAACAGGGTTCCATCTCAGATGTCATCTCTACTCTAATGGAGACGCCACCTACCACTCACTCAATAAAATTCAAGCTCTTTCCTCCGCCAAAATGAAATTCATTTTGAGTTTCTTCATACTGAGGGGTGCATACCAAGTGTGGGAAAGCCACAGTTCATAATCTTATCGTATTAGCATCCCAATTCATATCCCTCCAAGATAAAAAGAAAAATCGTTATTTGATTAAAATGAATTTCATTTTCCTGTGAAGAAAACTGTCTTCTCCTGCCCGTGCGAGGAAGGAACTCAGGGCCTTGTGTATTACAGAAGAGCTAACTACCACTGAGCTACATCTCCAGACCATTTCTAAAATCATGAATACACCAAAAGAGCAGAAACTAGCGCAAAACCACCAGAGAGTCAGACAACATAGAAGGAATTATAGGTTGCCGGGCATGCACAGAACTCTGGGTTCCGTCTTCCGGTGTTGTGAAAACCAAAAGGGAAGAAGGAAAGCATCAGTCAGAGACAGCGGGGTCCGTGGTCTCCCTCCACCTTTACATGTCCTCTGGAGTCAGATTCCAGTATGAGCTATAAGCACCTTTGCCCACTCCACTGTCTGTGGACCCCCAGGAATCAGAAATCATCCACCCTCTCAGAGAAGCCACACATCGGACACTTGCAAACACAGTGGCAATCTCTGTGGCTGCACTGCAGGGACTGAATGGGGCCTCTCACATGCAGGGACAGCACTCTGCCACTGAGCGACACCCTGCTTGATACGCCATCTCTAATTGTCTCACCTTCTGAATCTGCACTGCTAACTCTCTTGTTGGAGCTAATATCAAAGCTTGGGTTTCTCGAACCTGGTGAACAATCAGAGAAAAGAAATGCCATGAGATGGTAAAGAAGAATGAGCGGTTTCCCTGTGACATTTCTGCAGGTCTCTCCCACTTTCTCACCCCTTCCCCCCATCTCTTTCCAAACAGTCCCATCTCCACTTTCATGCCTGCTTTGAAAAATAAAAAAATCTAGATGCTGCACGAGAGGAAACCTGGTATCTGTCCAAGTCCAGCTTACTGCCCCGAGCCTGTCAGTCTTCAGTCTGTCTCATTCACAGGGCTTGCTAACAAGCACTGGACCTACTGTAAACACCAGCTTGGGTTAGCTGGCTGTTTCTTCTTAACCAGCCTAAGAAGACATTAAATTGGAAGGCAAGAGCGTGACAGTCAGGGCTCTCCTGCACAGGTCAGAAGGTCCTGGCCTCACTATGTATCCTTGGCTGGCCTGGAACTTGCTGTGAAAATCATGCTGGACTCAAGCTCAGAGACCCCTGTCTGCCAGGATTAAAGGGGCACAGCCACATCCCATGTACAGCCTGCACTCTGTACACACAGCACTGGCATTAGCACTGGCATTAGCAAGCATTTGTTGTGAGTGGCAAATCACCTGGATATCCAAGCACTGAAGGACCGAAATACTGAAGGTGGCCGTCTTGCCTGTGCCAGACTGAGACCTGTTTAAAAAGCACAAGAGAAAGAGCATCTGAGACTGTCCCACAGCAATGTGACCCCAGCCCATAGCAATGCACCAAAGGCCCGGCTGCAGACACATGTGGAGCTTCTTTCTAGGCGCCCTTACTCCTTACCTGCTGGGGAATGGGCTTGTGCACTGTGTAGAGGTTCTTTGTTGGTCAAATGGTGGACTCTGTACAAGCAGAGTTGAGCACAGGCCAGACTTTGTAACCGTTATTTTTATGAAGCATCACCTATCTCTGTTTTGTAAACTCTCCATCACCTCCTGACTGGTTTAGGAAAGAGCTGATCTTTTAGCCAGACAGAAGAGAACCCCAGTCAGGGGTTCCCAGAGACCAGAGGAGGATAAGGGGAAGGGAGGAAGAGGGAGAGGAAGGAAAGGGACCACAAGGAGAAGGTGTAGAGAAACCATGTGAAGAAACCATGAGGAGAGACATGGACCAGATCGAGCCAAGGCAAGACCAGATGTCAAGTAAGAGACATGTGTCTGGGTGTTAGCAGCCTAGCCAGGTGAGTGTATCTCAGAACCTTGCCCAGGTTTCTGTGTCTTCACTCAGGAGCTAAGACGGCTAGAGCAGGCCTAGAAACGCGCAGCAGTTACCTGAGGACAAGGGGGACACCGAAATGCCCACATGCACTACTCTCACACTCACCCAAACATCTGCAAAGGTGTGAGGCCAAAGTACAAGGTCACAGTTTATTTTTAATTTTTATTCATGCATCTGTGTGACTGAACACCACTTCTGAGACTGCTTTCAAAGCTGGAAGAGGATGTTGGACCCCCGAGGCAGCTGTGAATCACTCAGTGTGGGTACCAAGAACCGAACTTGGGAACAGAGCAAGCGATCTCCAAAGCCCCCAGAGATACAAACTGCTATAGAAAGAATGGATATGTGGCTTCTGCACCAGAGCACCAGAACTAAGAATCTGCAACATCAACAAGAACTTCCCAAAGGAGGCAGAAAAGGGACCTCTTCCTTTAATGCACCAGCTCCTACAATTCTGAAGTATGACTTAAAAGGTTAACTGGTTGTTTAAAAATCAGGGAAAATAACGGTTTGGAGTACAGTTCAGTAGTAGAGAAGCCCCTGGGCTCAGTACCTAGCATGCACCTTTAATCCAAGTAGCAGCCAGAATTCTGAGTTTGAGGCCAGCCTAGTCTACAGAGTGACAGCCAGGGTTACAGAGAAACCCTGTCTCAAAAGAAAGAAAACAAAAGAAAGCTAATGAAAAAGTATCTCATACAAACCCATAAATCTACATTCAAGACTTAGGGTATCCATCAGTAGTAGAGTACTTATGTAGCAGTGTGTACAATGACCTTGACATGATCCAGAACACCAGCCATCCCCCAAATACACAAGCGCAACAAACCGGCATAAATAGATAAATAAGTAAATAAGGCAGGCTCGGCTTCCCACAGCTCTCCCCTCTGACCCAACTCACTCTCAGTGCCCACAACTCACTGTGCAATGACATCTCTCCCTTTAATTATCTGCTTGATAGCACGCTGCTGGATCGCTGAAGGTTTTTCAAAACCTATAAATACAAAGAGGAAGAAAACACTTAACTCCCATGACTAGGACTGCATCAACTACCTGGGGAAAACACGTTTGTTTCTTACTGTCAATCCCAGGCAACTGAGGCAGGGCTAAGCAAATCTTTACAGACCAGCCTACAAGATTACCTATGAAGACGGTATGCACTGCACCAACCCTTGGAAGGTAGAGACAGGAGCACCAAGAGTTCAAGGCCAGCCTACGCCACGTGAAACCTCCTCTACGAGCAAAATCACAAATCCGGAATCACTGCAGTTGCTGCCCCTTCCTGAGAGCAAGCACTCAAACCTGTGCTGCTCGGCCTCCAGAGTTCTGAACCTGCACAGGCATGAGGTAGGATGCCCCACGCTGCTTTCTTGCCTGCATGCACCCACTGTCTAGGTACCACTCCACCTGCTGGGCCATCACTACCAGCAAGGAGAACAGTATGGGAGACTGAACTCCTTTTAATCCCAGCACGAGAGGCTGAGCAGGAGGATCTCTGTGAATTCCAGGCCAGCTGGTCTACAGAGTGAGTTCCAGGCCAGCCAGAACTAGAGAGAAAGAGAGGCCTTGTCTCAAAACAAAACAAAAGAAAACAAACAACAAAAACACAAGTACTTTCCAAATAAGCAGACAGAATTTGTACAAAAGATGTTGTTGGTTTGGGTTTGTTTGTTTGTTTGTGTGTGTGTGTGTGTGGGGTGTTCAAAACAGGATTTCTCTAAGTAACAGAGCCCTGGCTATCTTGGACTCATTTTGTAGACCAGGTTGGCCTCTGCCTCTCAAGTGATCAGATTAAAGGTATGAGCCTGGCTTGCTGTAGTTCATTTTTACACTCTTTTAAGATGTAGCTAGTAACACTTCCCAGCTCAACACAGGACTTGTAATGCTATTCTTGGCTGTAACTTGCCTACATCTGGAGTTAACGAAACCCAAGCTGGGTATCACTTAAAGGGGGAAGAACCAATCTTCCTGGTCTAGTGAGCTCCAGGACAGCTAGGGCTAGGTGGTGACCCTGCCTCAAAACAAAACAAAACAAAAATCCAGCACCTGGGAGGCAGAGGCAGGGAATCTCTGAGTTTGAGGCCAGTCTGGTCTACAAGAGTTCCAGGACAGCCTGGGCTACAAAGAAAAACCCCGTCTCAAAAAAACAGAAACAAAAAGACAAAGCTCATTTGGCCTCCCTTAAATGCGCCTAAGCAAATACCAGAAGCATGACCCGTGATTCACTCAAAAAAGCCAGGAATGCACTCCATCTGCCTCCAGCAGACCCTTTAGTCCCAACACAATGACAACATCAACATCTCTTCAATGGTCCGGCCATCACCCCGCCTCCTCTTCTAACTCCGAATCCAGACACCAAAATAAACGTTCAAACTGTAAACCTGATCTATCAATTTTGCTTAGAGCCCTGCAGTGGCTTCCCGCTGTATTTAGGAATGAATCTCAAGTCTTTACACACGCCTTTAAAACATGACAAGGGAGTTTCTTTCTTCTGTTCCTGGCACCCGTCGGGCAATGGCTTCAAGAAGCCAGGACCAGCTGTCCTCTTTCCCCTGGTGATTCTGAACGTCTCTGGGAGCTCCCTTTCGGCTCTTTTAAGTGCCCCCTGCCAATCTATCTACTCTATACAGTTGCTCATTCTCTTGTTTTCCCAATCCCCACCGCTTGAAGCACCTTTGCCTCTATTTTACGCTTCCCTACTAAGCTTTAAACTCCATAAGGCACGAACCCACCAGATTTAGAGCCCCGACTTCCCCATCAAAGCTTCGGGGCACCTCACAGGGACACACATGGTTATCCGCTACTCGCGCGACTCGAAGAGCGGGGCTGACTGCAGCTCCGGGGGACCCGGCCCCGAGCTCTGGAGCGGAGTCGCACGTCCCCGCCCGGCCTGACCCGGCCCGTCCCCCAACCTCCCCCGCCTCGAGGCCCGCGCCCCACCGTAGGCGTAGATGCCGCGCAGCAGGTCCTCCCGCAGGCCCATGGTGTCGAATGTGGGGGTTACGTCCACCTCCTCGCTCGTCTCGAACTCCACTTTGGTCATGTCCTCCTCTTTGAGCAGCCGCTTCCGCGCCGAGCCCGACGTCGCCATCGTGGCCGTAGCCGCCATGATCCCGACCCTACTTATAGACAACTGCGAACTGCGGCGGGAATCGGAAATAACGCTCGTGCCGCCGGCCCGGTCGGGAGGAAGTGACGTAAGCACAGCGCTGCGGAAAAGCGTCAGGAGGGGCGGGAGGCAAAGCGATCTAAGTCTCGCGATACTCCGAGCTCCGCGGGATTCAGTTTGCAGTTTTGGGTTTGCAGCTAGCACGTCCGTGGCTCCGCATACTCTTAGCTCTTTGAGTTTCTGCGACCTGCTTGAGATTGGGATGTGGAATCTCTGGGAGGAGTCCCTGAGGATACAGGGCAAAGGAAGATGGCACCGCCCGATGGGTTCCGCGCTCCTGTGCCGCTGGCTGCGTTGCCATGGCTCTCCCTAGGTGGTGTATGGGGGGAATCGGTGGGGACAGAGGGGATAGGTGTTTTTGCCTGGGAGAGCAGGGGCCGCTTAAGCTGCCATCGCATCCGAGAATCCTTTAGAGCCTCTGACCCGGCGTGGTGACCCCAGTCACTCTTGAGGATCCTGATTTTCAACGTAGGCTCCTCAAGTCAAGGGCTTTGCTACTGGGGCATGTCTGTCTGTTTTGCTTCTGACGATGGATCCCAGGACCTCTGCAATTTCGTCCATACCCCGAGTTCTAGCAAGCATTCATTTGCACCTGGCCTCTTTCCTTTTTTCTGCTTTTGAGGAAAGATGACTAAACTGTTAAGAGCTGTTACTCCTCTTCCAGAGAACCTTCGTTATGTTCCAGCACTTAGACCGTGTGACTCACAACAGCCTGTATCCAGCTCCAGGCGATCCAGTACTTCTGGCCTCTGTGGGGGCCACACACCCATGGTGTGCACACACACACAGACACACACGCATAAATAAATCTTTAAAAGCTACTATTAAAAAAACTCATTTTGTGTAGATAAGTTTCATTATAATCATATCTTTTCATGGCGAAGTTGTGGGTTGCAGCATGCCCGTGTTAAAACAAGTTATTACTGCCTTCTCTTGAGAGCTCTCGCTCTGGGATCAGGATTTGTCCAGACCAGAAAGACAAAGACATAGAACTGGCCACCGTTCTGAGACTAAGTAACTGAGTTCAAGTTCTCATGCCTTCTCACTCCACAGGGATTTATTCCACGTGCTCATGCTGTTTGGCAAGCCTGGCTCTAAGGGTTGTTTTGCAATCTCTGCTGTAAAGTATACATGGATTTTAATGACCTCCCAAGAAAAGAATGTAAAGTCTCTATTTCATACTGCCTGTTGAAATGAGTCTGATTATAGCTTGGGGATACTGTTTAAAATGCGCTTAATCTCACTGTTTCTTTTATTTCTTCAGATGTATCAACTGAAAAAGGCTTTATTGTATTCCTATTGGGCCATTCTGCTCACATATATTTGTGTATTGTGTCCCTGTCACACAGTGTATGTGAGTGGGCAGACCCATGCCACAGAGCAGGGGACAATTGTGTAGAGTGTGTTTTTTCATCCTACCTTTATGTGGGTTCCAGGATCAACTCACTTGGGTCATCCCTGAACCCACGAGCCATCTTCCCAGATTGCTGTAGTTTCTTACAGTACCCAAGTGATTTGAAGACCCTGGTTTTCTTTATATCAGTAGTAAGCAGCTGTAATCTAGTCAGCTATGAACAGTATGCCTTTGTCACTTGCCTTATTAAAAGTATCTGGTCGGCTGGGCAGTGGTGGCGCAGGCCTTTAATCCCAGCACTTGGGAGGCAGAGACAGGCGGATTTCTGAGTTCGAGGCCAGCCTGGTCTACAGAGTGAGTTCCAGGACAGCCAGGGCTACACAGAGAAACCCTGTCTTGAAAAACCAAAAAAAAAAAAAAAAAAAAAAAAAAGTATCTGGTCAACTTGATAACATTGTATTTTATGCGTAAGTATCTACTTAAAAGTAACAGTCTAGACTAAGGTGGTGGTATATACCGTGTGACCCCAACACTTGGGTGGTGGAGGCAGGAGCACCCAGAGTTTGAGGCCAGAGTGGCCTGATAAAGACATTGTCTTTATAAAAACAAGCTACAGTAAGGGGCTGGAGAGATGGCTCAGTGGTTAAGCACACTTGCTGCTCTTGCAGAGAACCCAGATTCAGTTCCCAGCACCCCTTTCACATAACTCAACCAGTTCCAGGGGATCTGATGCCCTCTTCGGACCTCCAAAACCACCTGTATGCATGTGGTCCACACACACACATTTGGGCATGCAACTGACAGCCCTGTTTGACAATCTACAATTCCAGTGCTTAAGCTGACAGATTAATTTGATTTGTTTTGTTCTTAAGACAGAGTTTCTCTGTGTAATCACCCTGGCTGTCCTGGAAATCACTTTGTAAACCTAGCCAGCCTTGAACTCACAGAGATCTGCCTGCCTCTGCCTTCTGACTACTGGGATCAAATATGTGCAGCACCACACCCAGCTAATTTCATTTTTATAAATCTCAACCACCATTAGAAGCAGAGGGTGCTAGCAAATGTTTTCCTGACGGTAAGACTAGGCTCAGTCTACATTCTCAGCAAGGGAACAATTGGTCCAACTCTGAGTTTATATTCCAGTGGCTTTATCCTGCTTGTAAGTACCTGGGCTCTGGAGCCTTGGACACCCTTGGCCTCTCAAGGGAAGACGTCCCCTGGTGGCAAAGATGGTTAGATCCATTACTTTTGGTCTCAGGACCCTTGCCTGTTAGCATCATATTGCCTACCCACTTGTATTTGGGGGTGTGCTTAGTTTAAAAGGCATGGGTATATCTGCTCAACTTCCCAGTCTCCATAACGTAAGTTAAGCACTTGCCCGCTTTCTCACTGCTCACATACAGGGGAAGAAGGAGGAATGCAGACAGTCCTGCTGAGCGGGAACATAGCAGGCTCGTGTGGGAGTTCTGGGGGGGTGGGACCATGCTAAAGTGTGCTCTGCGCAGGAGACCATCTGCACTGACTGAGCTTCAGGAGTCAGGTTGGTGACATTAGACAGAAGGAAATCCAAAGGGTTGTCCCCAAAGGATTGCTTCCTGCTCATGTTCCCACCCATGACCGTTCCTTTCCCAAACCCACCTAGCAGGAGACCGGGCACCCCGCTTAGCATCCTGTGACCTCCCCTTGCCCTCTGCAGGCCTGGGGTCCTGCACATATATGCAGGTACACAGTAAGCTGCCCTGTGTCCTGGAACCATTTCCAGTCCTGGGCTGGAGGTAAGGGTTACTTGCCTTCATTGCGTGTTTATTCCAGAGAAGGGCAAGACCCAGGAAAATTACCTCATAAACAAATGAGATAATTGTGACGTAAACGAAACAAAGTAGACTGAGTTACTGAGGTTCTGGTTTCACTTGGTGGCTGGAGGGAAATGTCGGCTGACTTGAGGTGTTCATAGTCACACCCAGGAAAGGGGTGTGAAGGGAGGAGGCAGTGAGAGTGAGCACAGACAGGGCGATGGGGGGGAGTAAGGGGAGAGACGTGAGAAGGGTCTCCTCACATCTGCAGGGTCTCACAGCCTGTGACTGCCACAGCGTCCTCTCCAGATGGGTCAGGGCCGGGATGGCTGCTGATCCCCGAGTAGGAAAAGTGACCCAGCTACATAGAGAGATAGAGGAGATGCTGAAGCTCTGAAGAGGGGGTGCTGGCCGTGGTTGCCTGTCTGATTCTGTGGAAATTTTAGATGGAAGTTTACAGAGCTGATAGTTGGCTAGGCTGGGTGGGGCTGTCAGGATTACAAAGATTTCTGGGTCATAAGATGGGGGACTGTGGGGCCTTGAGTTAGGAATAAGAGAGGGGGTGCAGCAGGCGCTGCTGGCACAGTTTCCCTGTGTGGAAGTGGGGTGAGGGCAGCTTAACACAGTTGCGTGAATATTGTCCAGGCGAACAAATAAAGCTTTCTCTGGCACCTGGTTCCCGCTGAAGTAGATGTCGATCTGGATGGAAGGGTGTTCAGTCCCCTACATGGGTGGGAGGACCTTAGGGATTTTCATCTGCTCTCCCAGGTCTCAGATTAGTCCTCCCAGGTCTCAGGCTAGTGGTCCTCCCAGGTCTCAGGCTAGTCCCCCTGGTGAGGAAAAGGTCACAGGCACTCTGCTGGACCACAGAGTCAAACAGAGCAAGAGTCTCACCACCTCGTGGAAAAGTGAGTCCTCTAGCCTCAGCCTTCTCACATTTTCTCATGCTCCTGCCTCATGTCGGAAGAGTCATCTCACCAAGGCTTAGGAACAGAAAGCTCTAGATCTAGGAAACACAACTGCTGTCAGGCCACATGAAAGAGGGGGCACACTAAGTCTCTGCCCTAAAAGACAGAGGCCTGACATGATGGCACATGCCTGTAGTCCCTGGCACTCAGGAGACTGAAGGAGGGAGATGAGCTCGAGACCAGCCAGGGCTTTGGGGGGTGAGGGAGCTCGAATCTCGCATGCATGCACACACAACCAAGCATGCCAGTGTGATGTCGCAGGGCAGCCTGTGATCCTGGGGGGAGGGGGGAGGTGTGGGAGGGCGGGAGTAGAGGCAGGAGTTTCATTCCAAGTTCAAGACCATTCTCAGCTTCCTACTGAACTCCAGGCCAGCCAGAACCACACATGAAGACCTGTCTCAAAATACAGCAAAAGTCTGAAAGACAGAAACCATAAAGAAAAACACGTAACCTCTTTAGACTCAGGGAGCTGCAGAAACTCCAACTTACTCACCGCAGAACGCCTCAGAGCACACTGCCAATAGTTATCCAGTGTCCCTCAGGATTGCAACTGGGAGTCACTTCCTGGAACAGGACACAATTTCAGACACCCTGAAGCAACACTCAAGGTGGGTGAGGCAGGCTAAGAGCAGCTAGCACCTTGACAGTATGGCTTATGGCGGTGGTGATCAGAGTGGACAAGGGGCAGAAGCTGGCCCCAGGCCAACTAGAGGGCAACTCTGGGCAATATTGCCCTTCTCTGTAATGCTCTGGAGGCCAGGAAGGCTCGAGGAGGCCTTGGAATCACCATGTTAGCATGAATGGAGATGGAGGAACTGGCCAAGTGAGCCACCCTGGGAGAGGAACGATAGACACACCAGGGCCTGCAAAGCAGCAGGTAGGAGAAACGTCCAGGCAAGGGTTACACGCAGGACTGGCATGTTACAAACACTGGCAGCCATGGCTCTTCTTGCTCGATGCTCATAGGCAGGAGAATTCCAGGACTTTTCCCAACTCATTGCCAACAGTTTCTCAACGCTCAGCCAGAAGCCTAAGCAGGCAGGGTGTGGTGGCAGCTGACTCCCTGCCCACCACCGGGTGCCAATGCAGCGAGTGTGCCAAGGCAGGGCAGGAAGTCAGGTCCACAGAGCAGTGGTCACTATGGGTCGCTGTATGCTGCTCCTCGGAGCTGCCACCCAAAAGCTCTGCATAGTCTACCCGACCACATGAAACGGGTGGATGAAGGTGGAGAACCCATTGGCATTTGCACATTCCCACTGTCAACTCCCTGCAGTACATCAGAAGCCAGTGCCCGACGTCACGCCACCACACTTAGCATGCTCTCTTGTGCAGGCAGGAGGGCTCCTCTGACCCCCTCCATCACTCTCGTAGCCTAGGTTGGTGTGGAATTCATGATCCTCCTCACTGCCTCCCGGGTACCAGGAACTACGGGTCTGTGCCACCATGCCTGGCCTCTGTGGGTATTTATTTATGTATTAAGATGTATTAAATGCACAGTGTTCTGCCTACATGTGTATCTGCAGGCCAGCAGAGGGCACCAGATCTCATTATAGATGGTCATGCATGTCTTTGCTGGGACTGGAACTCAGGACCACTGGAAGAGCAATCAGCGCTCTTGACCTTTGAGTCATCTCTCCAGCCAGCCTCTATGTTTTTTGTTTTTTGTTTTGTTTTGGGTTTGGTTTTTTTCGAGACAGGGTTTCTCTGTGTAGCCCTGGCTGTCCTGGAACTCACTCTGTAGACTAGGCTGGCCTCGAACTCAGAAATCCACCTGCCTCTGCCTCCCGAATGCTGGGATTAAAGGCGTGCACCACCCCTGCCCAGCAGCCTCTGTGTTTTTTAAGGGCAGAGACTTCGTGGGCCCCCTCTTTCATGTGGCATGACAGCAGTTCTTTGTGTTTCCTAGAACTATCTAGAGCTTTTTATTCCCAAGCCTCAGTGAGATGAGTTTTCCTACATGAGGCAGGGACATTTTAAGCGGAGATGCGAGAAGCCTGAGGCTAGAGGGCTCAACCTGTCCACAAGGTGGCAAGGCTCTTGCTCTATTTGACTCTGTGATCCTGCCAGAATGTCTGTGGCCTTTTCCTCACCAGGGGGACAGACTAGCCTGAGACCTGGGAGGACTAGCCTGAGACCTAGGAGAGCAGCCTCCACCTGTCCAGTTGAATTCCTAAGGTCCTCCCATCCAGACAGGACGGACATCCTTCCACCCTGACCAGTGTCTGCAAGCCTGACACAGTTTTATCCACTCACCCAGGCAATATTTATGCAACTGTCCTAGGGGTGGGGCTGAACAGAGAACAAGAAAGACGAGAACTGTTTGTCATGTGCCATGGGGGAGAAAAAAAAAAAACAGACCGCAAAATAGATCAGGGCAGATGAGTGAAACAGGTCCAGGCAGAGGGAGGGCCCAGATGAGAAGCCTGCAGTTTAAAATAGAAAGGCCTGGAAGGGCCTTTTTTACGGGAAGATGAGAACTGTTTGTCATGTGCCATGGGGGAGAAAAAAAAAACAGACCGCAAAATAGATCAGGGCAGATGAGTGAAACAGGTCCAGGCAGAGGGAGGGCCCAGACGAGAAGCCTGTAGTTTAAAATAGAAAGGCCTGGAAGGGCCTTTTTTACGGGAAGCCGGGCCTCCAGCGGCCTCAGAAGGAGGTGAGGGAAGTTCTTGGCAGCGGGAACAGCAGGTGCAAAGGCTGGAACAGGAGTGAGCCTGGAGCCACGGACTTGGAAGGAGGCCTGCATGCCTAAAGAAGGCCCGAGGTGTGGGCTGTTGGCAGGTACCCCATAAGCACTGCAGCCTGGGCACTGCACTCTTGCGTGCCCACACACCAGAGGGAGTGCTTGGGACACTGCCTGCTGTGTTGAGTGCTGGCAGTGGGTGGAGTCCGAGAGCCACTGTGCAGAGAAGGACCACGGGTGTAGATGTAAGGATGCCAGGCAGGTAAAGCGATTAGACTCCAGAAAGAGTCCATTTTGTCACAGTCCAAGTCCCCGTATGAAATGTTGACCTTTAATGGGCCTGCTGGAATCATTATGTAATTCCCGTAATTGATTATGGGAACAAGGAAGGCCCCTAAGCCATTTTAACCCTCCTAGGTTCTTTCCAAGAGTAGAGGCTGATGAACCGGGCTGACCGCTCAGGAAGGAGGGAGGATTCTCCCGGCTGCCACCACACCCTCTAGAACAGGCCTCTGTGGGGAGACCAGATACCTGGCATCTCTCAACAGGTGATGGCGACTCTCACATCAGCCAATCAGACACGGGAGGAGGGAATGTGCTGGTCCTTCACCTTTGCACCTAAGCCCTGGTGTATATAAGGCCTTGCTTCTGTGGGAAGAGCTCAGATGACTGTGCCCGTCAGACCTGCTCCTCAGTTGCTGTTCAGCCCAGCCTAAGACTGAGCCTCCGACCATCACTGCTACAGGACAGGAAGGCAAATGCAGAGTCTGTCCCAGGAGAACCAGTCAGCATGCCAGAGGGAATGTGGACAGGTCAGGACAATGGACAGGTCAGGACAGGGCCCCAGCTGTTTTGAGGCAAAGAGGGGCTGTCATCTTCCTCCCTAAGGGTGGAGTTGGTGCCTGGTATGGGGGGAAATGAAGGGAATAGTTTGTCTCCTTGTGCTTGATTAAAGTGCCGGAACATTCTCCGGCTGTGGCATTCCCTCATAGAACCAGAGAGACTGGACGGGTGGGAGGAACGCTGGGATTTATAGTCGCACCTGCAGGTTACTGGGGTTGAATGGAGGGGAAAGCAGGTGTCTGGAGGCAGAGTTATAGTGAGTTAGGCCTGTTGTCAGCGGGAGGGATTCCCACTGATATTTCTGGGACCGAGAGATTGGATTTAAGAATACAAAGGGGACTGTCCTCCCCTCTTGGCTTAGTGACCCTCTGCTTGGCTGCTACATCTGTCCAGACTGCGCAAGTGTGTGTGTGTGTGTGTGTGTGTGTGTATGTGTGTGTGTGTGTACGCACGCTCATGTGTAAGAGAGTGTGTATATGTGTGCATGAGAGAGAGTGTATGTGTATAAGAGAGAGAGCGTGTGTGCTCACATGTGAGAGAGTGTGTGTATGTGTGTGTATAAGAGAGTGTGTGTGTGCTCATGTATAAGAAAGTATATATGTGTGTGAGAGTGTGTGTGTGTGCTCACATGTGAGAGAATGTGTATATATGTGCATGAGATTGAGAAAGTGTGTGTGTATGTGTCTGTATGAGAGAGAGGAAGAGTGTATGTGTGTGTACTCGTGTGTAAGAGAGCGTGTATATGTGTACATGAGAGAGAGTGTGTGTGTATACGAAAGAGAGAATGTGTGTGTGTGTGTGTATGTGTGTGTGTGTGTGTGTGTGTGTGGTGTTTTTCCTATCAGACAAAGCAAGCGGCTGAGTCCTGGGCTCTGAGAAGGCTGGCTGACGGGAAGGGTCTCCTAAGAGGAGGATGCATGCAGGAAGCTACTCTAGCGTTGGGCAGGGTGAGAAGATTCTAGAGCGCTGAGGCCCTGAGGGTACCAGATCTGGGGCAAATTTTCTATGTTGTTTGGACTCCCCCCATCTCTAACCTTATAAACCCAGTCCCCAGCCCCACTTTCTCTTTGTTTTCTGAGATCAAGTCTTGCTCTGCTGCCCAGGCTTAAGATTGTGAGTACTTCCCAAGCAGCTGGGACCCCACCCAGCTCATCCAGCTCTGTGTGTGTGTGTGTGTGCGCGTGTGTGTGTGCGCACACCCCAGGGCTTCACACACACTCAGTAAGTGCTCTTCTACTGAGCTGCACCCCAGTCTCAAGCAATGTTCTCCTGATTTGGGTTTTTGTTGTATTTTGTTTTCAATTTTGTGACAGAGTCTCTTGTAACCCAAATTAGCCTCAGATTTGATATGTAGCCCAGGTGGCCTAGAACTCTCACTCTTCCAGTTTCCACCTCTTAAGTTCTGGGTTGCGTCCCCTACCTAGCAAACTCTACCTAGCTCTCCAGCTGTATGAATTACCATGTGCTGATCAATAGTGAGCCACTCAGAGTGGCCTTGAAGGATGGCTTGCCTGAATCCACTTACACTCTCATCCTTGACTGGGTTTGGGGAGGCAGAGGTCTAGGGTAGAACTAGGATTTGAAGAGCCCTGACTCTACAGTTCACCTCAACAGCGGCCGGGTCAGCTCAAGGGGTTGTCCTTATGAAGAAAGAGGGAGTGAGAACAGTCATATTAGCTGATGCTCTCAGATCCACTGTGGCCACTAGGAACAAGTTCTGGAAGGCTCCAGAAACCCTCAGAGACCTGAGCACCTGAGCACCCTTTTCTCTAGCCTTGGAGCTCAGGACCTCCCAGAGGCCCAGGTATCTGGAGCACATGAGTTTAGGCTGCAGGCTAGGTGTGGCTATTGGCATCTGCTGGCATCCAGAGTCCTGATGTAGTGATTTATGGGTGAATAACATAAGTGTGATTTGCTACAAATGAATTAATATCCAATGAGCCCTTGTTTTGGGGTCATTTGATACCAATTCAATCACGGAACTGTTGATCCTGCCAGGGAAAGGGCACAATTCAGGGACTCCTACAATGTCTGCCTCTGCAGTTCAGGTAGGGTCAGGCTCTGAGTTTGTTTAAGTGGATGTCTCTGGAGAGGCCTGGGGAAACACACTCTGCACTTCTATACTGTGTGGGAAGGGAGAGAATCCTGTCCTGACAGTGACACGTTCCCGACTACGGCAGTTCTGGGCAACCATCCCCTCTCTTGTGACTTGTCCAGAACTTGCCCCACCGTAGCCAGCATCTGTTGTCCTCTGGTACTTTCCCACCCTCTGAGACAGAAGCACATGTTAGCAGAGAACACCTTCTCTTGGAGCTGAGACAAACATCTAAAAAGGAAATGTCTCTCTCTCTTGGTGGGGACACTGCAGAAGGGGCAGGGAGGTAGACTCCGCCCACTGTGTTCCTCTTCTGGTGGGCAGGGAGCAGGAGGATGGCAGCCCAAGTCTCTCTGCCCTGGGACCCTCCTGTCGTGGCAGTGAGGCGCTCCAGGCTGGTTTCAGGGCAGCCAGCCACTCCCCATGCCTCCGCCCCGGTTGTTTCCCTTTTTCTAACTTTACAGCTGCTTCCCCTCCTCTGCCTTTTAAACTTAAATTTCCCCCATTTTAAAAATCTATTTACCTGTGTGCTGTCAGCATTAGTCCCACTGTGTGCTGTCAGCATTTGTCTTAGTTTCACATGTTGTATTTGACACTGACTCAAGGTAGCTGTGTTCACTCATGCTCCTGACATGTAAGAACAGGTAAGGGGAACCCCCATGATGACTTGCAGGTAATCCTGGGGGGGAGGGTCTCTGGTCAGGTGAAGGGATCTGAGATTCTGCTACGAGGAAGCAGGGGAATGAGAAAGAAGAAGCTGGGACCCAGGGTCCTGAGGACAGACACGTACATAGTCCCTACTAGAGAAGAGGTCAGGGTCTGGCACAAGAGGAACCAGGCGCGGGTGAGAAGGGGTCAGGCTGATGAAGACCCTGGCCAGGAAAAGAAGGGAGAGGGGTAGAGGAAGGACGAGGAGGAAGGGAAGGTGGTGGGGAGAGACAGAGGACGGGGGGGGGGAGCAGAGGGGAGCAGAAGCAGGGGAAAAGGAGGGGGAGGCTGCCAGTGTCCCACACACTGAAGACAGTATCCCCTAGCTTCAGATCAGAGGACTGGCCAGATCACAGTCACAGAGGGAGCTCCTCAAGCCCCACTCTCTTCCTGGATCCTGTCAGGGACCTGAGACTAAACTAGGCTGAGCATAATGTCTCTGGTAGCTCTGAGCTCTCTCTCTCTCTCTCTCTCTCTCTCTCTCTCTCTCTCTCTCTCTCTCTCTCTCTCTCCCTCTCTCTCTCTCTCTCCTCTCTCTCCTCTCTCTCCTCTCTCTTTCTCTTCAAGACAACAGTTTCTCTGAGTAGTCCAGGGTGTTTTGAAACTCACTCTGTAGACCAGGCTGCCTCTGCCTCTGCCTCTGCCTTTGCCTCTGCCGGGATTAAAGGTGTGCACTACCACCCTCCTTCCTTCCTTCCTTCCTTCCTTCCTTCCTTCCTTCCTTCCTTCCTTCCTTCCTTCCTTCCTTCCTTTCTTCCTTTCTTTCTTTCTCATTAGCAGCTTTACTGACCTATTTCCCAAGCCCCATAATTCACCCATTCTGGTGTGCAGTTTAGTGGCTTTGGCGTCTTTACAAACATGCAAGCACCCCATATGCACATCAGATGGAATGTGGGGGACCAGAGGTTCCCCCAGCCAATTATATCAGAGCTAGCTTCAGGTGCATGGGTTCCCAGTCCAACGCTGGGCTGGTTGCTCAGCTATCATTGTCTACAATTTTTAAAAAAGATTTTATGTAATTTAAGTATATGGGTACACCACCGTGTTTTCAGACACACCAGAAGAGGGCGTTGGATGCCCATTACAGATGGTTGTCAGCAGTCAGTGCCCTTAGCTGCAAAGCCATCTCTCCAGGCCCTGTCTACAATTTTTTAAAATAATTTTTATTTTATTTTATGTGCATTGGTGTGAGGTGTCAGATCTCTTGGAACTTGAGCCACAGACAGTTGTGAGCTGCTATATGGGTGCTGGGAATTAAACCCAGGTCCTTTGGAAGAGCAGACAGTGTTCCTTAACCACTGAGCCATCTCTCCAGCTCTTTTTTTTTTTTGGTTTTTCGAGACAGGGTTTCTCTGTGTAGCCCTCGCTGTCCTGGAACTCACTCTGTAGACCAGACTGGCCTCGAACTCAGAAATCCGCCTGCCTCTGCCTCCCAAGTGCTGGAATTAAAGGTGTGCACCACCACTGCCCGGCGAGACAGAGTTTTACTGTATAGATCCGGCCATTCTGAAACTCATTCTATAGACTAGGCCAGCCTCAAATTCACAGAGCTCTGCCTTCTTCTGTCTCCTGAGTGCTGGGAGTCACCACACCCACCAGGCTCCAGATGTGTCTGAGGCCACTTTGGGAATGACTGCCCCATGCTTTTCCGAGTCTCTGTGTTGCTAGCAATCTCCCTGGGAGTTTGACCTGGCACCCCAAGTCTCACTTCTCTCTCCCCTGGTCAATACCTCTCCTCTCCTTCTTGAAAGAACTAGTCACTCTAGAGAGCTCGCCAACTCACCTGTGAAAACTCACTTCCGGCAAGCCCACTCTCACAGGTCCTTTGGGGATGCGACCTGAAATACCTTACTTTCCAAGCTGGGCTCAGCTGTTAACCAGGAGTGAGCTGGTGGAGCTCGTGACTGCTCTCTGCTCATCCCCACATGACCCTCTTCCTTGCGACAGCTCTGGCATGCCCACCTGCTCTCCAGAGTTCTCTCTGCATGAGGAAGTTCAGGGGAAAGGTGATCATGGAGCCTGGTTGCTGACCAGCCTGTGAACATGGCAATGACACCTGCTCACCCTCTCTAGTGTGGTGGGGTTCTCAAGCTCCATCCAGAGCCTGCTTGCTCTAAGGAACTGAGGAAGGCATGAGTCAGAGCTGTCTGCATCAATTTCTGAACTCGATCTTTTATTGTCTCTTCCCGCTCGCTATAGTCTTTGGCGCTGGACTTTGAGTTTTGGATCAGGTCACATGGTTTAAAGTAACTTCACAGCCTTTCCTGCCTGGCCTTGCCCACCACAGCCTGTGGAGAAAGAACCATTGGCAGCACACCAGCCAGATTGGGAGACATCAGACTCCAGCCAGCTACAAGGAGGCCCTGAAGAAGCAACCCTGGGCACCTCTGGTGAGTAACTCACTAGAGCCATTGTCCCAGCATGGTTCATTAGCTGCTCCTCAAGAAACAGGTCACCTGAGCTCATGGTTTGGGGGATCAGTCTTTCACTTGTGGAATGTGTGCCAGTGGGAACGTGATCTGCTCGCACTGACTGCATCCACAGACAGGAAGCAGAGAGATGCAGGCTGCTGTTCAGCTGGCTTCCCCCTCTTCACTCAGTCTGGAATGGGAGTCCACAGACATGCATAGAGATATTTTTCTTTTTAGATGCTTCTAAGTACAGTCAAGCTGATGATCAAGATTAGCTGTCCCAGGTGAACTGGGTGTTGTTCACAGAGATACCCCAGCCATCACTTTCTGTTTGTTACCACCAAGGTTGGCTTCCTGTGGTTGGGGGGATCTTCAGAGCACAGATCTGGGAGGCCAGGCTTTGGGTTCAAATGAAAAGAATCAAACCATGGCGCTCTGTGGATCTGAGACTGCTCGCACCCATGCTTAGAGACGCACACGGATGTCGGCAGGGCTGTGCGTGTGATGCAGAAACTTAGAGTGGCCAATGTCCATCCACAGAGCATTGCTGGGGCAACGACTTTGAGTGGATGGCTGTGAGTTGGTCTTCCACAAGGCAGAAGCCAGCTACCACAGACACTGTAGCAACCATTATAAAATGGCTAAAGATTGGGGAGCTCTGTAGTGGGGAGCCCTTTCCAGCCCCCTCCTCGGGCTGAAAGCTGGTGGGTTTTGTTTGTTTAATAAGGCCCAGGCTGCATATGCCTTTTATGCAGCTACCTTGATCCTCCCTCTGACTCCTGACTGGCAAATCAGTCCTGGGGAGGTGCTCCGGCCAGTCCTGTCCCCAGTGACCCTCTCTGCCCTTAGAACAGCAGCACACCGCCAGCTGCAGGACACAGCATCCCACTCTAAAGTCCATTCACTCCAGGACGATGACAACGACTCTGTGTGTGTGCGAATGTGTGCGTGTGTTGTTGTTGTTGTTGAGGATGGAGCCCACACCCAGCACCTCAGCGGTGCTCGGTGAATACCATAGCGCTGAGCTTGTGCTTCCAGATCCTGACCGGTTTTTATTGTCCTCTTGGGTTGGTGAAGTCCCCAGGCCATGACGTGGCTTACTGACACCAGGTGAAGCTGCCTGCCTGCCAGAGGTGAGGGGTGGGGGTGGGGACAGGGAGTGGGAGGTGAGCCTAGTGTTGCTACAGGGTGCTCCTCTGACTCTCCCAGTTGGATGTTGTTTCTCTACCAGCAGTGTGGACCCAAGAGGGCTGGAGTAGAAACACCCCCCCCCCCGGCCTCAGACGCCCAAGCACAGTCTTCGATTGCACCCCTATCCCGGCCTCTCAGAGTCCAGGTATGGCAGAACTGTGCCGCATGGATTCCACACTGACTGCTCTGGATGAGGAGAAGCTCTGGGATATGCTGGAGGGTCACCGATGCAGGATCGTGCAGAGCATCTGCCCCAGCCGGCTCACCCCCTACCTGCGCCAGGCCAAGGTGCTGGGCCAACTGGATGAGGAGGAGATCCTCCATAGCTCCCGATTCACCAACAGTGCCATGAGAGTTGGTAAGTCTGTAGCCATTAGCCCCTCCTTGAGTCACTGGGGTTACAGCCGGGCTCTTCCGACCTAGCAGCTCAACAAGGCTTGTGCTAAGGCAGTGGGGTGGGGGAGAGCTTCAACACCAAGGGTAGCTGTTATCCCAACATTCCAAGTGACTGAGACAGGAGGATGGCTACAAGTTCAAGGCCAGTCTAAACTGCACTGTGAGATCCTATCAAAGCAGGGGAGGAAATGTAGAAACCTTGCCAGCGTACACAAAGCAGTGAGCTAGAGCCCCAGTGCCACACAAACCAGGAGGTGTGCACCCATAACCTAGGCATTGTGGGGCACACCTGTAACCCAGGCATTGTGGGGTGCACCCGTAACCCAGGCACTGTGGGGTGCACCAGTAACCCAGGCATTGTGGGGCACACCTGTAACCCAGGCATTGTGGAGTGCACCCGTAACCCAGGCATTGTGGGGCACACCTGTAACCCAGGCTTTGTGAGGTGCACCCGTAACCCAGGCATTGTGGGGCACACCTGTAACCCAGGCATTGTGGGGCACACCTGTAACCCAGGCATTGTGGAGTGCACCCGTAACCCAGGCATTGTGGGGTGCACCCGTAACCCAGGCATTGTGGGGTGCACCTGTAACCCCGGCATTGTGGGGCACACCTGTAACCCAGGCATTGTGGGGTGCACCTGTAACCCAGGCATTGTGGGGTGCACCTGTAACCCAGGCATTGTGGGGCACACCTGTAACCCAGGCATTGTGGGGTACACCTGTAACCCAGGCATTGTGGGGTATACCTGTAACCCAGGCATTGTGGGGCACACCTGTAACCCAGGCATTGTGGGGTATACCTGTAACCCAGAACTTGGGAGGTGGAAGCAGGAAGATCAGAAGTTTAAGGATATCTTCAGCTCTGTATCAAGAAGTTCTAGGCAGCCTGGGGCATTTAAGGCCCTATCTCAAAATAACCTCTGCAACCAAAGCATCAAGACAACCAAAGTTTCCTACGTCCTGGATACTGAGTTAGTCCCCTAACAAAGTCCCAGCAAACAGCAATAACGATGCTGTTTAAAACAAGCGTGGTAGGACCGCAGTGTAGCTCAGTGGTCGAGCACACTCTCAGCAGGCACGAGGCCCTGACTTCCATCCAAGCTCCAAGAGAAACCCCCCCCCCCACACACACACAGAGGGATTTGTGCGCTCAGTTCTGCAGCCTAGAAGTCTTGCATGTGGTGTGAACAGGGCTATGACCCCACTGCAGGCTCTGTGAGGACATTTCCTGCCTTTCAGCTCTCTCCAGGAAACGCTGGGCATGTGGTCTGGTTACTCCAGCTCAGCCTCCGTGCTCACACGCTTGGTGCCTGTGTTTTCCTCTTCTTGTAAGCACACTTGGAGTTGGAATGTGGCCCCCTTTACCTTCTCTTTCTTTTAACTTTTAAATTTAATTTTTTGATTGAGATGTTGCATGCACACTTGCTATGTAGCTAAGGATGAACGTGAGTTTCAATCCGCCTGTCTCTGCTTCCCAGGAGCCAGGATGACAGGTGTGACCTGGTTCTCGTCCATGTAGTCCTGGGGACTGAAGCCAGGGCTCTGTGCATGCTGTGCAAGCATGCTACCAACTGAGCTGCACCCCCAGCCTCAGGACAGTCTGACCTTGAGATCTGTCACCTAGTTACATCTACAAAGATCATTTGTCCAAAAGGCAAAAGCTCACACAGGCACTGTCTTACTTGGATGTCTGTTGCTGTGATAGACCATGGCAAAGAGCAACTCGGGGAGGAAAGGGTTTATTTGGCTTACACATCCGAACCACTGTCAGTCATTGAGGGAGCCCAAAGCAGGAGCGGAAGCAGAGGCCACGGACGATGCTACTCACTGGCTTGTTCCGCATGGGTTTCTCTGTTTTCTCTCTTATACACCTCAGGACCACCTGCCAGAGGTGGCTTCATCCACAGTGGCCGAGGTCCTTCTATATCTGTCATTAATCAAGGCAAGGTCCCGAAGGCTTGCACACAGACCAGTATAATGGGGACACTTCCTCAAGTGACATTCCCTCTTCCTTGATGACTCTAGTGTCTTGGGTTGACAAAAACTAACCAGGACTGGTAGGTTTGGGGGTGCCATATCTTGGGGATGTCTTTGCAGTGTGTTCTTCTGGTCTGGCAGGCAGTATCTTCTCACTTGGAAGTGACTGTGCCACTGAGGGTTAGTGGGTGAAGCGCCCTTGACAAAATGCTTATGTAAATGCAGGCCATAGAGGCCAGGTGACAGGTGGCAAGTATTGATGTCACAGTGTATATGCACTGATCTAGAGTATTGAGGAGATTGATCTGCAAAAGGTTGGTGTTCTCTACACACATACACACACACACACACACACACACATGCACGCATGCACGTGTGCACATACACATGCACACAGACACACACATGCACACACATTCACACACACATACATACACACACATGCATGAGTGCACATGTACACACATACACACAGACAAACACATGCACACACATGCACACAAACACACACACACGCACATGCACACCAGAGAGACAGAGATAGAGAGACAGAGAAAGAGACAGAGAGAGAGGGAGACAGAGAGACAGAAAAAGAGAGACAGAGAGAGGGAGCGACAGAGAAAGACAGAGAGAGTAGAGAGAGAAGACAGCGCTCAGGATTGTAAGATTATGCATCTGCGCATGTCCCTTTATACCCAGCTCACAGAAGAGCGTTTTCTTGCCCCTAGTAGGGATCCAGTCTGGATCTTGCCTCAAATTGGTAATGCATGGATAAGGGTAGGGTACAGAGCCTGCGCCTCCTGCCAGGGATCCCAGAGAACTCCAACCCCCAGCTGGCCACACACTTTGGTGGCTCAGTCTCTCTCTCTCTCTCTCTCTCTCTCTCTCTCTCTCTCTCTCTCTCTCTCTCTCAAGGGCACTTGCTGGATCTGCTGAAGGCCCGAGGGAAGAACGGCGCCATTGCCTTCCTGGAAAGCCTAAAGTTCCACAACCCTGATGTCTACACCCTGGTCACTGGGCTGCAGTCTGACATCGACTTCAGCACCTTCAGCGGTGAGAGCCAGATGGCCAGATCAGAGCCCTACCGACTGCAGCACTCCCTCCCAGCTATGGCCTCTGGCCCTGGGCCTGGCACCATCCCAACTCACTGCACTGGGAGAGGGGAGGGAGGAAGAAACCTCTGGACTTGGGTGCCTCAAGGCCCATCTTTAAGAGCCTGTACAATGAGGAGACTCTGGGGGGGCCGCCATGCACTCCAGAAGTGAAGGGCTGACGACATTCATGCTGTTTAAGGAGAAGTCTAGTTCTCTCTTCCCAGGGTCGGGGGCAGAGAAGCTAAGACTTCTGCAGAAACGCACAGTCATGCAGTAAAGGCTTAGCCTGTGTGGTGGGGATGTGCGGTTGTGTTCAGGAGCTGACAGACTCTGGCCTTTCCCAGGGAGCTGTGGAAAGATTTGGGTGTTAAAAGAGCAGAACTCTCGGGGAACTCAAAGCAGCAGCTAATAAGCCATCTGTTCTGGGTCGGTGCGAAAGACGCATTCATGTGAGTTCCGTCAGGAGACTTATGTCTCTGCTGTTTTCCTTGGAGTTCCACGGAAATTGCTAACTTTGAATACAGTCAGCTAGCTCATAAGAGGGCGGGGCTGGAGGAGAGTGGCAGAGTCTCGCAAGGTGACAGAGAGAATCATCACCCATCTGCAGGTCTCATGGAGACATCCAAGCTGACCGAGTGTCTGGCTGGGGCCATCAGCAGCCTGCAGGAGGAGCTGGCCCAGGAGAAGACACAGAAGGAGGTTCTGCTCCGGAGATGCCAGCAGCTGAAGGAGCGCCTGGGCTTGGCTGAGGCCCATGCAGAGGGTTTGCGCCAGCTGGAGGCCGACCACAGCCGCATGAAACGTGAGGTCAGCACCCACTTCCACGAGGTCCTGAAGCTGAAGGACGAGATGCTGAACCTGTCACTACACTACAGCAATGCACTCCGAGAGAAGGAGCTGGCTGCCACACGCTGCCATAGCCTGCAGGAGGAGGTACCGTCCCCGAGGGCTCACTAGCCAGCTGTTGAGGGAGCTGCACAGCCAGCCTCTACCTCAACCCGCAGACTTCCTGGGTTTGCCTTATGGGTGCTTCCTTCCATGAATGCCAGACCAACATAGGGATCCAGGTTTCTCTAGGGCCTCTGACCAAAAGAGTAGAGGCTAGTGTGATCTGGCTGGGTAGTTTGGGGGTTCAGGACGCCGGATACACACAGACTCCTGGACCCGGAAGGTTACCACAGAAAATTCTGCTTGGCTGAAGGATCCAGTTCCTGTGGCTCTCAGCATCCCCAGCCCTCATTGGCTTGACTTCGCTGGTTTGGTGGTGGTGCTATTTATGAGTCCACATTCTCTTCATCAGAGGGATGAGGGTGGTGAAACCAGGGGCCCTAGTGGCCATCAGTCTGATTGTAGAGATGGGAACTGGTACCAGGCCCCCTTGGTCTGCTCCCAGGGACCTAAGCCACTAGTTTAAGCACTGAGCCTCATCTGTGTAGCAAAGTAAAGCTAAGGTGCTTTCTCTGAAGAGCTGGCTCAGTGGCTGCAACAGTTACTCTTCTGTTGCAGGAATGAAACATTATGGCCAAGAGAAACATAGAAGGAAGGGTTTGCCTGGGCTGTGGCTCCAGAAGGGTAACAGTCTATCACAGCAGGGAAGAGCGCAGCAGGGAGTGAGGGCGGCACACAGGCTGGCGGCCAGGGCAGGAAGCTGACAGGGCATAGCCTCGACTACAAACACGGAGCAAAGAGAGACCGGGAGTGAAGCAAGGCTCTGTACCCCAAAAGCCTGCCTCTATTGACACACCTCCAGCCCTGCACCTCCTAACCTCCCCAAACGCCACCACCAACTGGGACCCAGTGTTCAAACACCTGAGCCAAAGGGGACACTTAGCATTCAAACTGTCATAGTGGCTAAGACTGCACACTGTTTTTCCAGAAGATCCAAGTTCAGGTCCCCAAACCCATATTGGGCAGCTTATAACTCCAGCTCCAGGGGGAATCTAATGCCTCTGTAGGCCACTGCGGTCACGTGCACATGTCCGCACAGAGATACACACTCATACGTGTAATTTAAAATAAAATAAATATTATTAAATGCCCCTTTTTCTCGCCAGGGTCTGGGGCTGCTCAGGAGGTGAACTCATGTACGGTGCCTTTGAAGCTCAGGGTTGAGGCTCTCCGCATACCTGCAACAGCAGCAGCAAGGATGGGCAAGCTGCATCCGGCCAAGACTTAGTGGGGAAACCTTTCCCATGATCCTCTTCCCGCTTCCTCCCACACAGCTCTACCTGGTGAAGCAGGAGCTCCAGCGAGCAAGCCTTGTGTCTTCGTGTGAAAGAGAATCTCGAGAGAGATCCCTGAAGATGGCCAGCGACCTAGAGCCTGAGGGAGAGGAACTGAATCGGCTTAAAGAGGAGAACGAGAAACTCCGCTCGATGACTTTCAGCCTGGTAGGTCTTGGTCCCTTGGGAGGCCAGATGTTTCCTGCTGATCTGGAAAGACCTTGTCTTTAGCGTCAGTGGATGCCGATGGGCTGGGAGACTCTCTCACGGGTGGTTTTGCTAAAGTAAGGCTCATGCCAACCGCTTGTCTTATCTTAGGCAGACCTTGAACTCATGATCTTCCTGCCTCAGTACCCTGGCATGATAGACCTGCACCACCAGGTCAGGTTATGCAATCCCCTCTCATTCCTTCCTGCCTCCCTCTTCCCACCCACCCAGATGGTGACAGCATTAAAAGTCTTGTCCCTGGATTAGCTTGCTCTATGGGCCAATTTACTGAGACCACACGGAGCTGCAATAGAAATGGCCACTTGTAACAATGGGCTCTGCGGGGTGGGGTGACATGCCTGCAATCTCAGCACGGAATCCAGAGGCACGTGATATTTTAGCTAAAATAAAATAAAAGGCTGAAGAAACTGTAGGGATATGGAAAATGAATCTGTTCTGCCCTTAAGACTTTCTGCATCCTGTTCACCATGACTTCCTAGAGCCTAGGAGCTGGGGACATTGACGCCCTGGAATTCTGAGAATTCTTTACTTTCTCCGGCTGATTCCATTTTCTTTCTTTTCTTTTCTTTCTTTCTTTTTTTTGGGGGGGGTGGTGGTGGTGGTGGTGGTGGTGGTGGTGGTGGTGGTGGTGGTTGTTCAAGACAGGGTTCTCTGTGTAGCCCTGGCTGTCCTAGAACTAGCTCTGTAGACCAGGCTGGCCTTGAACTCAGAGCTCCACCTGCCTCTGCCACTACCACCCAGCTCCCTTTGATTCCTTTTAATTAAAAAAAAATTAATGGGTATGAGGAGTACGGGAGAGATGGCTCAGCGATTAAGAGCACTTGCTGCTCTTGCGGTTGGCCAAGGTTTACTTCCCTGCACCCACAGGGCAGTTTATAGCCATGTGTAACTTCAGTTCCGTGCCCCCTTCTGGCCTCTACAGGCATTGCACCCACATGGTACACATATATGCATATCTTCCTTGGGGATGGGGCATGGCTCAGGGTGAACTGTGTGTTACATTCGTTCTTCACTAGGTGGAGAAGGACATTCTGGAACAGAGCCTGGATGAGGCCCGGGAGAGCAAGCAAGAGTTGGTGGACCGCATCCACTCACTCCGAGAGAGAGCAGTGGCTGCGGAGAGACAGCAGAAGCAGGTGAAGCCGTGGTGTCCTTCCGTGGAGTCACAACATTTTGAGGGACAGACAGACAGACAGACAGATTCACTCAATCACCAACACAGTCTGACTAACTTTGTTATGTCAACCCATAGCCCAGACCTCATAGTCAGGCAATCAATGGAGAAACCTCTGGAGTGTGTCAAAGGCTTAGGGGCCCTAGAGCCCAGAATTTAGACAAGGGAAGACAGAGAGAAAAGAAGGGAAGGAGAGAATGAGCCAGGGGGAAATTGCTTGTGTATTTTGAGCCATTAAACAGCATGAAATTCTGCACACGTGCCTGCACAATTGCTGACTACATCCAGTGTGATTGACTCTGTGGCTCTGTAGACTCTCTCTAAACCCTTTCCTCACTTGCCCTCCAAGCCCCTGCCTCCCTCCCCCCCATCCCCACTCATCCCTTCCCACCAAAGCTCTCAGAGCCAATGAGCACTGTGGGTATGCTCCTGCTCTACAGTACTGGGAGGAGAAGGAACAGACCCTACTCCAGTTCCGGAAGACCCAGGTGGACTGTGAACTATACAGAGAAAAGATGACCATGCTTCAGGGCCAGGTGGCGGAGCTGCAGAAGGAACGTGACCAGGTATCCTAAGCTTTGGGAGACAGACCCCAAGAGGGGAGGATGCAGGCATCTGCCCTCGCTGGCACAGAGCAGGATGATTACACCCTCTACAGTGCCCCCTGTTGGTGTGTGGATGAGGCTCAGAGCTGCTGACTCAAAGGGTGGGATTCAAACTTCAGGGATTCTTTCCTTGGTCCATGGGAGCTTCCTCACTCCCCTGCAACGCACTGACACAGGCTCTCTGTCAGTCTCCCTGCCCTTGTTCCTGACACGAGACATAGACTATCCATCCCAGATATGGGTTTTATTAAAACATAGTAGGTTTGCTTATTCGGTGTGAGTCCTGGTTATGCACACTGGATGGATTCACGGTAAGTGCCTACAGCATGGGGGTGTCTTTTGAAGCTCAGATGCCTGTCTCTCCTGTCTTGGCTACAGGCGTACACAGCAAGGGACAGGGCCCAGATGGAGATTTCTCAGCGGCTGGTGGAGAAGGATGCCCTTCGCAGGAGAGTGTTCGAACTGACGGAACAGGTCTGCGAGCTGCGTACTCAGCTGCGCAGGCTGCAGGCAGAGGCCCCAGGAGGAGTGAGTGCCCCACCCCAAGAGTGGGAGGCTGGATAGTGGGCCGCACGGATGATGGAACAGTGATGCACAGGAAATGTTAACTGAACTGGGTAGATGAGGACAGAGCCCACACTGTCCTCCACAGCGCTGTCTGCCTCTTCACTGTGGGGCTGTGAAGCACGGAGCGCACAGGGCAGGACCAGCTTGCTTCTGGTTCTCTTCATGTTGATATGACTGTGTTATAGAAAGGGAAACTTAGGGGAAGGGTCTGGGACCAGGAAATCTGGGCGTGTTATGACAGCAGAGGCATCAACATGTCCACTCTGTAGACATGATTTCCCCAAAGTCAAAACTCCAGGAGCTGAGTGACACAGACGCTCTGGTGAGGGACCCGTGTGCTTGAGAGCTGTGTCACAAAGCCTGCTTGGTCCCTTGGGCAGCATGGGTCAGATTCCCTGAGTGGGCAAGACTGCTTAAGTAGCCATGGTCCAGGAGGGAGGCCCAGTCAGAGTCTCTTCCTTGTCCCACCTCTTCCTGTGTGCTCACGTGAATATGTGAGCGCATGTACAAGTGTGTGTGCATGTGTGTGTGTGGTCTCATGCCACACATGTAAAGAAGTAATCTGCTACTAAATGAAATACAGCCCCAGGCCTCCTCCAACCTTTTCAAAAAACCTTTTTATTTTGAACTCATTAAGTTGCTCAGTCTAGCCTTGAACCTGTAACCCTGCCTCCTCAGTCTCCTGAATGGCTGAGTGTACAGGCCTGGGCCACCAGGCCCAGCTTATGATATATATATATATATATATATATATACAAACATAAATGAATGCATAATACATATGCATACACCAGCAAAATGGCTTAAGTAACAGCGCTTGGGACCAAGCCTGATGACCTTAGCTCAGCCCCACGATCCACAGGGTACAGGGAGGGAGAGAACCAACTCCTGCAAGTTGTCGTCTTCACAGGCGTACCATGGCATGTGTGTGCACACATGCACACACATGAAGTAAATATAATCTGCACATGCTATTGGTAATATCTGTGTCTATATATGCATATATGTGTGAACACATACCTATTTTAGGCACGTGTGTGTGTGTGTGTGTCCATTCACAGAAAAAAAGACTGGAAGGGCGGACACCAAAATGCTAAGGGCACACGCACATGCGTGTGTGTGTGTGTGTGTGTGTGTGTGTGTGTGTGTGTGTGTGTGTACTTTTATGGGTATGTATGTGAGCACATGAATATACACCACATCCCTGGAGACCAGAAGAGGGCACCAAAGCCCCTGGACCTGGAGTGACAGATGGTTGTGAGCTGCTACGTGGGTGCTGGGAAGAGAACCTGGTCCTCTGCAAGAGGAGGCCTGTTCCTAACCACTGGGCTGTCTCTCCGACTGTAACTGCTCGCTTTGGGTTCGGGGTGCGTTCAATGTCATCTTCTTCCCGTCTCTAACTGCTTCTTCACCCACCCTCATTTTCTCTGTAGCATGTAAATACATACACATCTATGCACATACACATACATTACTCAGTTTATTATCGTTAAACCTGGCACACAACATATATTCTCTAGATTCTCAGCAAGACTGAAATGCACTATTCTCAAGCCAGCTGGGTCTCTTCTCTTTGGCGGGTAACAACTGAGAGTCTAGGAGACACCAGCATTTCAACCAGAAGTTAAGATGAGAACCTGTCCAAGCGGGGGTACTCAGGGGAAAGTTCCTTGAGCTAAGGAGACATCTGGCCTCTTTGGAAGCCCAAGCAGGAAGCCGGAGCCAGGGAACTCTGCCTCCGGGGGAAGCAGCGGCTCGTGCGGATGCATGCTGTGTGCCCACCAGATGATAGTGACTGCAGCTTCCTCAGCTCCCTCAGCTCCACAGAGGTATGTGCTCCTGACCCCTGACCGTGACCCCTGTCCCCTGACCCCCGACCCTGACCCTGCCCTCTGCTGGATTCAGCCCAACATACCATCAGGGCTAAGATGTCTCCGGAAACGTTATTCCCATAGAGAAGATTTGATACCATTGAGTGTTTCAAACAGCAAATCCACTCCCTCATGGTTCTGGGAGCTAGAAACCTAAAATCAAGGTGCCAAAGGGGCCACACTCCCAGTGACCTTGGAGGAGGGCCTGTTCTATTTCTCCAGCTTCACTTTCCCAACAATCCTTGGTCTGCAGTCACGTCTCTCCGATCTCTACCTCCGTCATCCTGTGGAGTTCTCCAGAGCTCCTTGTGTTGGATCTCAACCTTCCTAACACTTTAATGCAGTTCTATTTTCATTGCTACTTTATAACTGTAGTTTTGCTACCGTTGTGAATTGTAATGTAAATTTGTAGACAGAGGTTTGCCAATGGCACTGAGACCCACAGGTTGAGAACCACTGGCTTAGAGGGTGTATCAGGCAGTTTCCCTGAGATTATTAACTAAAATGGAAAAAGGTTACTTGTGTTCACAGTTTAAAGGTTTCTCCCACAGATGCTCAGACCATCACTTCAGGCCTGTGGTGAGGCAAAACTTCCCAGCACAGCAGCTGGAAGAGCAGAGAGAAAGACAGAAAGACAGAGACAGAGACAAATAGAGAGACGGAGAGAGAGACGGAGAGACAGAGAGAGGGGGGCAGAGACAGGGACAGACAAAGAGACACAGAAAGAGAGAGAAACAGTATAATGCAGGGGATGGGTACCTGGCGGGCCCATGTCAAGATGCCCCTGAGACATCGTGCCATGCAACAGATCTGGTATAAGAGGGTTTGTCTGGGGGAGGGAAAGGGAGTAAGGATGTAAAGAAGGGGTAGAGGCAGACAGACAGGAGCAGAGCCACGAGGGCAGAGAAGCAGGGACAGAGAAAGACAGAAAGAGAGAGGGAGGAGAGAGGGAGACAGAGAGAGGGGGAGAGGGAGAGAAGAGAGTGAGACAGAGAGAAAGGAGGGAGAGAGGGGGTGGGAGAGAGAGAAAGGAAGGAGAGAGAGGGAGAGAGAAGGAGAAAGAGAGGGAGAGAGAAGGGAGGGAGGGAGAGAGTCAGAGAGACAGAGAAAGGAGGGAGAGAGGGAGTGGGAGAGAGAGAAAGAAGGGAGAGAGAGGGAGAGAGAGGGGAAGAGAGAAGGGAGGGAGAGGGGGAGAAGGAGAGAGGGGGAGGGAGGGAGGGAGAGAGAGGGGGAGGGAGAGAAAGAAAGAGAGGAAGAAGGAGAAAGGGAGAGTGCATAACTGGGGTGTCAAGCAGTCCTGGCAGCTGCAGATAATGGCAGCAGGTGATGAGTTAAGTTGTTGCTAAGTCATTGCTGGGGGAGCCTAGGGGAATCACCTGTAAGCTAGCAGAAACAGAGAGGGAGACACAGACAGACAGACAGACAGACAGGACTTGACTTAATATCTCCTGCAGGGACACCCCAGTGACCTAACTTCCTTCCATAGGCCTCCTCTTAAAGTATCAATTACCTAACAGCACCACACCCACAGACAAAGCCTTCAACACATAATCTTAGGGACATTTAAAAATCTAAACGGCACCAGGAAGATACCGACGATCTGCAGCCCGCTCTGACACAGTGTGACATCTTAGCTCGATTTCACCTGTGAAGCCCCTACTTTCAAACGAGGTCACATTCAGAAGTTGTCTGGGGACCTGGATTTCAGGAGACGCCATTCCACCCAGCTCGACTCTGGGTCTCATATTCCAGGGTGTTCAGAGTATTATGGTAGTGTTGGACCAGGGATGAGGGGATGAGAGGCAGGTCCCCTTGCCACCTCCTGAGGCGGGTTTCATGCTCCCTTCCTAGATGACCCCAGCAGTGTCCCCCCACAGTCCAGGCAGCTCCAGAGAAGCCAGGTTATATGCACTTGCTCATTGGCTCTTGGAAAACTGGGGACAGAGAGGGAGACTCCACATTCCAACCAGAACCCCAGAGGCCAATCAAAATCACATCTTCTGGTTCCTCATCATGCTCACTGCCCAAAAACAAGGGCAGTGTTTCCTTTGGGGTTGTGGCCAGGATGGGAAGGAACCTTAGGGATGCAGCACTGACTCCCAATTTGCCTCCCTCTCAAATACTTGAGTGGGATCACCTCCCCTGTGTAGCCCTCCCCCACACTCTGGGATGTGGCTATCTTAGCTCTGACTCCCTCCCACAGTGCCAGATCTGTTGCTCACTCTGCCACACCCTCCTCCACTGGGCTCCTCTGTCACTCCCTCCAGGAAGTCTGCCATACCTGTGTACTAACTGATCTGTGCTTTCCCCAGTGATCGG
>CM052710.1:2231565-2252243 GCA_028551405.1 Uromys caudimaculatus | reverse complement strand
ACACCTGGGGCACATCTGGGGGGCACATCTGGAGGGCACACCTGGGGCACACCTGGGGCACACCTGGTTCTCACAAAGGTGCTTGGCTCCTATCCAGAATTCACCACACAGCCACCAAAGGGCGAGAGTACCCTGTATTGTTCAGCACAGTGGCCCAAGGGACCAGAAATCCAAACCCTTGCCGACTTCTACCTCGGGTTCACACACTGTTACTGAATCAAACTCAAACACATCTGGAGTGCTTCCTCAATTTGTCTTTTAAGATAATCAAATAGTTTTTTGTGTGTGATCTGAGCTAAGGCCATCTGAGGGTGGCACCTGTCAGATTTCCACTGGATCTTGAGATAGGAATAGGGTTTAGGTCACAGAATATAAATTTAAATGCTATATCTGAGGCTGGAAAATGGCTCCGTGGGTAAAGTGCTTGCTGTGTGCAAATGAAGGCCTGAGCACCAGAATCCACATAAAGGTCAGGCACGGCAGCAGGCATCTAGAAGCCCAGCGCTGGGGAATTGAGATAGGTAGTTATCTGGGGTTCTCTGACCAGCTAGGTTAGCTCAAATGAGGAGCTCTGATTTCAGTGAGAGAGGCTGCCTCACAGAAAGTGAGAGAGAAGACAACGGATACAGACCTCTGGCTTATACATGCGCGCGCGCACACACACACACACACACACACACACACACACACACACACACACACACACAAAGAGAAAGAGACAGAGAGACAGACACAGACACAAACGCAGACAGACAGCTCTGGATGTGGAGACACACACATGTAATTCCAGACCTTGGAAGGATTAAGAATTCAAGAGCTACATAGTAAAACCATTCCAAATTAACTAATTTTTAACATGGTGGAGCTTGGAGAGCCCCAGGGAGCATCCAATGTGAGGATTCCCAGGCCTAGCATAGCCAGTGGAGTGCTGCTCAGTGCCGAGAAGCAGGCCAGGGCTGTGCCAGAGGTGAGACTCTCTTTTTTTTAGATTTATTCTATGTGTACAGGTGTCTTGTCTGTATGGGTGTCTGTGCACCGCATGCATGCCTGGTACCTGTAGAGGTCAGGAAAGGGTGTCAACGCCCTGGATCGGGAGTTAGAGACAGTTGTGAGCCACTGTGTAGGTGCTGACAATTCGGTCATCTACAAGAGCAAGTGGTCATAGCTACGAAGCCATCTCTCCAATCCTTAGCTCTGATCCTTAATTGAAGTCAGAAATCTAGATGTTAGAACTCTGTCTCCTCATCCTTAAGATATTGGCAACTAGTTCAGGTGTTGCAGAATGATGCAGGCAGCTCCCACCATGGACAGATGAAACCAGATAACTGAGCACAAAGCACAGACCTCAGGAAGGAGCTGAGCCAGGCCTGGGATACCTGAAGCCAGAGGAGGAGGGCTGAGGCCACAGCAGGGGAAGAAGAGCAAAGAGATGGTGAGCTCAGGCTAAGCCTGCAATGAATCTCATTTCTTTCCAGACCTCTCTCAGATGGATGATAGCCTACAGGGGTCTTCCCGGAGCCTGAATGTCTCAGAAAGGTGAGCAGCATGCTGGGGACACCCACTGACTGGAGAACCAGAGCCTGGAAGTGACAGAGCAGAGTGTCCTCTCACCGTGGGGAGTCACAGCATTTCCTAGAGGGTGGGCCAGAGCAGAGGAGAATTCCAGAATCTGGGGCTTCTCCGACCTCTGTGCTCAGGTTGTGTCCATCCGCCCACAGCAGCATCCCCGTGAGGCGGAGGCCAGCCCGCAAGATCCTAAGCCAGGTCACGGTGCTGGCGTTCCAAGGGGACGCGTTGCTGGAGCAGATCAGTGTCATCGGAGGCAACCTCACTGGGATCTTCATTCACCGTGTCACCCCTAGCTCTGCAGCAGATGAGATGGCTTTGCGTCCTGGTACCCAGATCCTGATGGTGAGCAAGAGAAGGACACCATGCCAGAGCCAGCTTCCTGGCCAGGGGGACACCATGCCAGAGTCAGGCTTCCCAGTCAGGGTGGGGTGTTTGGCAGGAGACGGTGGTCTGGCTCTGATATAGTCTCAGGTCTGTTCTGGGTTGATAGAAAATGCCACACATGTCTATAGAAGAGGGTCATGGGAGGGAAACCGAGCCCCTTTCTCAAGCCCCCAGAGCCTGAAAACTCAGAGAATGCCACTGGACTCCAGCGGTTCTGACCTTGGTACTGTGCTGGGGTGAACTCGGCAGGGGTGGAGCTTGTATCTGTCAGACAAGTAAGTGATCTAGCACTGAGCCACACCCCAGCCCTGACCAGGCTTGGTAAGCCATCCTGATGGCTTTGACTGTAGTGTTTATTTTCTATGATGATCTTATTGTCATTTTGTATAGGTGCAGGAAAAAACATATACATGACATAAAATTCATTATTTTAACTATTTTTATTGGAAAATGCTCACATCTGGATAGCACACAAATATACATATAAACATAAATTTTAAATTATTCTAATTAAGTGAATGCATGTGTGTGTGTGTGGCCTAACAGTATTAATGCTCTTCAGTTATGAGTGTGTGCATGTATGCAGGCGTGTATGGTATGTACACAGAGGTACAGCACGCACGTGGATGTCTCGGGCAACTTTGCTTTCTCGAGGCAGGCTCTCTCTTCAAAAAGACATTTGTTTAGTTGGGTGTGATGGTGCCCACCTGTAATCTCAGCACTTAAAAGGCAGAGGCAGGTGGTTCTCTGTGAACTGCAGGTCAGCCTGCTCTACAAACGGAGACTCCGTCTCAAACAAACACATTTATTATTTACTTACTTACTTGTCTGCACGTCATAGAACGCAGGTGGAAGTTAAAGGACAACTTGCTGGAATTGGTTCTATCCTCCCTCCATGTGGGTCCCAGGGATTGAATTGAGGTCCTCAGCCTTTGAGGGTGAGCGCCTTCATCCACTGAGTCATGGGTCTGTACCTGGGGCTTTCTCCTCCTCCTCTCCCTCCTCCTCCTCTCCCTCCTCCTCCTCTCCCCCCTCCTCCTCTCCCCCCTCCTCCTCTCCCCCCTCCTCCTCTCCCTCCTCCTCCTCTCCCCCTCCTCCTCTCCCCCCTCCTCTCCCTCCTCCTCTCCCTCCTCCTCTCCCTCCTCCTCTCCTTCCTCCTCCTGTCCCTTCTCCTCCTCTCCCTCCTCCTCCTCTCCCTCCTCCTCCTCTCCCTCCTCCTCCTCTCCCTCCTCCTGTCCCTCCTCCTCCTCTCCCCCCTCCTCTCCCCCTTCCTCTCCCCCCTCCTCTTGATCTTTGTCTTCTCCCTCTCCTTCCTCCTTCCCTTTCTCCTCCTCTGCCTTCTTAGGGTTTTGTATGTTTAATGTTTCATTTAGTTTTGGTTTTTTGTTTTCTGTTTGTTTGTTTGTTTGTTTGTTTTATTTTGTTTGAGACAGAGTTTCTCTGCACAGCCCTGGCTGTCCTGGAACTCACTCTATAGTCCAGGCTGGCCTCGAAATTAAAGAGATTCACCTGCCTCTGCCTCCAAGTGCTGGAATTAAAGGCATGCACCACCACTCTTGGCTCTTCCATCTTTCTGCCTCTTGCATGCCCACTCTCTGGTGAGTGAGTTTCTGAGCTCTGGGTCATTCCCTTTCCCACCTCACACCTCCATGTAAAAGGAAATTACAGCTGCACAGGGCAGGCAGCAGCCAGCGTTTCCCATGGGTCCCGAGGGTTGCTTGTGCCACAAATGTCTTTACCCACCGAGTGTCTCCCCAGCCCCAGAAGCAGAATTGTTCAACTTCAAACCTTTTAAAAATGATTTTTTAATTTAAAAGTTTTTATTATGTGTATGGGTGTTTTGCTGGCATGCCTATGTGTCATGTGTGTGACTGATGCCCACGGAAGTCAGAAGAGGTCATTGGATGTCCTGGAACTGGAGTTACAGACAGTTGTGTGGATGCTGGGAACGGAGCCCTAGTCCTTGGGGAGAGCAGCCAGTGCTGTCAAACACCGAGTCATCTCTCCAGTCCCTCCTTTTATCTTTAATCATGTGTATGTGTGTGAGAGGGGTGTGTACAAGGTGCCTGCAGAGGCCAGAATCAGACAACAAACCCCCTGGAGCGGGAGGCATAAACAGTTGTGAGTGGCCATGTCCGTGCTGGGAACAGAACCTGGGTCCTCTGTAAGAGCAACAAATGATTTAAGCCTTTAAAAAATATCAAGAAACCATGCCAGACGGGTTTCACCCCATCCCCTGAGGCTCACCTGTTCTCTAATGAGAGAAGGGAGCGGGGCAGACCACCTGGGCAGGCGCATTCCCTTCAGAACGGAGTGTCCACAGTGAAGCAAGAGCCCCTCTTTCTTAAAGAGCCCATGTGATCCTCCTACAAGGGCATCCCCTGCGCCCCTACGTACAGTCATGGAGAGCTCTGTGATATTCCAGACCTAAGACTGACAAGTCAGCCGAGGAGCCATCCACAATGCAGAGATCCTCTAGGGCATTTGAGAGGCAGTCATGTCATCCTGGGGCAACTCTGAACTGACAGTCTAACATGCATCATAGCACACACATATACTAACACAGAAGAACACGGCTGCTTAAACTTCACCATGCGATGAGGGAGGCAGCAGAGAAGCTGCACCTCGTAGGGCTTCACAGCTGTGGAGGTAAGTGGGGATACAGAACCCTGATCTAGAATGATCCAGAATGTTCTGGAACCTCCTGAGGCCCATTTTCAACTGAGGAAAGGAGCTATGGTAAAGAGGCTATCCTCAGCAGTGCGGGGGTGGGTTGACGGCGACTCTTCAGGCCAGGAAAGTGTAGAGTGTACCGTGAGCATCTTGATGCTGTAGCAACAATATCCCTACATTGTAGCTGGTCTTTGTTACTTTGTGGGTTCTTCTTTTTCCCCACCCTTTACCCCCCCCCCCCAGGTTTCACACTATAATACTAGATAGAAAAGAAACAAGGAGAGAGGGAGAGAGGGAGGGAGGGAGAGAGAGAGGGAGGGAAGAAGAGGGGGAGAGGGAAAGAGAGAGGGAGAGAGAGAGATCCCTAAATCTGCTTTCTTCTTTCCTTTTGTTTCTTCTTTGAGCATGACAACTACTAACAAACCATAACCAACCCTCCCAAATGACCACCGACACCCTCTCCTACCCGCATATCGGGGCTCTAGTCTTTATATAGTCTCTGAAAAGTTTCCAGAATTCCAAACATTACACAACCGCAGAAACTATCTGCAGTTGTCAAAAACATGCTTCTCCTAGAACACGAGGCAAATCTTAGTCAACTGCTGTGGACAGTCTGAAGCAGCCCCACACCCCCATACCTGGGATTAAAACGAAAACACATTCTTATAATATTTCTGTGTTTTCAAAGAAGCCAGAATTCCAGAATTCTCACTCCGCTACACACAAGCTTGTGACAAGGGATTTTGATAGGCCACATCTGTGGGTGGCTAGGGAAGGCCAAGGGCTCCTCTGAAGGCTCCCACCCCATCCCAGCTGCCCTTCCCCCTTGGTGAGAAGCCCAGCTCCACACTTTGCCCTCAGGTGGACTATAACCCCACCAAGCCATCATTAAGGACCACGCTGGAGAATACAACGCTGGAACAGGCTGTGGGCCTTCTCAGGAGGGTGAATGGTTCCTGCTACCTGTCTGTGAAGATCAACACTGAAGGTACAGACACCACCCCACACCTGCTCAGCTCTTGGTCCCTTCCTGTGACCCTGCTGCACTCCAGACCCCAGGCCTATCAAGAGCCAAGGCAGTTCAGTCAGGCTGTCCCTGAATTCCCCAGACTCTAAAGAACTGGAAACGTCCCTCCATCCCACTGGGTGGCTTCCATGACTTTCCCCTCCCACTTCCACATTCTAGAACCTTCCTTGTGTAAGCTCAGAGGTCCGGGATCATTAGCCACTGTCATCTTCTTTTATCAGGTTATAAGAACCTCATCCAGGACCTAGATGCCAAAGTGGTAACGTCTGGGGACTCATTCTACATCCGTGTCAACTTGGCCATGCAGAGGAGAGGGGAAGGAGAGCTGCACACCCACTGCAATGACATCCTGCATGTCACGGACACCATGTTCCAAGGCCGCAGCTGCTGGCATGCCTATCATGTGAACCCCTACACCATGAAAGACATGGAGCCTGGGACCATCCCTAACTATTCACAGTGAGTAGCTGCTGCTGGCTCTGTATGGCCCCACAGATGCCCCAGGACAGCATCTGCCTGGCTGGCTCCATGTTGAGATCCCTCCTGCTCGGGAGGAAGCAGAGAGACCTTCCAGAATCTTCCCTGCCCTAGAGCAGAGCGCCTGCCCAAGAGTGAAGAGTGGAGGGAAGGTTTATTTGGATACACGGGGTCTGCTGGTGGTAGGTGCCTCTCTGTTATGTGCCCTGGATGCCTGTTAGCCCCCACTGGGACCAGTGTAGGACAATTAAATTAGCACGTCCTGGTCTGGACTGAGGCCTGGGAGATACTTTCAAGGCCTGAGTCTATGCGCCCCAGGGTGGAGCACTCCTGCTTCCTACCTATGTGTCTGTCACTCTTGTCCTTGAGAAGGCTCAGTCAGACTGTCAGAGCCTCTCTTCCTCCATTTGCTCAGGGCTCAGCAGCAGCTCCTGGCCCTCATCCAGGACATGACTCAACGGTGCACAGTCCCCCGCAAGGTGAGGCTCTGGCAGAAGGGTATGGGCCCCCTGGGGTAGGCTGGAAGGGAGTGGGGTGTTGTGGAATCCTGTGTGGGGAGTGTGGACCACTGAGCTGAGCGGGGCAGTATCTGGACCCTGTGTTCCCCACCAAGCCCTTGTGGGCCTGCAGGCCTGCAGGAATGGGCCATGTGTATACACAAGGCCCCATCTCAGAGAGGCCCCCTGCTCTTCCTCTCTCTCTCCCAGTCTCCTGTCACCAACTCACCTCCCTGTTCTTGTTTCCTCTGAGGTCGGGCACCTTGTTCTCATGGGACACAGAACACCTTTCACTTTGAGCACCCATCTGTCCCTGAGCAAGGTGCTAGGATATTCCTGCCTGGAGTACAGCATTGCTAAGTCGGGAGAGGGCCTGCTCTTCTCTCTGCCTTTTGCACCCTCCCCCTCCCTGCAGAGCCCTGCTGCCTGAGGCCCCTCCCCTGCCTCTCACCCCTGGTGTGGGGCCTGGGAAGCCCGGTTGCTCCATGGCACAGCCTGATTGTTCAGAGGCTGTTCTGGATTTGCTTATGTGGCAGGGTGCATAAGGGGGGTGGGGGGGTTGTCAGGCTCCAAACCCAGTGCTGATGGCTGAGCCTCGTCTCTTTCCTGTCTCCCTGTTCCTCCCGTGACAGCCTCCTGGAGGACCGCAGAAGTTAGTACGAATTGTCAGTGTGGACAAAGCCGCTGTCAGTCCTCTGACTTCTTCTTTTGACCAAGGACAGTGGGATTCTGGCAGGGAGGAAGGTGAGAATTGGCCGGTTGGCATGGGGACCATGTGGGCATTGGGGGGGGGGTCACTTCTGGGCAGTAGCATCAAGATGGTGTCTGTCACTCAGGCCAGGGGCTGTTGTTTGTTTGTATAGATGTTTTGCCTGCATGCATACATGCACGTGCATGCATGCATGTCTGTCTGCCTGTCTGTACACTATGTGCATACAGTACCCCCTGGAGACCAGAAGAGGGCATCAGATCCATTGGGATTAAGTTACAGGTGGTTGTGAGTCACTACGTGGGTAATTGGAATTGAGCCCAGGTTTCTGTGGAAGAGCAGCCAGTGCTCTTAACAGCCAAGCCACCTCTCCAACCCCCCCCCCCCCCAGCCGTTTTTTATGGATCATAATATCTACACACCTTCTGAACAGCAACTGAGCAACACATTTGATATCTTCTAAATGGCCAGGGCCCGCTTTGAGGCCTAACCCAGTGAAACTATACAAAAGCTACGAGCCCACAAATGTGTGCAGGCGCAGCAAAGCCTACCAAACCCCCAGCGCTCTATAAGGAAGGCACTAGGTGATCAGTGCATGCACATGGTCACACTAGAGGTCTGACTGGTGTAGGCCCCACAGGTAAAAACTGCAGAACAAAGTTGATCAGAAGTGAATCTGGTAGCAGAGAAATCATTCATTTTCTTTGAGACAGTTTGGGTGCAGAGTCTAAGATGGGGCTAAAGAGATGTCACTGTAGTGTAAGAACACTTACTGCCCTTGGAGAGGGCCCAGGTTTGGTTACACCCAAATTAGACAGCTTACGACCACCTGTACTCCAGTTCTACAGAATCCAATGCTGTCTTCTAGCCTCTGCAAGCATTGGTGTGTACACACACACACACACACACACACACACACACACACACACACACACACAGAGGTAAAACACCAAAACATGTAAAATAAAAATAAATCTTGTAGAAAATAAGGTTGATATTGAAAACAGGAGCAACCTAAATAACCGAGGGTCCAGGAGGGAGGAGGCTGAGGACCCTGCGGCCTGGGGGGCAGGGCTGAATGGAAGGCAAGGGTGAAAGGCAGGGCCCCCACACACCCTTCAGAAGGAACCAGGCTCCTCCTGTCCTCAGAGGCTCACCCTGAAGGGCTGTGAGCTCGGTAGCAGCTATGACAGCGCGCGCGCGGTTAGCAGCATTGAAACTGAGAATGTCCCACTTCTGTCTCTCCTGCGGGAGAGGGGACAGGGACACAGGTGGGAGACGTTCACAGCCTCTGTCTTCTGCAGGTGGTCCCAGTGTGTGCTTCTGGGCAGAAAGCTGCTTCACCCTGGCACCGTACATGCTGGTGCAGCCCCACAGGCCTGTCCGGCCCCGGCCTGTGCTGTTTGTGCCCAGAGTAGTTGGGAAGATCCTGGGCAAAAAACTCTGTCTCCTCCAAGGTTTTAAGCAGTGTTCACCAGGTACGCGCTCCTGTCACGTGGCCAGAGCAGGTGACCCTAAATCCAGAGATACCATAACTGAGGGCCACAAACTGGGACACTGAATGGTGATGACTGTCTCACGTCATCCTGGTTCCCAGGATGTCTGACCTCAGGGCCTCTCAGCAGGGCCCTGCAGGTGTGGGTCCTTCCTGGCTCTTCCAGCATTTTAGGCGTGTGGGAAGTCCCCATCTTAGCTTTGGTCATTACTGTCCTTTTCCTTCTGTGTGTCTTTGTCTATACACAACCCTCTTAGGGTCCATTGTAACCCAGTATTGCCTCACATAAAGACCCTATTTCCAAAGAAAGTCCATTCTGGGTTCTTCTGGTCATGAGAGAGGTGGGTCATTAACTCCTCCCTCCAACACAGGCACGCTGAAAACAGATGTACTTAGCAGGGGAGCATGGCTCAGGGGTTATCAGCCACAAGGCAGCTTCATTTTATTTATTTTGTTTTTTTGAGATAGGGTTTGAGATAGGGTTCTGTGTAGCCCTGGCTGTCCTGGAACTCACTCTGTAGACCAGGCTGGCTTTGAGCTCAGAGATCCGACCCTGAGGCGTCATGAAAGTCCTTTCTGACCCCCAGACCCATGGGTTCGGGAACAGCTGACAGGGCTAGGCTACCCTGTGGGTTGATAGAGTCCATCCTAGTCTCTTGACTTTCAGAAGAGTGAGAGAAGCAGGCACCACCCATAGGACTCCTCTGTCGAGCACCTTCCTTGGCTAGCATCCATGGGAAAGAGGAAGACACCGAGTCCCAGGAGCCCCTGAGTTCCTCTAGAATCGGCCGCCTGGGTTCAATTGGGCAAACCAGTGGGACAAAGCTATACAGACTGTGGGCTCTGCACTTAGCTAGAGAGAGAGGGAGACACTGAGACATGAAGAGCCTGCTGACAGAGCAGAAGGAAGCCAGGTGGTAGCTGTAGGTGGTGAGGTCAGTGGACATGGGTAGCTGGCCAGTGGACATGGGTAGCTGGTCAGTGGACATGGGTAGCTGGCCAGTGGACATGGGTAGCTGGCCAGTGGACATGGGTAGCTGGCCAGTGGACATGGGTAGCTGGCCAGTGGACATGTGCAAAGGCACAAGGGCACACAGAACACTGGGCTTGAGCCACTGCTATGGTGGCCGAGGAGAGTAGAGGCCAGATGTCCAGTTTCATAGAAGCCTGTGTTTTTCCAGGGAGGGAGGGCTCACTGATGCTTGATCCTTGGACATCTTTCTAAAGCAGAGTGCAAGATAGGAAGCCTGGCCAGGGTTACGGATATGCTCACTGGAACTTGGGGACCCAGGGTTCCCATCAAGGCTGCAGTGACGGTGGGGGAGGGGACCCTGAGATGTGTACAGCTGGGGTGCCTTGATAGACAGAGGCTAGGAGGAAGACAGGGCCCTTCTGACCAAGCTGGGACCGTAAGAGCCTGCTCAGGAGGGCTCCAGAATGGTTCTCAACTTCAGCACCAGGACACCTGTGGCTGACATTCTCTATTGTGAAGCTGTCCTGAGCACGCTGTAGGATGTTTGATAGAAACACACACACACATACACTCGAGAAAACTGCCCAAAACACTTCCCAGAGTTCCCACACATGCCACGCCATGGCTCAGGGTGGGTGTGCCAGGGGACTTGTGTTCTGAGGTGGTACAGGTTTCTATGTGACTACTATGGGAAGCTTCTGGATATGGCGGGAGACCTCCAGTGTGGGATGCTCAGCAGAGCTCCCTCAGATTCCTGGTGTATGACCACCCCATATAATGTCACCATCAGAGTACTTGAGCCAGGAGGAGTATGTCACCTGGAGTCAGAGAGGAGACATCATCCAGGAGGGAGAGTCAGTAGGTGACCACCACTGGGTCACCCGGCATGCTGTTGAGTCCCTCATGAATTCGGTAAGGGACGGGTCTAGAGGCTACTCTGGGGGTTGCAGCTCCTGCCCAGGCTTGGGGAGTCACTTGTAGGGCCCTCGATACACAGCTTCATGCTCTATAGGAGGGACACAGAAAGACCCAAGCCTGTCCCCCCCGTTTGGGACCCATGACTCTGGACTACCCTCGGGTGGGCCTTTGGGCCTCAGTTCCCTTAACTTGGGATGTTTGATAGATGTTTGTTAATAAATTAAATGAAGACATTAAGACTCACATTTTACAGCTCTCAGTAAACCGTCACATTTCACACACATAGGCACGCATGCTTGCACACACAGACACACACATGCACAGGGGCACACACATGCATGCATATGGGCATACATGCACACACATATGTGTGCATACACAGACACACACATGCACACGGGCATACATGCACACGCATACGTGTGCATACACAGACACATACGCATGCACAAGGGCACATGCACACGGGCGCACACGCACATGGGCATACATTCACACGCAAAAGTGTGCATACACAGACACACACACACATGCACAAGGGCACACGTGCACATGCGCACACACGCTCGCGTGCACACACCCAAAAGAGGGCAACAGTTGGCATTGTCTGATTCTTAAGGTTTGCACTCCATGCAAAATCTACATCAGTGCCAAAGGCTTGCAAATCTAGATTTCCCCAGGGACAAATCAAATGGGTTTCACCCTTTAAGATCTACAGCAGGCGCCCTGGCACATGCCACGCTGCCTTGATTTGGGTCTCATCCCCACAGCCCTGTGCTCTGCTGCACAGGCGCCTCTCACTTCCTCCCAGACCCGAGGCCCAGGGGCTTAACTTGTTTCTCTATGCCCTCCCAAAGAGCACCCACGCCCTGCTGGATGTCCGGCTGGACAGCGTCCGAGTCCTACACAAGATGGACATATTCCCCATTATCATCCATGTCTCTGTCAATGAGAAGACGGCAAAGAAACTCAGGTAGTCGCCTGGTGAGGGCTGGGCAGCAGAGGGGGCAGTAGGGTGCCTGCACGGGTGCCTGTGCTCTGGGGAAGGTTGCCATGGGCCTCTAGGACACACTAGAGCTCTCTAAGACCCAGCCCCAGTTGTGTCCTTGCAACCTCAGGCCAGAGGTCCAGCTGGCTCTCCCTCAGGAGTGAACCTGTCCCCTGCTCTAGTTACACTATCGCTGCACAGTGCCTGAGGCTCATGAAGCCTAGTCCCCCCCCCCCCCGCCACCCCCATCACCTGGAGTCTGGTTGGGACAAACATCCCGCTACCCATATCCTCTGGGAGGTGCAGTTTGCTTGGCACACCCCATCAGTGAATGCCGCTTGCAGCCAAGTCCTTCCTTCCTCATGAGCTCCCCTGGATAGGACTCCCATGCTCGCTCCCAAGGGTGCATGCATGCTGAGTCTTCTACAGACTCTGGCCTACAGTGCTCTGTATTGGAAAGCCAACTGTGTGCTTTCCTGGCTACCTTGTTGACCTCGGGCGGAACATCTCTGCTTTGCAGGAAGGGCCTGCATCGGCTTGGCAGCTCAGAGGAGCAGTTCCTGGAGGTGGCCCGGCAGGAGGAGGGGGGACTGGACAGAGTGCCGTGTCTGTACAGCAGCCTGGCCCCCGACAGCTGGAGTGACCTGGACAGCCTGTTCAGCTGTGTGCGCCTGGCCATTGCCGATGAACAGAAAAAGGTTGTGTGGACAGAGAGCCCCTGCTGAAGCCAGACCAGGCTTGGGACTGTGGGGACCGCCATGTGTCTGTATATACTGTCAGCAAACAACCCCACTTCCTTCTCTGGTTGGGGTCTGACCTCAGGTGCTCACAGAAATCAAGGTGTAAATGATGAGGCCACCTTCATGCAGCATGGCCTGGGCCAATGGAAGACCAGAGAAAAATCTACCATGCTGGGTGCTTCCTGAGACCTGCTCAGAGCCAGCGCCCCAACCTCCTGTGACAACAAGAATGGCTTTGTGGGTCTGTCCCCTCCTTTTATGTTCTGATGTCAAATGAACCTTAGAAGCTCACTGGAGCAGTCCTCCCTGCCCAGGGCAGGGGCACTGACTCTGGAGTGCTGTGGGCATGGCTGACTCCGTTGCAAACAGTCATGTGCTGCCACAGACATCTGCAAACCAAGTTGCCATGGTGGACAGACTCGAGTGGCTCTTTGACTCACTGCCTCTGTGCCCAGCCCCAAACACCAGGTTGCTTTGGTACATATCCGGAGCCAACTGACCCTTCATGAGCAAAGAACTCTCTCTCAAACTGACATTACCCACTGGTCCTTCCCAGGGTGCATTAGGCCACACTAGGGTGAAGCCCCCACCTAGTCATAAACTGAGTCATTTTAACAGGGTGTTTGTGTCTCAGTGCCTAAGACCCAGTGTGCTAAGTTCTGTGGACGATTATACTGTTGTAAAAATGTTTTCTGATGCTAGGGCCCATGACACTCATTCCCTGCCAAGATGGAGGTGACAGAGGGGCGGAGGGGACAGACCCTCTCTTTCTTGATTTCTAGGCTGTGCTTCTGTCCCTTGGCAAGTGAAGGAAGGGAAATTCTGGAGTCAGGTGCTTGGTGTTACTCAGAGAGAAAAGGGGGGCACTGTCACACCCTGTCCTCCTCAGTCACCCTCAGAAAGGACAAGCTGTGCCCAGAAAGACCACAGGATCAAACTCACCACTTCTGAGAACCAGCATGAATCTGGCTAAGCGTGTACCTCATGGGAGTATCATGGAAGCAGAAGCAAGCTCAAGGCCTACTGGGTGCTCACTCCTGGCCAAGTTGATTGAAGTAGTCATTGCGGTCTGCCTACTGCCCATGTGGCACCCAGAAGCCCGGCCTCCTCTTAGGGTGAAGGGCTTAAAAACATCCAGGGGTTCCCAAAACCCGAGGGCTTCAAGCCCCAGACCCTGCCCCTCCATCTGCAGATCTCCAAACTCACCTACGAAAGCATGGGGTTCTGCCATGTCCCAGTTCTCCTAGAACTCCTAAGCCAGGACAGGCAGACACGAGGACAACAGTGTCCTTGGTGCGACAGCAACTAGGGGGTGTCTCCTACAGGAGGCAGGAGTGACTTCCCACATGGGAGAGGGACCTCCTTGGATGGGTGCGTAGAGGGCGCGGCTGCTGGCACTGCCTCCATTGCTCCCTCCCTCCATGTCCAGGTGTGCTGGCAGGTGCCCCTGGGACTGTCAGAGCTCATTGTGAAGAGGTCGGCACTGAGGCGTGAGCTTTTCCTCCAGGACCCCGTCAGGGGCACACACCCAGGGGTCCTGTGTCTCCCATTGCCACTTGACAAGCTGAGCCTTCAGCATCTCCAGCACTTGAGCGAAGTCTGGGTCAGCAGCCAGGTTCCGTGTCTCTTGAGGGTCCCGGCTGATGTCGTAGAGCTCCCAGCGGTCCCGGTAGTAGTAACGGTGGAGATCCTTGTACCAGCCCGTGGGCCGGCCTGTGGTGGTACGGTTCAGGAGGTCCTGGAAGGTTGGCGAGACGTAGAGATCTTGGTCGATGGGAAACGGTATCTTGAAGCTGAGGTTGTGAATGAGGCGGAAGTTCTGGTGGTACACAGCGCGCATGGGGTAGGACATGGTGACCTCGTGGTGGCTCTGGCTGCTGAAGACAGTGGCCCAAAGGGGCTCCGCCTCCAGCACCGGCAGCAGGGATCGGCCTGTGAGCTGGATTGTCTTTGAGCCAAAGATGGCGTAGCTGGGGGACGGAATGGAGAACCAGTCCAGGATGGTGGGGGTGAGGTCTGGAAAGGAACAGCCTCTTAGCAGGGGTTCCTGGGGCACATGGAGCCCTTTGGAAGAGCTGGATCTGAGTCTCTCTGGAAATCCCATGGGCACCCGTAGGATCAGATCACATCTGGCCTGTGAGGCTGATAACAGTGTAACCAGAGGCCCTGGCTTGCTGATATCTAGGGACCTTCTAAAGTCCTATGGACCAGTGAAACCCGGGGTGTGTGTAGGGGGCTCATCCAGTCACTCTGGGTGGGTCACAAGTTTCCCTCACTCATGGGTTAGGGCCACATGGAGAAGGAGGAAGCCTATCTTGTAACCACTGAGAAGAACACAGGGGCTCTTTCGAAGCCGGGGGGCTGAGCACAGAAAACGTCTGCCTGGGCTGGTTCAACTCAGCCCCTCCATTTCTCACACCTTCAGGCATGTTTGCTCATTGGTGGTATGGGGCTAGATAACCAGGCTCTCAGAGCTGAGTCATGAGAGGCTCCGGATCCTGAGAAAAGGGGAAGTGGTTCTCAAGTGGGTACCGCCTGGGACCCCACCAGACACTCTGGGGGACGTGACTCCCCAGATCTCCCAGATGACCCTGATTCTCACCATGTAGGAGGCTGTCTTGTCCCTACTTAGATGAAGGAGCACTACCTAGGTTGGGGAGCACTCTAGCATCCAACCCATGGCAGTCCCACTGGACTTCACTTCTCCCCTCCCACGAGACAGACAGACAGACAGACAGACAGACATACCGACCTAGAAGGCTCACGTAGGCGTCGCTGACCTGGTCCCAGCGTTGTGGGTGCTCTGGGGATGACACCAACAAAGGCTCGGCTGTACCAGGCCAGTACAGGTTGGTCCTGCCACTGGGGAAGGGGATCCCATTGTCGGATGTGAAGATGATGAGGGTGTCATTCAGCACACTGGCATCTCGCAGCTCCTGGAGCACCAGTCCTACCCCTGAGGGTGGGGAGGAGGGAGAAGGCTCAGAGGCACATGTGTCCACTCACTTCTGGGCTCTAGTGCTGTCTGGCCCTCAAAAACCCCTTCAGTCTTTCCTGCAAGCCCAGCCTCTAGCCCAAACCACACAGTTCCTGTCCTTGAGCAGGTCACATGGATGCCAGGGAAGTCTCATCCCTGAGAACTGCTGCCATGTGAGGCAGCTGCTGCTGCCCCAAGCTGGCTTCTGTTTTAGAATCTTGTGTCTGTCCCATGGAGCTAAGAGAGACAGCTTGGGTAGGAACCTGAGATAGGACAGCCCTGTTAGGGACCTTCTAGTAGCAGGAAAATAAGGAATTCAGGGACAGCCTGGGCTACCAAGTGAGTTCCAGGCTGACCTAATCTATAACAAGATCCTGTCTCAAAACATCAAAATAAGTTTTAAATTTTTTTGTTTGTTTGTTTTTCGAGACAGGGTTTCTCTGTGTAGACCAGGCTGGCCTGGAACTCAGAAATCCACCTGCCTCTGCCTCCCAAGTGCTAGGATTAAAGGCATGCGCCACCACTGCCTGGCTCAAAATAAGTTTTAATTTAGAAGAGACGGCCCCAGGCAGATAGATTAGCAGTTAAAGTGCTTGCCACGCAAGAGTTGGGATCCCAGTCTGGATCCCACATAATTGCCAGGTGGGTGAGAGAGCTTGCCCGGAATTCCAGTCATGGAAGGCAGAAATGGGACCCCCAGAATAAGCTGGCACCCAAGACAGCAACATCAGCAAGCTCTGGGTTTGTCTAACAGACTCAGTTTCAGTAAATGAGCTAAAAAAGAGACAGGATGATTTCCAACATCAACCTCAGGCGCCCATGTACACAATGTACACCCATACACATGTGAAAACATGCACATACACTTTGTACACCCATACACATGTGAAAACATAAAAACACACATACATACACACATGAAAAACAAAGACAATTTTTAATTCAGAGCCAGAGAGATGGCTCAGTGGTGAAGAGAACTGGCTGCCCTTCCAGAAGACTCAGGTTTGATTCCTAGCACCCACATGGTGGCTCACAACCATCTGTAACGCCATTCCGGTGATTTGTTGTCCTTCCTGGCCTCTGTGGGCACTGCATGCATGTGATGCACTTACATACACGTAGGCAAAGCACCCACACAAATAAATTAAGTATGAAGAAGGAGAAGAAACAACACTTAGGAGGCAGAGGCAGGCAGATCTCTGTGAGTTTGAGGCCAGCCTGGGCTACAGAGTGAGTTCCAGGACAGCCAGGGCTACACAGAGAAACCCTATCTCAAAAAACCAAAAACTAAATAATAATAATAATAATAATAATAATAATAATAATAATAATAAATTTTTAAAATAAAAAGACAAAAAACCAAAAACCACAGCTACGGACAAAAGGATCTAGACACAGCTAAATAGCAACATGAAGAGATACTGAGGCCCCAGCCCCAGAAACTAAGCCCCACCCCTTCAACACTAACCCTGGCTAACACTATGTTGTTTCCGGGATTCCACTTACATCAAGCCCTGAAGATCCCCGGCCCGTGATGAGAGAGACAGCCTTGGTCACTGGGACTCACCTTGGTCCATCCTCCCAATGGTGGTGTACTGAGCGGCTAGGTCAGCTCGGGCTGCTGGTGTGTCCGGGACAAAGTAGGGCACCTGAGGATGAAGGCGGGGCAAAACATCTCAGGGCGGGGATGGAGGGTGGGATAGGGAAATGGGGGGGCATGGATGACATGGGCCATTTCTGACTGGGTAGGAGGCAGCGCGCGCGCACACACACACACACACACACACACACACACACACACACACACACAACCTGTGAACAGACTGGCCAAAACAGCTCACTCTGCACATTCAGTGCTTCATCTCCAGGGTCCAGGGCTCTCTCTGCAGCCCACACACACGAACCTGGAGCCCACTAAGTCAAGTCTCCTCAGACACATTGTGCTACGTTCTGGAGGCAGGGGCTGCAAGCTCTAAGGAGGGGAGGGCCCTGGGTTTAGAGGAGGTTGGGTTGCATGTCTTGGAAACACTGCAAGGGACCCTCGTACCACCACGTCCTGAGGGTCGTAGATCTGGGGTGTCCAGTCTGGAATGTGCCCCATGCCACTTTCCCCATTGCCGAACTTCTCACAGAAGGTTCCATACTGGGGCTGGGAGTGCCCACAGCGGTGGGGGTCATGGAAAGCCACGTAGAGGAAGAAGGGCCTGAATGTGGGGGAGGGGATCAGTGTGGGGGCCAAAGCCAGGCCCCTGTCTTGACCATGAGAGCCTCAATTCTTAGGTAGGCACCCTTTGACATAGCTCATGCCTACCAGCACCCTGTCTCCCTCACTGCCTCAGTTTCCCCCCTCCCCCTCTTCTTCTAGGTTGGTAGAATGTTTTTCTCCTCTGCCCCTGCCACAGCCAACTGTGGACCCTGGGATGACAGCCTAAGTCTACTGTTTCGAGGTCTAGCTACCCTCCTTACCTGTCATCCCGAGTCTGCAGAAATTTCCGGACCAGCTGCTTAATTTTAGTGATGTTCCGTCCCACCTGCATCACAGAGCTGTTCTCCTCTGTGAATGCAAAGTCAAAGGGATACACCGTCTCCGGACCCACATGCTTCTTCCCAATGATGCCTGACAAGAGAAGAGGGCTGGCTGGCTGGAGTCCACTCTGTCCCCTTATCCTGCCCACGTTCAGCTGCCGTGCATGGGCAGTTTGGAGACTTTGGCCTGGTTTTTGGGATGAGTGCTCAGGGAGGACCACATGGGCTGAGAGTGACTCAGACCTTCAGCTCTGGCTGGGAGGGGTCAGTGAGAGACCACACGCCTGGGCTGTAGCCCGCCCACACCTCACCTGTGCGCACTCCGGCCTGGCTGAGCAGCAGCGGTAGGCTCTGTACCTTGTCGAAAGAGTTGAAGTGGTGTACATCCTGGTGCAGCCCGTACATGCCGTTCTGATGCTATAGATGAAGATGCCCATGGCCGTGAGGCTGGGTTCTGACACCCCACAGCTCATCCTAGGGCCCTTGTGGATGCTGGCCTAGGGGAACTCCTTCCTGCTCTCCCTCCTGTGACAGGGGACACCAGCCAGAGGAGGAAAGGAACCAGGGAGGATGTGCCCCAGCTGCACAGTGAGCTTGAGGCTAGCCTGGTCCTAGGCCCTGTCTCCATAAAGGTTGGGGGCTGTGCAAGACAGCTCACGTGGAAAAGCACCCAGCCCGAGGGTGACCTGAGTCCCATCCCTGAGACCCACATGGTGTGAGGAGAGGATCGGTTCCCACAGCTGTCTCTGAGCTCCAGAGACTCGCTGGGATGTGCATGGCGTGTTCCACTTCATCGCTTACACAATATAAACTTTAAAACATAAAACATTGATACAGGGTCTCTGTATGTAGCACTGGCTGTCCTGGAACTCACTCTGTAAACCAGGCTGGCTCTGCCTCCCAAGTGCTGGGATTAAAGGCGTTTATAACAGAGATCTTGAAAAAGAAGATTTAGTGAATTCTGACATGGGCCACAGAGATGCTGAGCTCAGTGTCACACCCTGTCACAAAAGCTGAACAGCGGTGATCCCACCTACGAGAGAGCCCTAGGGTCATCAGATTCAGAAACAATGGAGCAGGGGTCTGGCAGGAATTGGAGGTGGTGGTGGTATTTAATGAAGACAGGGTTTCAGTGAAAGCAAGCTCTAGAGGCAGATGGAGGGATGGCTGCAGTCATGTGAGCGTAGTTCACACCACTGACTATGCACTGAAAAACTGTTAAGATGGCAAATTTTTATGTTTTATGTACTTTACCATAACAACAGGAAAAGGAAGTGCCTGACCCCACGGAGGTTCTGAGCACAGGGCTGACAGGAGGTGTGCAGGCTCTGTGCTGAGCACTTTCCCCACAAAGCCATGCTTGACCAACCCCCACAATGACCTTCGAGTGACACCTCACTGTGTCCGTGTCTCAGATGAGGACACTAAGGCACCGAGAAGTACATAAGCACATATGACTGCAGAGCAGCAGAGCCAGCTGAGCTGAGGGTTGGGGAGGCAGAGCCCTGGCTGCACCTGAGAACTCTGGGCAGTACCAAGGGCTAACTATGTAAGGGAAACCAGGCAGCACCTCCCAGGAGAGAAGGGGTTTCTCTATGACAGACGCCTGGGTCATAGAGTCACCACCTATCCACTCCCCCCACCTCCATCCCACTAGCCACTCTCACCTGGGGCAGGCCGGTGAGGAGGCTGGCCCGGCTCGGGGAACAGCTGCTGACGGACGTGAAGGCATTACGGAAGATAAGGCTGTGGCGGGCCAGGGCATCCAGGTGAGGGGTGGCGATGGCGGTGTTGTTGTATACACCGCTCTCAAAGCCTCCATCATCCGCTGAGGAAGACAGAGCAGAGGGTGTGTTGGCTGGGGTCAGGAGGGACAGTGTGGGGGGACCTAGGGTACTGCTGCAAAGGCTGGCCCCTGTGATGCTCAGGAGTTGGACAAGACACTCCCAGAAGAGGGGACACCTGAGGGGGTGTGATGCCAGGCACAGTGATACAGGAGTTTGTGAGCAAGCAGAGAACACACAGTTAGGCAAGATCCCTGGGTGGATGTGTTAGTGGGGAGGGAAGACACCATGGTTTTCAGGGGACCCAACACAGGAAACTCAGGTGGGAGTGTTAACAGGTAGGCTAGTGTGAGGAGCACACACCCCAACAGACCTGGCATCCATGCAGGCCTGTTAGTAGGTGGTGTCTGTTTGTAATCCCTGCAGGCCTCCCCAGGCTCTGCAGATTACCTCACAAGGTGACAGCCAGATGGGAGAGACACACCCAGGACACAGCTGAGGGGTGTGTGTGTGTATGTGTGTGTGTGTGTGTGTGTGTGTGTGTGTGTGTGTGTGTGTACCACACCTCAGAGACAGCCAGGCAGATTGTCTATTTCTGACCCTTGACCCTACAGGATGCACCGGAAGTGCAGAGAGATGACATGCAGCACCCACAGCCATGCAGGGGTACCCCAGAAGTAGCTGGTGGGAACCCAGGAGCAAGATGTCATCCACCTGCCTCAGAGGCAATGCAGTTCCTGAACAAAGGTGGATGCCCAGCCTCCAGTCCAGCCACTGTCCTCCACCCCGCTGGACCACTTGGGCAAGAACCAATGACAGCTGAGCAGGTGGGAAGACAGACGGGAGGACAGACGGGAGGACAGATGGGAGGACAGGCGGGAGGACAGGCGGGAGGACAGACGGGAGGACAGGCGGGAGGACAGACGGTAGGACAGGCGGGA